>CM052540.1:92306742-92370339 GCA_028533065.1 Trachops cirrhosus
AGTGCCAAATAGTAATCTCCAGGCAGATATTATGGAATAGCTGACTCTCCCTGAAAACAAACTAGGGCTTAGAGTTGCTATTAGAACAAAATTGGTGAAGCTTGTGGAGAACTTTTCCTTGTCTTTCAGTTTTGTTCAGCAAGGAGATACTTATCATTAATTATCAGGCATGGTTTTAGATGTGAAGAATATGGGTCTCTGCCCCCATGGAACTGCCATTCTAATTTGGAGAGTAATTGAAAATAGAGATTAAATAAACCAATAACAAGAGGACAGCACTTCAGACATGATGGTATCATTAAGAAAATGAAATGGGAGGGCATGAGCTGAAATGGCGAGGGGTGATGCAGATGACTAGAGGTGGCAGGAGGCTTGGCAGGGCAGAGGAAGGCAGGGCCTGTGAAAAGGCATGTGAAAGAGGTCACAGGCAGGACAGGGCATGATGTGTTTGAAGAGCAGGAAAAAGGGCAGCACATGGCTGGAATGAGCTCCAAGGGCAAGGGGGAAAGAAGAGGTTGGAGGAGAAACAGATCAAAGAACACTTCTTTGCTCATGGTAAGGAGCTAGAATTTTAGTCCCAGAGCAATGGGGAGCCACTGGAGTGGCCTGACAGAGGGGTACATCATCCAAATTACAATTTATAGGAATTTGGTGGAGTATGGACTGGAGAGGGGGAAAGTAAAAGGAGAGGAGGAAGCTAAGCAGTTTCTGCAGAGTCCGGGGGCGAGATGCTAATGATGACCACATATCCACAAACTTGCCACATGACAGAGGGCATCTGTTCATCTGCTTTGTGTGTAGGTTTTAACTCCCCCAGTTACCCTCAATCTCATGCTGAAAAGTAATCAAGTGATTGAAATATGGCACTTCTAGTGTGCCTTTAGGACAAAGCTTGGTGAGTTAGCAAACAGTACTGTAACACAGAATCCTAGAGGGTTTAAAATATACAGGTCTTGATTATATGGGTGCACTTGAAGAAATACGAAGTCCCATTAAGTTTGAATTCTTGTGAAACTATTTTTTAAGAACTTAAAAAATGGATAGCTATATATAAAGTTAGAATTTTTAGAGTCAATATAAATTTGGTTCTGAATTTCTGTGAATCTGTTTATCAACTCAGAAATGTATTTAAGATCCCTGACTTCTAAGTGTGTTAAGTATGTTAAGTGTGTGTGTATAAGGGGATACTCATTAACCACAGTAATGATGCTTACTCATAAATCTCATTTGGTAATAAGTATGTTTACTTTGTGCCAAATGTATACTTGAAACTTTCTATACATCATCTCTTTGAAGAATTACAGTGACCAGGTCACAATATGCATATTAATGCTCTACACCATGAAGAAGGAAATTAAATCTTAAATTAAATAACATGTTAGAAATCGTGCAGTAAGTAGAGGAGTGTTCATAGAGTTTATCTTATTCAATTCACCTAACAATGGGACATTGTGGGATAGTGTATGGAAACACTTGGCATAGCTTCAGTCAACATGGGTGTTTGATAGGTTTCATGCTGTATATCTCCCTATAGATTTCAAATATTTATGACCACAGAGTTATTGCTAAGGAAAGTAAAGGACTGAAGGAGGTGTTTGCATGTAATTTTTTCCCTAATGATTCCACTGCACCCTTGAGCATTCCACGTGTGTATTTAATCACAGAATCTCAGCCATGATGTTTCTGACAGGTAATTTCCTTAATGCATTTGACAGAGATGGATTGCATGGAAGTCCATTGGATTCTGTGCTTTTGTCTGCAAGTGATAAGACGAGCTCAGATCTATCTGAGTCTAGTGCCGCCAATGATATTGCATCCTAATAATTCCCATGATAATATGGATCATCTTTGTGGACATACACAGTTCTTGGCCAGATGGAATACACCAGTTTTCAAGACACCCTGCCACTTTTATTACACCTTGAGAAACATCTAGGCTGATATTTGTGTGTCAGAATCATAAACCAATTTAGTCCTCAGAGATAGGCCTAGTTGTGCAATTTATCTTCAAATACCCTTGTTTTTTTTCTCTTTTCCCTGCTACAACGGAAAGTGTTGAATGATGAACACAAATGCCAGGATATTGGATTCCTTTTTAGATTGTAATGTATTTACACTGGTGTGTGACAATCTGAGCATCACTGAGACTCACTGATACTTGGTGAGCAGCAGTGATTTGGGCTTCTTGGCATTTCACCCCTAGGACCAATAATCCCAATCCACTCAAGCAAAGGTACAAAAGCTTCTCAGAGGGGGCTCCCTTCCTGATCTTTTCTTCCTCCCCTCCACTGTGCATCAGCCTTTAGTCCTTATGGTTTGTTGGTGAGCTAGTATAAATCAAGGGGTGCAGAGAGTCAGGGTCAGGGGTCTTTGATGCCCCTGGGAAACACAAATGCTGCTATTTCACAAATGTCCTTCAGGCTAATCATGTCATTTGCGCTCAGCAGGTGCATTCCTGTATAGCATCATGGTACACTGAAAAGAGAGATTTTGTTCTTGCCAATCTAGTAGTACTAGTCTCTTATACTGGGCCACCTGGGCCCTCCTGTGTGCTTACAGATTCACTGAGAAAAAGTGTCTGGTTCCCTTTAAAAACTAATTTTATTGTGAAAAACTGCCATGCATATAGAAAAAGAGAAAGAGTAATAAAATCAATACCACAAACTCACTGATGGGATTTAATAATTGTGCAGATATACAAAACCACTTTAAAGAAAGTTTTCAGACATCATAAAACTTACTTTTAAATACATAAGGTTGTATCTGTAAAAATAAATATAATATTTTATAAAACTATGATATCATTATTGCAACTAATAGCATTAACTTAAATTCATCCCATCATCAAATAGTCTATATTCACATGTACTCAGTAGTCCCAATAATATCTCTTACAACTTGTTTTCAAAATATAACTCTTAAGTCACTTTGAACTACTGACATTATATGTAAGGAGAGGAGAACAAGTGGCATGATATAGTATATAAATATTTAAAATATTTTTACAGTGAATCTGTTCTTCCTTGCTTGATCCATCTAAGAGATTATCAATCACTTAAAAGAATCACATGAAGTCTTAAAAAGTAGTATACATATAATATGTTGCTATTGGGAAGACTCTTAAAATTATGGAAACAAATACAGTTCCCTATAAAATAATATTTATCAACATTTTTCCTAATGGTGAAAAATTGGATATAGCCTAAATCTCTGACACAAAGAATTAGCTAATTTATGGTGGTCATATTGGAAAATGCTCACAATATATTGTCAAGTAAACAAAGTAGATTTCAAAACTACATGGGCAGAATCACAGCTCTCTAAGAATTAGCTCAAACCCAGACAAAAATGTTAAAAATATATTTTTGATGTGTTAACCATAGTTACTTCTAGATAGTGGGATTATAGTTCATTTTATTTCATTTTACTTTTCAAAAAATGTTTACATTTTTGGCATGAAATGTGAAATATTTTGGTGATTAAATTAAATGAATCTGATGAATCAGCCAGCTTGGCAAAGAGATATATTGTCTCGTTGGAAAGGAAACCAGACGCATAAATGAGAAGGAATGGAACACCCGCATGCTCATGTACTCAGCATAGGTTCCTTGAAACAGACCATGGCTGCCACACTGCAGAAGGTAAGAGCTTCTTGCTGAAATGAAGAAGCCATAGGATGTCTCTCAGTGTTTTCTCTGGCTTTGTAAGTCTTTCATTGAAATGCCCTGGTATTTGTCACAATAAGGTTTTATTAAAAACCCTAAAGTTGGAATTCACATTGCAATTAATTTCATAATGCCATTTTGAGGGAGCTTTTAACTGCCTGTCACAGAGGTCTGATATGGACCCTAGCTGAAGTTATGCAGAAAGAAAATGTTTTGCTCAATTACTATTTTATACTGTAAGCAAATAAGATCAGGTATGCTGCAGACTTATCCAGTGAGCATTTGTTCATCATACCGATTTTGGTATTGTTATCCTGAGTTGATTATGTCCTCATTTATTTGGGGTTCTAATGCACATTAGACATGTCTCATGGTTGTAGAAAGTATGACCATTGAGCTGACTGTTAAAAATTCAAATTTCTGAGATTGATGAGCCTTCAGAGAAATGGTGGAAACAGAGTGTAGAGATCACTAGGCAGTTAGGGGTTGGAGGAAGTTCTTTGACACTGTGAAAACCACACCTGCAGCCTGGGAAATGGGATAAACCATCTAATGAAGGGTTGGCCAGAGGCAGGTCAGAACTTTAGGGCATTAGGTGAGAAGGTCAAGGAATATCTAGTTGATGAAGCCTGGGGAGATATCTCCATAAGGACCCTGCTATAAAGATTCACACTGATTCAGTTAATTACCTCACATCTGAGAATGTATTGTTCACATACACACACACACACATACACACACAAACACACACTCATGTAGGGCATAAGCCACTCTGAGGCATATTTATATCAATTAGCCTTTCATTAGAAGAATGGCACTCTATATAGGTTGTGAATTACTGAGGAGGTCTAGGTCAGCAGTTCCCACAATTCCCAGATACCTGCAAGCAATCTCCTGCATAATTTCCCCAATACATCTGGTGAATAAAATTTCATTTCTTTTCTCCAGTTTTCTGGAAGAATCTGCTCTAGCCGGTCTATACTCTGGTCACCTGTACATCTGGAATGGCCTCAACACAAAAAGAGGGAAAAAAATATCAATGTCCTCAATGAAATAGAAGATCATTGGTCAGGATATCAATTACTATCTCAAATGCAGAGTTCTCTGTTGAGTAATGACAAAAGTCCCAGGACTTCTTGGAAGGACACTAAGGAACAGAAAACTGTTGATGAAGTAATGTGCTTAGCACAATTAACTTTAAATAAATTTAAAATATTTTTTTTAATTTAAAAGGTCTTGCAGACAAAGTCAGGTTCTCTCATTTTGTGGTATATAGGCATTGATGCTTCTCACTCTTCAATACATTCTCAAGAGATTTTGACCTATCAGGCAGGCACTTTTTTTTCTGAATGATACTCAGATCTCTAGATGATGAACCAAAGGGGAGATAGGAAGTGATGTAAGTTAGAATGGAAAACTGAGAATGTTGAGCATATGGAGCGGTACAGCTGTCCAGAAATCACACTAGGTGAAGTACTCCAACACCACATGGAATGGGCATGGTGTTCTCTGGCCACTGTGGTTCTAACTGGGTGGAGCAAGTTGTTCATTGAGCATATAGAGTTTCTCATACTCACTGTGTCACTAATTTGCTTTAAGAGTTAAACCAGACTTGTCTACACACATGCACATACTAAAGGAGGTTTGGTTATACTTCAGAGGATGCTAACCATTCAGAGAATCATGAAAAAAAAAGCTTTTTTGAATAAATAAAAATTTAAAAAAATTCCCAGGCTTTTCTCCAGTCTTCTCAAGTAGAACCTGGAGAAACAGTCCCAGGAATGTACATTGCATGCCCCCCTCCTCCCACTCATGTAGGATCCCGATGATCAATCCAGTCTGGGAATTCCTAAGGTATGAATGTGATTTGATTAGAACACTGTATAATTGCAATTCATGACCCAGAGGAAAATCAGTCTTAATTCTTTACCATCATACTTACTGTTTAGAGTCTGTGCTCTCTTTCTAAGGAAACCACACTCTACCCCTCCCATTTTTTAATATGGAACCTTGTCATAAGAATAGATATTCTCAGTCTTTAATATTTGATTGGAGAAGTAATTCCAGTCATGGTACATCAGAAAGCTTCTCTTTTCCTTCTTTCTAATAAAAACTATCATCTGTTGCTGACAAAAAAATCTGTAGAGCATTTCCTGGGTGCTTTAGAATAGACTGTGACAAATAGCGTCTCACGTTGTACAATCGTCCTCATGGCTTGTAATACATCGTTTAATGAATTGATCACAGTGGAATGTAAAGATGAAGTAGCATTTATTTTGTATGTTATATTGCATATAATTTTTAGAGTTGACATTTATAACCATGGAGGATGTTATTTTACATATCATCTTCAAACCATATCAGCCTTAAACACATTTAAATTTAATAAGCAAGTAGATTAGATTTGCTTTTAAGCTAGGCATATCATTACAGTGCATATTTCTGGCAGGAGGGCACTCTCACGATTAAATACTGTCTTTAGTTGTCTTAAAGAAACAAAAATTATAAAGAAGAGGGTTAGAGAAGAGCTGAAATAATTAAGTATGAAGCTCAAAGAATGCCCTTTGATGGACCAGTCTAAGCACAGCCCTCTAACCATTGAGGCAGGAGAGTCCGCTGGTTTTATTAACCATCATCAAGCAACTCTGATGTTGAATGCAAGCCTTGGTAATGAAATGAAAATTCTATAATAGGAACATCATTGTGATAATAATTTATTAAATTTCCCAAGCCATCTCCCTCTGAGGAAGGTAGCACAACAGCCCTGGTGATTAATTTTCAACATCGTTTAACATTTTATTAGAAGGAAACAGTTTTTAATCTATTGATGCCCTTTCTGTACAATTCCATGAGCTGTTTTCCAAGCTGGAAGGGAGGAGGAAAAATAGAGGGAAGAAAGGAGGAGGTGTGCTGACCAGCAGTTCTGCTTCTGGTATCAAATATCTCAGACTCTCCTGTGCTTTTATGGCATTTTAACATTTTGGCCTCATGATAGATCATTGGTGTTTTGTGACAGGAGAGAATTTGCTCATGAATCTGAAGTTAGGAGAGTTATAATATTTGAGGAGAGAGTTACTCTGAGAGGGCTGGGGTGAGAAAGCTGTTGGACAGGGGGCTTCTCAGAGTCCTTATAGGGCGTAATTAGACAGGGGCGGCAGACTCCAATGCCGATAGGGACCAGGAAGATCCCCTAAATGGAGATTATAATACAGGCAGGTGGGGGAGTACTAGGAGGAACAATTGCACTCAACCAAATGTTGACATAGTAGAATATCATCTGTAAGAAGACTAAAGAGAATTAACAGCAAAATGGAAGGTGAGACATTGGATTGAATCCTGGCACAGAAAAGGGAGATAAATGAAAAAAAAAACTAATGAAATCCCAGTTTGATCTTCAGTTTAGTTAACAGTATTGTGGCAATGTTAATTTCCTAGTGAGAATATTGTGGTATGATTTAGTAAAATGATAACACTAGGGTGAGGGATATACAAGATTTCTCTGTATTATTTTTGCAATCTTTCTGTAAATCTGGAATTTTTCAAAATAAAAATACTTTTATAAATAATAAAGGCAAAGTGTGGGACATGTTAATAGGAAATACCAAGTTCAAGGGTAATCTGCTTGAGACATTCCATCAAGACAATCTCAGACACCCTCTGAGAACAATGTAAAAGCAAAGACAAAGGCTGTCTCTTCTGCTCCACTTTGTATGGATGGACATCTTATACTTTAACAGGATGGTGGGCAAATAATGCCTCCCCAAACATGTCCACACATTCAATCCTTGGAACCCGTGAATATGTTAGATTACATAACAAAGGAGAATTATAGTTGCAAAAAGAATTCATCTTACTTATTATCTGGCCATGAGGTATGGAGATTTTTCTGGATTTTATGGTTGAATCCAATATGATTATGAGGTTCTTTATGAGTGGAAGAGGGAGGCAAGAGGAGAGAATGTGTCAGAGTCATATTTCTTGAGAAAAAGCTCTGTAGGCCATTGCTCTCTTTAAAATGGAAGTGAGACATGCTGAGAAATGCAGGCACCTTCTAGCATCTGGAAAAGGAAAGATCACAAGTTCACCCCAAAGGCACCAGAAAGGAACACAGCCTCACCAACAACTTAATTTTAGCTCAATAAGACCTGCATCAGATTTCTGAACTACAGACCTGTAAGACAATAGGTTTGTGTTCTTTTATGCCATTACATTTCTGGTAATTTGTTACAGCAACAACAAGAAACAAATATAGACAAGAAATCAATATAGCACCAAAAGCTTACGTGGTCCTTATATGTTACAAGCATTTTGTATGCATCACCTCCCTCAATCCAATGAGGTAGGTACTACCTTCTACCCAAATTTATATATGAGGAGACTGAGCAGAGAGAAGTGAACTTGTCTGGCGTCACAGCTGGTGCGTAAAGGGCAGAGTATTAGAGATACAGGGTCCATGCTGTGAACCAGCTTCCATGGACAAGCAGCCTAGTATATTAGCACTACACTTTAGCATAGCCAGTCTTAACAGCAACTATGATATTTTGTTGAGGTCACTTAAAGTAGAAAGAAACATCATAAGAAGGAAGAAATAAGAGACTGAAATTTTCTTGGAGAGGTGACTAGAAAGATAAGATATTCTAATAGCAGTTGAAAATAGAGTAGTATCATGTTTTTGAAGCATTGGCTAGAAAATATATTTCCCAAGTTATAAATCCCATTTAATTATTAGGGTCTTAGGTGGTACATAAAGATGCTATTAAATAACATCAAATCAACCAATTAGGGAAGGAGTTATTTCTTTTTCAATTCTTTTCCAATTTCCCTGTTTCTGCCATTGAGGAATTGTTGATGCTAGATTTTCTTATATATCTCTCTGATTCTTGGTGATTCTGATCTTTAATAATAAAGTAGAGACCTTGATCTGCAGGTAATGGCGGAAAGATTTCAACAACTTGTGCTTGCATTGTTTTTATTTTTATGGCAACTCTCTCTATGGAATAAGTGATATTACATTTTCTATTTACAGTGTTGATATAAAGTTGCCTTTTAAAAATAATGTGTTTCAGCTCTGATTGGTATGGCTCAGTGGATAGAGTGCTGGCCTACCAACCAAAGGGTCACCTGTCCGATTCCCAGTCAGGGCACATGCCTGGATTGTCGGCCAGGTCCCCAGTAAGGGGCACGCAAGAGGCAACCACACATTGATGTTCCTCTCCCTTTTTCTTCCTCCCCCTCTTTAAAAACAAATAAATACAATCTTTAAATAAATAAAAATAATGTGTTTCAGTGGAAGCAAAGTTCACCACTGTAAAGATATATTGAGCAGCTGATAGTGTATCATTATAGCACATGGTAGTCATTTAGTTATATTAGCAGAAGAAAGGCATGGAATTGGGAGCATCTGAATCTTTTGGCTGAAGAGTTCCAGCTCTAAAGTATCAGTTCTAAACACCAAAGAGTAGTTCATTACTAAGGTACAAAGCCCAGAGACAACTTTAAACTCATTTTGTTTTCTATCTTTTCACCAGAAATACTTCCATTGAATTTAAAAAGTGGAGACCTCAAAGAAAAATGTATAACATTTTTTCAACATTAAAATTTGATTGGGATTAACTAAGTCATTGGTCCTTAATTTGCTGTTCACATTTCTACTAATTCTAGCAATGACATTTCTAAAATCCCTATTGGTCTGGCTTTATATTTGGTGATATTAAGGTGTGTGTCTTAGAGCATTATCCTCTTATATTACTTGTCATCTCAGCCTTGCAGGATATGGCTTCTTGTGAGAATTTTGGTTGTGCATTCAACCTAAACCAATTCTATCAGTGAACTGGTATGCAAGCTTCTTGTCCACCATGTAAATTCTAGGTCAAAGGAGATGAGCATTATTGCATGGGCAGGGGCAGCTGTCTGACATCTGGTATAACATCTGGTCTATGGTACAGCAGAACAAGACAATGACTCAACAAACAGCACAGGTTTGGAAGAACTGAGTCCCCAAGATGCTCACAGTTTAAAAAATGATACCTGGTTTATATCTCTTATCAATGGATGACTGAGTGTAGCTTAGTACATGTGACATGCTTTTCTTTCATTCTCTGTTGCATTGTTGTTTGCATCATGATCTATGGACTTTCTCCTAAGATCTGAGCATCTAACAAACCTGACTGCCACCTTTCTCAGCCTCCCAGAGGGAGTTCCGAAGCTTCATTGATTACTGTTTTTGTTTTGGTCTCTCTCTTCATCCTTTTTTCTTTCTGTTTCTTCCCCTTCTTCTTTTATTTATCCAAAGAAAGCAAAGGTAAAGCCTTGGGGCAGCAATTTTGAAGTCTACATCAGTATGTTCCATAGTCAGAATAACATAATAATGATAGTTATGATAGCTCAATTTACTTAGCGTGTGTGTGTGTGTTGTAAATTTACTGCTCATGGTGCTAGCCATGTCATAACCATTCTTACTTTCATCTTGAAGATCTCAGGAAATCTTTTCCCCCATTTCCTGGAGCCCTATTCTCCTCTTTCCCTAGCTGTATATACCAGACTGGCTTTAGCAGTACAATCAAGAAGCATCTTTTGTTCAGACCATTGCCTACCTTGATAGTGCAGGTATCCAGAGGTCCAAATGCTTTGAAAACATTTATCAAATATTTATGCTGTACAAGGTAGTACTTTTTAAATGTGTGAGCCTACTTCACCCTGACAACAACCCTGAGAAGTGGATATGTTTATTCTCATTTTTAAGAGGAACCCAGAATCCCTGTCTTCAGAGGACACATGGTTAGGAAGGCCCATGTAACTGTAATATTGAATTACATATGTGTACACAGAGGGCAGAGGTTATGCTGACAAGAGGATCTTGGAAGTTTAGAAGAGAGAGGTGATTCCTAATCAAGGTTTTGAGGATGGGTGGGCATTTTTCAGGCAGACAATTTATAGAAGGATGTTTCAGGCAAAGAGGACAGCATTTGCAAAGGGAAAAGGAAGTGGAATTCTGAGCCAAAGATAAATATGCATGACTAAATATAGTTAGAGTGGTGTATAGAGGGGAAGTTGGATTATCTGAACTATATAAAGTCAGTGGTCTCATCTTTGTATGCAAGTCTGGGTACTTTAAGGAGAGTTTTAAAGCCTCCATTTCAAAGGCATACACCATAGCCAGCCTATTCTTCCCTGTATACTAATATCTGAACATATTCCTTGCTTCTTTTTCATATTCCCCAATTGTTCCTTCTCCCTCCATCCCACCTCCAACATGCCCTTCACCCAGCATTCTCTGGTTTCTCCATGATGTTGAAAATATATACAAATGTGGTTCCTCTTTGCCTCCTACCCAGCTATGGGAGGTTCTGCTATGGGAGGAATGAAATAGATAAGGAAAATATCTCTGAGCACCTCATGCTTTCTGTTGTATTTGAAGTGTGGAGAGGTGAGCTTGCTGTTGATTTTAACTCCTGCTTTGGGGAATCCAGAACTTCTTTCTGTCTCTTGAGTGATCTTTTCTTGGGTACTAAGTTACAAAGGGGATCAATAAGAGAGAACCTAAAAACCAGTGAATGAAAAGTACGATCAGACTGTGGAAAACAGTTTAATAGTTCCTCAAAAAGTTAAACATATGACCCAGCAATTCCACTCCTAGGCATATACCCAAGAGAATTGAAAACAGGTACTCAAACAAAACCTTGTTCATAAAAGTTCATACATTATTCACAATAGACAAAATTTGGAAACATCCCTCATGGTCATTGGTGAAAGACTGGATCAACAAAATGTAGTGAGTCCATACAGGAGACGCCATCAGAAGTCAGGAAGTACTGATACATGTTACTTGAAAATACAGTGGATGGAACTTGAAAATACCATGGTCAGTGAAAACAAGCCAGATACAGAAGGCCACATATAGAGTCATTGTATTTATATGAAATTATCAGAATAGGAAAACCATAGAGACAGAAAGAGGAATGGTGGTTTCTGGGGGAGGGGTAACAGGGAGTGATGATCTAAAAATATAGGGTTTTCACTGGGGATGATAAAAATGCATTAAAACTAAATAGAGGTGGTGGCTGTGCAACATGTGAATGTACTAAATGTCACTGAATGGTACAACTTTAAATGGTTAATTTTATGTTATGTGACTTTTGCCTCCAGGAAAATAGAAAGCAAAGGTAAAACTCAGGGTAGGTTCCAAGGAAATGAATTTGCTGTGTGGCACACAGTTTGCACATACAAACCATGCTTGCAAGAAGCCCCCAGAAATTGGTCCTTGGAGAAATGAGGTCTCTCTGGAGAGTGAAAAGGGGGCAGCTCTGAACACGAGGGCTTGTTTTCAGTTCTGAGGTGCTAGTGGAATATGACCACCAGCATCACACAACCATTGCCCTCTCCAGAGGAAGTTGCAGACTGGGAAGGTGGCAGCCCAGAATGACAGAAACCAATGATGGGGAAATTGGAAAGAAATGGAGTTTTATGACAATGCATTTTTAACTCCATTTCAGTGTAGAAGGGACAATTCAAGGAGGTAAGAGTTCAAACCAGACAAGATTTCCTTCAGTCTGATAATAAATACACCAAAGTGCCCTTTTATGTTTAATAATTCAAGATCTAGTGAGTGCTTAAAGGTTTTCTTGTTTTATCATTTGAAAAATCGAATGGTTATCAGTTAAAAAGTAATAGACGAGAAATGTTTTCAATATGGGCCCCAGGTCACGCACTTTAAAATGTTGTTGGAAATGGACGTTCATGTGTTCTTGGCAGCAGGGACCAGTGGACTGGAGACTTGAACTCAGCCAAACACTTGCTTGTCCTGTGCCTGGTTGGAGGGATGCATCCACTTCCATAAGGCATTGGCCAGTATCTGAGTGGGGTTGGGACAAAATCAAAAAGAACATCGTGGGACCACTTTTGTAATAACCCATTCTTGAATGAATGTGCTCAGAATGAAGCCAGCAAAAATCAGAACCAGATTCCTGGAAAATTCCGGAGAGAAAGCCAAAAGTCATACTGTAGGGACATGAACACATGGTACCAATGAAAAGAAAAGGGTTTGAATTATTCTGGCCTGCTTATTGGGCTCCACAGGGTATGTAATGGTTAGCCCAAGGCAGCAGCAATTTTTAGAAAGGAACACTGACTCTCCTTGTCAATGATAAGGATGATTCTATGACTCTTACATTGAAAGCAAGTACTTTTCTCCTAGGGAGAGGAATGGGGAAGTGGATAGGATCATGGCAACACAAAACTGTCCTGTCATCTGGTAAAATCTGAATGCAGCAGAAAGAATCCGTGTGTTCTTAAACATCATGGAACGTAAAAGCCGCCACTGTGCTTCATTCTTATTCAGCAAATGCTTACTGCACCTCTCTTTATGATGTGCCCACCAGACACACTGTAGCAAGCACTGGGGTTACTGCATTGACACCACACAGACTAGATCACTGTTTGCGTGGAACTCATGTTTTCTGGTAGAGGGAAAACATTTGAGAAGAAATTGTGATAGAAGCTGCCAGCTGCCTTCCAAATAGCCATTTATTCCTTCTTCCTTAGTGATAAGTCTCTTAGTCATAGCCAGGGTGCCCAAATTAACAGAAAATAATACCATGTTCTCCAGCTTTCCTAGCAGAGAGGCATCACCAACAGGAAGGCAAGGAAAATTATTAGGTGTGGTGTCTGGGAAAACCCTTTAACAGGGGCTGACTCACTTGCAATGGAAGCATCCCTGTGCCTGTTCTCCCTTTATCTCTCCCTCTGTATGAAACTAGGTGACTTTGAGGCAACTTTGAGGATGGAATCTATGTTCTAAGCATGGTGGGACGGAAAAGAGAAAGCAACAAGACTTATGATGGACAGCTTACCCTTGAACTTCTTTCATGGGTGATAAAGATAAACCTGTGTTTTGTTTAAGCCATGGTTATTTTGGGACTCTGTAACCAAACCCAATTTTATGAGATCAAGGAGGGAAACACAAATATGAAATAGTTTCAGAAAGCAGAACCTGCTGTGCAGGCAATAAAACAGAGTGATATGAGATAGAGGGACAGAGTAGTGAGGCTACTCTGGGGTGGAGGGGGAAGATCTGTCTGAAGTGTGAATGGCAAAATGGGTCAGATATGTGAATTTCTGAGGCAGGAACATTTCAGACTCAAGTGATTCCATATGCTAAAAGGACCAAAATGGTATAACTGACAAAAGGAAGTCAGAAGAATCAAAGAGTGATAGAAGATGTAGAAATGGTGCCAGATGAGGGCAGAGACAGGGAAGGCCAGGTCCCTCTTTGGTTGTAAGCCATGCTAAGAAATGGGTATCTCTGAGTGAGGCAGGACTCCTGCTTTTGCTGTGGGCAGAAGAATGATGATTTCATACTTATATGCAAAGCCCACCCTAGGTGCTATGTAGAATATGGGCGTGGCAAGTGTAGAGTCACCATTTAGGTGGAGACTGTCAACATCCAGGTGAGAGTTGATTGTGCCAGAGATAGTACTAATGGTGCTCAGATAAATTTGGGAAGCCAATTAAAACCTACACAGCCTATGTTAGGAGGATGAGCATAGATGAAGCATCTACATTGCCTTTGGAAGAATCTCTCACAGTCTTACTGCTAGGACCACTTAACTGTGTGCAAACAATCAATATGGGTTATTCAACAGCAACAACAAAAAACACACAAATAACTCAATTCAAAAATGGGCAAAGGGCATTTCTCCAAAGAAGATATACAAATGGCCAATAAGCACATGAGAAAGTACTTAACATCACTAATCATTAGGGAAATGCAAATCAAAACTACTATGAGATACCACTTCATATCCATTAGGACAGCTACTATCAACAAAGAGAAACCCTAGCTGGGTGGCTCAGTTGGTTGGAGAGTCATCCAGTACACCAAGATGTTGTGGGTTCAATCCCCTGACAAAGCACATACCTAAGTTGCAAGTTTGATCCCTGGTTGATTGGGGCTTGTACGGGAGGTAACTGATGTGGAGAAATTGTAACCCTGTGCACTGTTGCTGGGGATGTAAATTGTGCAGCCACTGTGAAAACAGTATGGCAGTATCTCAAAAAAATTAAAAGATAGAATTACCGTATATGGTTTAGCATTTTAGTTTGCGGGTATATACTCAAAAGAATTGAATGCAGGGTCTCAATGAGAAATTAGTAAACCTATGTTCATAGCAGCATTATTTATAATAGCTAAAATGTGGAAGCAAGCCAGGTGTCCATGGACAGATGAATGGCTAAGAAAAATGGAGTATATCATCACAGTGGAGTAGTATTCAGCCTTAAAAAGAAGGAAATTCTAACATATTCTACAACATGAATGAAATTTGAAGACATTATGCTAAGTGAAATATGCCAGTCACAAAATGGCAAATACTGTATGTTTCACTCTATGAGACATCTAGCATAGTCAGATTCAGAGAGACAGAAAGTAGAAGAGTTATTGCCAGGGGTTGGGGACAGTGAGGGATGGGGAGTTAGTGTTTAATGGGTGCAGTCCCCATTTTCCAAGTGAACAGAGTTCTGGAGACAGATGGTGGTGATAACTGTACAATAATATGAATGTATTTAGTACCACTGAATTATATACTTAAAGCTAGTTAAAATGAAAAATTTTATATTATGTGCATTATGCCAAAATAAAAAAATGGAAAAGAATTAATATGGTTGCCCCTGGGATTGCCGGGCATTCTAGGCCAGAACAACCTTGTCTGTCCTTCTCACAGCTCAGAAGCAAGCCTCTTTATCTGTGAGTCCCAGTCCACAGTCATGTTGACAAACGGTATCTCTGACTTTCACACTTCCCCCTGCAAATATGAACTTATTTGTGACTTCTTCTCAAAAGCCTCTCAGAACCTGTAATGTGAGAGAGGGGCCCCCCATCTACTAACTTAACTAGACATCTAAGGATGTCCAGAGTGCTAATCCTCAGAAGGGACCTGTAGTTAGAACTAGTCAAGGAGGATAGGGCACATTCACACATCATTTGCATCTGCTTTATATGGGGCTACACAAGCTGTGCTGTCTTCTCGGACATCACTCACGTTAGACTTTAATACTGCCACAATCTTTGGCTAACATGGAGATCTGCAGCCTGGGTGACTCAAACTTCTCCAACTACAACTTTCATCCGTGGGTGGTGGTAAGCCCTGTGCCTTTCCACGGTATGTGCATACACCTGGAGGGATTCAGTACTTTCTCAGTGTTACCACTCATTTCAGTTTTCTGTTCCTGGTGATCTCCTCACACGTCTAGTCTCTTGCCAATTCTCAAGCCCTCTCCAAATACAAAGCATCCAAGGCCATTATGTGTAGCAACTTCAAAAAAAATTTTTTTTAATTTACTGTTGTTCAGTTACAGTTGTCCTGCCCTTTTCCCCCTTGCTCACCCAAACCCCATTCCCCTCACTCCCACAGTCAACCCCCCTCATTGTCTGAGCCCATGAGTCCTCTATTTGTGTTCTTTTGCTTGCCCCTTCCCTTTCTTTCCTCCGTTACCCCCCTCCACCTTCCCCTCTGGTCACTGTCAGTTTGTTCTTTATTTCTATGTCTCGGGTTCTATTTTGCTCATTTGTTTGTTTTGCTCATTAGGTTCCATTTATAGGTGAGATCATGTGGTATTTGTATTTCACCACCTGGCTTATTTCACTTAGCATAATGCTCTCCAGATCCATCCATGCTGTCACGAAGGGTAAGGGCTCCTTCTTTCTCTCTGCTGCGTAGTATTCTATTGTGTAAGTGCACCACAGTTTTCTGATCCACTCATTTACTGATGGGCACTTAGACCATTTCCAGCACTTGGCTATTGTAAATAGTGCTGCTATGAACATTGGGACACACAGATTCTTTTGAATTGGTGTGTCAGGATTCTTAGGGTATAGTTTCAGCAGTGGGATTGCTGGATTGAAAGGCAGCTCCATCTTTAGTTTTCTGAGGAAATTCCATACTGTTCTCCACAGTGGCTGCAAAGTTGATGGAGGGATTACATTATTACAAGTAATTTAGAATTCATCCTTGTTTTTGAAAGTTCCTCAGTCTTCTCAGACATCAGGAATTGTTCACTGGCAATTTGTTTCCTTACATCTTGATCTCTAGCCTTTTGTCTCCACTCCCCCACCCACCTTCCTCCTCCTCCCTACCCTCTTTCCCCTCCTCTCTCCTCCCTTCTCCTTTTCTCCTGCCCCTTCTCTCCTCCTCTTCATCTCCCTCTTATCTTATCTTTTTTCATCTCTTCTCTCTCAGTAGATGAAGGGTGAGCCACTCATGTCATTTAAAAAACATGCATTTGGTGCTAATAAACTAGTAAACAAGATGTACAAGTCCTTACCCTCCTGAAGTTTATAGCATTGGGTTGACAAAGATACCTCTTAAAAATAAAGATATAAAATCAGTGTTTACCTCTGTCTTTCCTATAATGAGAGATAATAATATATAGGTAAGGAATTGCAAAAGGTTACCAGTTGAAATTGAAGGATGGCACAGCATCTTCATGTGAAGGTCAGGGTGAGGAAGGTTCCAAGTGGAAGGGCACAAGTACAAAGCCCTGAAACCAGGGCTGAAACCTGAAAGACTATGCTCAAGAAAGACAAAGAAGGCCAGCGTGGATGGTGGGGGAGGAGGGACATGCAAGATAGGGGAATTATCACGCAGAGCTTCTGATGCCCTGTTGAGTATGGATTTTGCTGCTGGTCCCTTTCAGTTAGGGAGCAACATGACATCATATATATTAAAGCTTATCACTCTGATGGTTCAGTGAAAAGCTGAATCATCTCATATTTGATGGTTCATATTTTCCTTACTTCTCTTTATTTGTTCTTTATTTGTTTTAAATCCTCACCCAAGGACCTTTTTTTTTCATTGCTTTTAGGGAGAAAGGAAGGGGGAAGATAGGAAGGGAGAGAGAAAAACATTGATACAAAAGAAAGCATCTATTTGTCGCCTCTAGTAGGTACCTGGACTGGGGATTGTACTCCCCTGGACAGGTGACGAACCTGCAGTGTAAGTATGTGTCCTGACCAGGAATCAAACCCACAACCTTTTGGTTATGGGACTATGCTCCAACCAATTGAGCCACACTGGCCAGGGCTTCTCTTTATTTTTTTGTGCTCACACTATCTCAGTGGCTGCTTCCAGAACTCCCAAATCCTGTTCTCTCTTTCTTATGAAGACTAATGAAAGTTTCTATTTATCTTACACTCTCCTTTGTGTATGTCTGTATGTATGTTAGAGAAAGAGAAAGAGATAGAGAAGAATTATGCCACTCCCCTTGAGGTAGAAACTATATATGGAATATTTAATTTCCTTTACATTTATCCCTCCTCCCCAACACTGATAATATGACAGAAGCTGAGAGATGGGAAAAATAGTCAAAGAGATGAAGGGTGGCCAGGTAAATATTTTGGAAAATTCCAATTGAGTGAAAACTTGAGGAGGGAAATGCAAAACATTCTCTAGCATGTTTCTCCCCATCATGTTTGTATCTCTACTACCTGTGTTTATAATGTATAGCACAATTTGAAAACTGTATTTTCATGCCTCTCTCATGATTATTAGTGTTAACATAAACCTGGTCATTCCACCTACACTCTTCTGCAGTGGGCAGAAAGAAAAGAAAAGGAGCCCCTTGAGTATTTTAAAAAGGCAAAGGCGCATGCAGGGACCATAATAATATTCTCTGGAAGGGCAGTGAATTGTCACCTCACCATGGAGGGAACTGTATGTAACAAATACTGAGGGAAAAGAGTGTTCTGCTGACACATCCAGAAGCCATGCAGTCACTAGTGCCCACTCCTCAGCATCTGTGACATGCAGGATGATTACCTGGCATCCTCATATGAGAGGACCAACAGCGTGGAGAGTATAACAGACACAGTTCTTTGAACCCAGGTGTGATTTGGCCACCCACAGGAGAGCAGAATGTTTTATTTTAGTTGAACCAACATTAGGAACTCAATATAATGTTGAGCAGATTTAGACAAATGCTTACTTATAGTCTAATTTAGAATAACAACTCCCTCTGCTAGTAATATTTATTGTCAGAATAAGTCACTCAGTATAGATCTTGCTAGGGAGACTTAGTAGGTAAAGTAGATTGGTTAAGGAATAATATCTTACTACTTGGTGTTTGCAAAGATCTGACCAAATTCGGGATGGGGAGTAGGTTGGAGTTTTGAGATTGTGTGCTCTGCAATGTGTCTGACTTTGTCTTGCCAAGTAAACCTAACAGACCCTATACAAATACACTGCATGTGTTTTTAGCAACTAGGATATTTGTTTACAGGTATTTTTTCATAAGAAAGAAACTTGCAAGCTCTCAAAAGTTGGTTGCCTGCTATACAATAACCCTCTGCCAATCATATGGGTTAAAGCAAATTTTATTGCCAGTCATATTGTACTGGAGTTGAAATGCTAAGAAAGCTGTCTTATCCCTCAGCTAGATTAGCTTTAAAAGATGATCTTGGAGTCCTGTCAAGCACAAAGTGAGGATTTACCCTGTGACAAACCCTTGCCCACAACACTGTGAGATTTCCCATAACTGAATCTCCAGCTCCTGGACAAGAAATATGCAATGGAAGTATTGGAAAGGGGGCATTTTAGCAGAGACAAATGTTAGAGCACAGGAGGTTCTTTTGATTTTTAGGTTGGGATTTATAAACAATTAAACAATACCCTTTATCTGAAAAAAAGTGGAGAGGCAGGAGAAATCATCTTGACTTGAAGTGCTAGTTTATTTCTTCTTATGGCCGCTGTTTGTTCCCTCTCTCTATGCTAGTCCCACTGACATGCTCAGGGCTTTATGGCCTTTACAGCCAATTTAGCCCTTTGTAGCTCATCATCACCTCATTCCTCATCCCAGAGACTTCAAGGGCTTTATGGAAATGGCACACGGATATGTAGGTGCTTTTGTAGAGTCTTCAAATAACTCCATCCATCTTAATGGCATTTCTTACCTGATCAGCAAGAGGTTTTCACTGTGTTTTCTCTTACAGCATCTTCATTACTTTTGTCTCTCACATAGCTTCCATTTCCATGCATATTGCATCATCAAGCAGGCTCTATGGTGGCTCTTGTGGTCATGCTCTGGCCCTGCATTCTGCTCGCTTCAGGTTGATCAATCACGTGTGTTGCTGACCAGATGGAACATGCTCCTCATTATTTCTCCACTGTCCCTTCCACGAATCTTTATTCCTCCTTCCATTAGATTCACATGAATGGTAGACAGTGGGACTCCACGGCATAAAAAAGCCAAAATAGAAATTAGGGACCCACCCCAGATGGGTCCCTAATAGTGCCCAGTACACAATAGATGATCCATTGAATATTGCTTGAATGGTAAAATGGTCAAATTAATTGCTGATATTGCTACAAAAAATAATGAAATAGAAATACAGCCATTCATGTTTGGGGGCAGATGGGTTATGTGTTATTATTATTAGGAGGTACAACAAAAGAGTGCTAAGTGCTAAGAACTGTTTCTGCAACCTAAAAATGGATGAGAGTGAAAAGTTCTTTTTTTTAACAGAACTCAACAATTCAGTAACAATCTGGAGTTCTCTGAATGGCAGTTGCTTTCTAGCCCATCCATGGCTAACATGACTATTGGATCCAATTCAGGTGGCTTTGTGGTAGAACCTGCACTGATGGAGGGCAGCAGGCCACCATCTGTCACCAGGAGCCACCTGTCACTGGATAACATCTTACTTTCATTTAGAGGAGGAAGCCATGGAGAGAATGAACTGTTACAGTGGAAGTTCAAATTCAAGGAGTTTACCTTCACCTCTCTCTGTCTTTGTCTTAGGGAAGCTCATTGTTTACCTCTATTCTGGGCCTCTTATAAGTGGAATTTATTTTGCCCACCCCTCACTGAACTTGGTACATTCTGTCCTCTCCAGCGTGCTAGAACTTGAGGCATCACCAATGAGATAACCAAGAAAGACTTCAGTGGCTACAGGTGAAACAGGATTGCAACCTATCTCTGAAACTGAGCTTTGGGAGACAGGGATCTTACTGGAGCTAAGGTATGAGATTGGGGCCCATTCTCTCACCATTTGTTGTGAGCTGAAACATTTCATCCCCTTCCAAATTCACATGTTGAAGTCCTAACTTCCAGTACCTAAGCATTCAACTATATTTGGAGATAGGGTCTTTCTTTAAAGAAGTAATTAAGGTAAAATGTGGTCATTAGGGTGGGCATTAATCCAATATGACCATGTGAGGACACAGGGAGAAAGTGGCTGTCTGAAAGCTTGGAAAAGAGTCCTCACCAGAAACCAATTCCCCTAACACCTTGGTCTCAGAGTTCCAGCCTCCAGAATTGTGAGAAAATAAATTTCTGTTGTTTAGACCAACCAGTCAGTGGCACTTGGTTATGGAAGCTCTAGAAAAGTAATATACTACCCCACACTAAATGTGCTTCCTTGGAAAATATGGAAGGGCTAACCTCACCAAATGTAAACACAGCTGCTCTGCATAGTTTGATAGACAGGAAGAGAGAGAAAGAGAGAGAGGAACTGAGAAAGAGAGAGAGAAAGAGAGAGAGAGAGAAAGAGAGAAAGAAAGAAAAGAAAGAAAGAAAGAAAGAAAGAAAGAAAGAAAGAAAGAAAGAAAGAAAGAAAGAAAGAGAGAGAGAGAGAGAAAGAAAGAAAGAAAGAAAGAAAGAAAGAAAGAAAGAAAGAAAGAAAGAAAGAAAGAAAGAAAGAAAGAAAGAAAGAAAGAAAGAAAGAAAGAAAGAAAGAAAGAAAAAGAGAAATTGAGAGAGACATTTATTGCAAAAAACTTGCTTACACGATTGTGGGCGCTAGCTAGGCAAGTCTGAAATCCACAGGGCAGGCCATTCAGGGAGAGCAGGCTGTGAACTCTCAGGCAGGAACTGATGCCTCGTCCACAGGTGAAATTTCTTCTTCCTCAAGGAAGCTTCAGTTCTGCTGTTAAGGTTTTCACAGATTACATCAGGCTCACTAAACTTTCTTATGGTAATCTCCTTACTTAAAGACAACTGATTGTAGGTGTTAATTCGTTAACAAAGTATCTTTGAAATAATACAAAATTAGTAAGGACAAAGAACTCATGGACCTGGACCTGGACAACTGTGTGGTGATTGCTGGGGGGACAAGATGTAAGGGGACTAATTGGTATTGGAAAAAATACAATAAAGGTTAAATAAATATAATAAAATAATAAAACAAACAAACAAAATTAATGTTTGAACAAAAACCAGGTTGACACATAAAATTGACCATCAAGATGATAATGATGACAACAACTTCTATTCTTTCTTGCATTCTTGGCAGGTATCAGACATGCTGCTAAAATTCTTACAGGTAGTACATATCCCCTCCTTATCAGCAGGGGATGTGATACGAGATCTCCAGTTGATGCCCGAAGCCACAAATAGTACCGAACCCTATATGTACTGTTTTTTTTCTGTACGTACATATACCTATGATAAACTTTAATTAACAAATTAGGCACAGTAAGAGAATAACAGTAACTAATAAAACAATTAAACAATATGCTATAATAAAAGTCACATGAATGGCTTTGAGACTCATATTAGGTAAACTAAGAGTTACTTGAACACAGGCACGGTGACACCATGACAGTCGATCTGGTAACGGAAAGGGCAAAACAAAGTGACCAACCAGCAGGTAGTACATACAGTGTGGATGCACTGGACAAGGGGCCGACTCGCCTCCTGCGCAGGATAGAGCTGCGGGATGGTGCGAAATTTCATCATGCTACTCAGAATGGCACACAATTTAAAACTTATGAATTATTAATTTCTGGAAATTTGTATTTAATATTTTTGGACTGAGGGTGATTGAGGATAACTGAAACCACAGAAAGCGAAACAGCAGACAAAACAGGGTAATTGTATTTATATTTCTGTCCTAATTATTATCCTCATATTACATATAAGGATGTTCATGGAGGTTAAATGACACATCCAACGTCACATTGGATTAAGGAGGAGGTCTGTGTGACCTCCAAATCCAAGCTTCAAACCATCGTGCTGTGTGGTAGCTGCCAGAGGGATAGAAATTCTGCTCTAGGCTCCATCATTCATAAATATAGGAAATAGTAAAAGCCCCAGGGAGCATCATCCATGTAAAAAGCATCCCATGAATCTGAAATGAGAGAGAAAGAATGTTGTTGGAATCTAGAGCCATACCTGGCAAGTGAAGGAAACTCCTTTGTTTCTGGGGGAAATGAACAAGAATCTAAGTCACAGTAATTCATGAGATGGGGGTTATGGGGGTGTTTCCTGTTTAGCTCCCATTACCAGGTGGGCACTAGCCTGAAAAAGAAAGCCTCAGGGGGAGTTGGTTCCAATGTCCCTGGTCTCTAAGCTGCTGTGAGCCTTCACATCTTCCTCCAGTCCATCTCCCGCCCTGAGCACGAAGTGGTTACAGCATTTCCTAATATAAGTGCAAGCAAAATAAACTTAGAAATGTGCCAGTGGGGGGAAGCCAGCTACCCACAGGCACCGTAAATTGCCTCTTCCTCTCACCCCTCCTCCCTTCTGCCTACCCCCTCTCACCCCCATCAAGCCACCCTGAATAACCTGCCTTGCCGGGTGAATCACTGTTTCTGGAAAAGCGGGGCCAGGGAGATTTCAGGCAAGTCAAGGAAATGACGAGATGATGATCAGCAGTGGAAAGAGAATATAGCAAATGCAATGTGATTAACCTGTGTGGGTGGTGGGTAAGGAAGGGCTGCTTGAATCAGACCGTTTGAGTGACATCTGTCATTTAGGGTCAAGGGAAAGAAACCAGGGACTGGAGAAGCCCTAGCGGCTGGATTTTGTCATCATGTCAGCCACCTTTATGTATGATCCCTTTGCTTCTGCTTCCCTGACGTTGATACAGTTCCTCACCCTCAGGGAGAGTAATCTTTTAGCTGTAGGATCAATGTCCCTTGTGTTTGATAACTGAGGAACAGCTATTTTATTAGCAGCCTCTCTGCACACACTATTTTAAATATATGGGCACACTTGAATCTATACAGAAGCAAATTTAAGGTATAGGAAATTCAAAATCTGGCTACCTCCCAGAATAGGGTATCTCAGCATTTTCAGGGACCAAGTATGGATTATCTGGGCACATCTGCATCCCTCTGAGCCAGAATTGCTGGGGCAAGGGCCTAGGCACTGCCCTTTTTCCAGGCAGAGGAGTCTCATGGCCCCAGGGGGTCGATAACTCTTGCATAAGGCAGTCTCAGGTGATTTTTAAAGACAGAGAAAGAGAAAGAATAGCATCAATATTTGAGGAGTTTTGTTATTGAGGATAAAGGGAGTCTATGCTAAGATGATGAAGATGATGCTAGTGGTGGTGGCCTTAATATTAATGAAAGCAATTATAGTTACATAAGACCTATTATTGAGCTATTGCTATGCCATGCATATTTAAGAACTATTCCAAGGAGCACATCATTTGATCCTCCCCCAAATCCTGGAAGACAAGTATGATTGCCCCATTCTTGTTTTTAGAGGTGGGAAGAAATAAAAGAGAACCAAAAAGTTGAAAATCTTGACAAGATTATGCTGCTAATGGAGGTCGAGAATGGATGATTTGTAGGTCATTGGGGGCCCAGAGGCTGATGTCCTAACCACCCTGAAGCACTGCCAGGATCAGAAGAAATGCAGGGCACTCCAAAAAATGTTTTGAGCAGAGAAAGGAAGCACCTATATTTCTCCCTTCTCCATTTTGGTTGCACATTAGAGTCTCCCAGGATGCTTAAGAAATATTACCTGTGTCCAACCTCAGATAAATTAAAGATAATTTTAAGTAAAAAAGGTTTGATTATCAGTCTTCTTTTTAAATGTCCCTAGGTATTTTAATGGGCAGCCAGGTTTGAGAACCACACTTGAGATCAAAGATTCTTAAAATATGGTTTATGGATCAGATTTCAATAGGTCTGTTCAAAGTTTTCATGAGTTCAAAGTTCATGTTCAACTTTCATGTTCAAAGTTCAAAGTTACTCATGCAATAAATGCATGAGTATTTGTTGAAGGTGTGAGGCATGGTTTTCTTAATTCTCAAAAGGATCTTCTAATGTCAACAAACAAACCAAAAAAATGGAGCATCCTTGCTTTAGAGGATGATGGTAACCACCACCACCTTTAACTGAGAGCCTACTGTATGCCAGGCCCTAGAATGATCTCTTGAGAGAGATCATCTAATTTAATCATCTAATCATGCTCACAGCCCTGGCATTGTCCTATTTCATACATGAGAGAACTGAGATTCCAAAAGGCCAGGGATCACACCCAAGGTGTCACCATGAATAAAGGATAGAGCCATAAAACAATTCAAGTCTATTTTATGCCAAAGCCAGTTCCGCCTAATAGACTTCCCTGATGGTTAAGGGTTAAATATGTCCTGCTCAGAACTAGGGAACTGGACTAAAAGATAGCTGGAGGGCTTTGCCAGCCGTAGGGTAGGCAGGAATCTGAAGTGGTGCATCGTTAAAAAAATAAAACACTCCAAGTTTACACTCTATAACCTAGGATTAATCTCTATTGCCCTGAAGAGCAAAAAAGAAGGTATTTGACATTTCCCTTCTTGCCTAGAACCTGATCATTTCTGGAAGCTTCTGAACTTGCTTAGGGGGAATGCCTTTTCTCACTTCTTTCCTCTGCCACCTTATTTCCTTGGTGCCTGACAATGTATCAAGCAAGAAAGTGTTCTAAATATTTCTAATGAGGTAGATGCAGACTCTTCGTTTAATCAAGTATATATTTGATTCTATTTTCTTCTCATCTTTCTTCCCCAAAGACCTTCTGAGATTTAGTTTCTTATGCATTATGGGAGGAGGATGATCTTCACAATGACACAATGATCTTACCCAGCAAATGTTTTCCTACATGGATCCTATGTTAGCAAATGACATGACCCCATTTGTTCAAGCTAAACTCAGTGCCTACTTTCATCCCTCCTTCTTGCGAAGCCTGCTCTCCTCTCTCTCTACTTCCATGTCTAGACTTCCTTTGTAGAACCATCCATTCTCTCTATCTCTACCACTTCTCTGTTCCAGACCTCCTTTGTCTCTCAGACAAGAAACCACTGTGGTTTCTGCATGATCAGCCTCTCAGTTAGCTTTCTCTACTTTATCCTGTGCAGCTGGAGTAATAGTGTCAATACCAATCTGATCATGTCTCCGCACTACCCTTCTCCAATGCTGAAAATACACATGCACACAAACACTCACATATACACAAATACCCACAAACATACACATACCTGTATACACACAAACATTGACACATACACACAAACACACACAACAAAAAACACACACTTCTCAGAGCCCTGGAAATAAAGTACAGACTCCTTCACATGAGTTACCACATGTTACACAATCTTTCCCTCTGCTCTTCAGCTTCATTTCTCTCCCCTGTTTCTGTCTCTTGCTCTGCAAAAGTAAGTAGGTAAATGTTCCTCACATTCTGTACCCGTGTCCATGAGATTATATGCATGTGGGGTGGTCTGGGCAGCTTGGCTCATAGAGAGAGAGGATTTTTGTTTGTTTGATAAACAGCTTTATGAACATGTAATTTGCATACCATAGAAGTCACCCATTTTAAGTATATAAGTCGATGTTTCTTAGTATAGTTGCAGAGTTGTGCAGCCCTCACCACAATCTAATTTTAGAATATTTTGTTTCACAACGAAATGAAATGTACATATATATCTCATCCTTACATTGTAAATCTTAAATACATATAATTTTTATTTGTCAGTTATACCTCATTAAAGCTAGGGCAAGAGGAATAACATTTTTAATCCCCCCAAAATATCATCCAACAGACTAGCATTCTTCTACCCCTCCCTTAACTGCAGACAACCTATGGATTTCCTGTTTTGGACATTTCATAGACATAGAACCATGCAATAGTTGGCTTTTGGTGTCTGGTTGCTTTGACTTAGCATAATGTTTTTTAAGCTCATCCACATTGTAGCTGGTATTTCCAGAGAATGTTCTGTTGTATGGATATATCATATTTTATTTTTCTATTCACTAGCTGGTGGACATTTGGATTGTTTCCACTTTTTTAGTATGGTGAATCATGCCCCCTCTCCACATATCAGTAAAAGCATCAGTAGGTCCAGGTTTCTCCATTTACTATCAGCAGGAATTCAGCCAGCCATTTGACTTATCTAAGCCTCAGTTTTCTCTTCTGTAAAATGGGCACAATGATAGCATCTCCCTCATGGGTCATTATGACAATGAACTGTAATGATGTGAGTGAAGGGTTTAGCCCAGTACCTATTATGTAATGAGCACTCCATAAATTGGTACTATTCTTATAGATTCCTTTTTTGTTGGGACAAAATTCTTGTGGTAGCAGTTGTTGAGGGCTATGATTTTTTCACAAATGTGTATTTGATTTTCATTCTGTCCTGGTCATTTATTTATTCTTTTCAATAAACCTGTGATATAATCATTATATTCTCATTTTATATATGAAGAAACAAAGTCACAGACGACTGAGGAATGTGCCCAAGTACACAGAGGGTCTGCCTGAACCCGAACACTGACTATCTGAAACCTGCATTTCTGGCATCTGGAAACCTGTTATCCACTTGCCTCTTGACTTACACCTCCACATCCACCACCCTCACAAAAGACCCAAAAAGAAGTCATGACATAGCTGGTTCTAGGACTTAGCTTAAAGGAGAAAGGATACACCTACTTCTTTTCTTTCTTTATTTGGATGTATTTATTGATTCTAGAGAAAGAAGAAGAAGAGAGAGAGAAACATGGATGCAAGAGAAACATTGATCTGTTGCCTCCCACACACACACTGACTGGGGAGTGGGGAACAAACCCACAACCTAGGCATGTGCCCTGACTGGGAATCGACCTGGCAACACTTTGGTTTATGAGATGATGCTCTAATCAACTGAGTCACAGTAGCCAGAGCTACACCTACTTCTTACCATGGGAAAGTTTCTTTGGTGGATAGGGGCCCTTCACTTTCTTTGAGAAAAAGCTTTCTTCACAGCAGGAAAGACTGGAATGAGACATCAGAAAGAACTTCCTAATAGTCAAGATTTTGAGATCTTAGGTCCTCTGAGAAGAGGCGATAGCACAATGAATATTGATTGTATTTGTATATGTGTGTGTTTATGTATGTATCTGTCTGCGGGTGTTTGTGTGTATGTGTTTGTGTATATGTTTGTATGTGTTTGTGTGTGTGTACATGCACCCATGCACCTACCTGCCCGGAGTGCCCCTCTTCAAAGGCCAGGTTGCATTAATGCATCTTGCTGACTCTTCCTAAACCTTTGCCTAGAGATTGGGGACGTGATCTTAAACCTTACACATTCTTTCTTTGTGATTCTGGCTAAATCCTTTGCAAATCATTTCTCCACCTCCCAAAGGTGTGTTTGGAAGTGGCAATTAACAAGTCCACTCTAACTAGGCCTTCATAAAGATACATCTTCTTTCTCTCACTCTCCTCCAGAGAATGTGTCATCTGAGACACATAGAAAGAGATGGAGAGAGAGATGAAGATAGAGATAGTGACAGAGAGAGAGAGAGAGACTGAAATCTGTATCCGATGTTAGTCAGAGAGCTCACAGAGGAGGTGCATATTTGAGGAAGAAAACAGTAAAACAGTAACTAGGTGTCACTGTTTTACCAACCTTCACAGTAATTGAGCAGAGAAGTAGACCAAAAAGAAAAAAAAGGAAGAAAGAAAAAAAATGAACGATTTTATTAACCAGAAGGTGTGATTTGGCTTAAGGTTTTTAGGGTTACTCAGTGTGTGTGTGTGTGTGTGTGTGTGTGTGTGTGTCTTTCTTTTGCTCCTACCTAGCTGTGAGACTTTTACAAGTCATCTCTCAGAGTGATAAAAAAGGAGTTTTCAGCAGGGATTGCCTTTTATTTTCTCGCTTCCCCTGCAGTGAGGTAATCAGGAACCTGTCTGAAAGCATCAGAAGCCACTGCTGCATTTGGTGGGCTTGAACTGGCCCCTTCCCCTCCCTTCATCAACCCCATGCAGTTAGTATGTTCAGCACAATCTTATCTCTGGGGTATGGGCAGGCATATGAGATGTCCTTAGCAGAGCTGATATCCCAGGCTTAACAAAAGTGCCTGTTTCCTGCTGGTGGTCGCAAGAGAAGGGGAGGTGAGCAGGGCTCTGGGTCCAGACAAAGCAGGCTTTTGCAAGGGAACACAGCATTGCCCACCAGCAGTCTTCATTATCCCATCGTCACAGGTAGTCGGGCTGGCTTTTTGTCAGCCCTTTTCAGAGCAGCCTTGTTAATTCACCCCCATGAAAATGGAAGTTTCATAGGCATTGACTTAATTAATGAAGAGGCAGGCAGCATGCTCTACCAATTAACACCACAGGGAAAAGTAAAATGGGCTTTCTTTTGGCATGTTGTGCCAAAGTTAAGGACTGTAACACACAGCAAATAAATAGAGATGCTTTTAATGAGCCGCAAGATCGAGCTGAATAACTCAGAAAGGATGGTGGGTAAACACTGCCAACTCTTTGCACCGTTAAGGGTAATTGATGAGCATAGTTAAAAGTTTGAGGGGGGAAAGGGACTGTCGGTGCTGTAGCCATGCTCATTTATAAACATATTCTCCCCTGAAAGTAACTGTTAGGTATGTTAACGGATGTAATATGCAGTTGGAAACAAATATGATGGACTAGGCATTTTGTAGTGCCCAGAAAATAAGAAAACTTAGCTGTTCTGGAAGGAATATTTTGGTGAATTTTTCACACTTGATGGGATTGTCTTTGTCAAACTCAAAGCAAAAGAACTCCTCTGCTGTAGATCTCGGCTCCACGTACACCCTGGAAATGGAAGGAAAGGGATTTTTAAAGTGGTTTTGGAACAATTCCATTCCTCTCAGAAAGCCAGATGGATAATTTAATGATTTTTCTCTATGTTCATAAGATTAATACATGACCTTCTTTCCAACAAAGGGTTTTACATTGTTTCTGAAACATCAAGCACATTTGTCCAAAGAGGTTTTCTGACCAAAGAGAAATCCATTTGATCAAAAAATAGAAACATAATAGGTTTCTGTAGCTATTTTAGGTATTTTTAAAAATCCAAGTTATATCAGTTTTGTCAATGTGATGTGTCTGGTCCAACCAAGCTTTATTTTAAAATTCAAGTACCTATGGTAGAGTCACATCATTCACATGTTTAACCTAAAAGAATTCAGTTATGGATGCCGGGCCAATGAAATCCAACATTCCTACATATCCTGTAAGTCTCCTCCCCCAAAAGTCATAGCAATGGAAATGCAGGAGGGAAATGCTTGGCATTAGTCGGGAGCATACTCTGAAGTAGGAGAGAGGGAGATGACTCAGTATGGGCCTCTGTCCTGCCCGTCTCCCCTGGTTCTGTCACTTCAGCATGCCAAGTGTGATGCCATTTCAAATTGTGTATTGTTCATGCAATGTGTTCAAGCACAAGCCAACAGTTTAATCTGGTGATGATCAAAACAAAAGCAATGCGTTATATCAGAAATTTTTGAAGGATGGAGTGTTGGCACAAGCATGATACCTTCTTCCTAAGCAATTTCCTAAGATTTGACCAGGTGTGAGTTGGGATTTCTGCACCCACTTTGGACATGACCCTAATGTTGAATGTGTCTCTTGGATGCTGCACCACTTTCTGTTAAACACTTTCAGGTGCTATTGTTTCATCTTTTCTAGTTGAGAACTATGAGCTATATTTTTAAATTATCCACTTTGTGAATGATTTGTGGCAATATTTTTTTTCAGACTATGGTCCCTGCACCTGCCTCAGAATCATCTGAGATGCTGGTTTTAAGTAGAGTTCCCAGGCCCACTTCTGACCTATTATATCAGCAGTAGTCCTAGAATCAACATTTTTAATGGGCATCCTGGTGTTCCCAAGGTCCCTTGATCTCTAAGGACATTTATATCCCATTCTATTTTCTGTCTCTTACGACCTAGCACATTTTTGGAACTGTTCTATTGAATGTGTGCTTAGAAAATGTAAATGAATTTGCATTACAAAGACTGATGAGAAAGGCACACCTGTCCAACTAAAAAAACAACCCATTGTTCTTCAAATCTAACAATGAAGAGCTTAGTTTATTGGATTTCTGTGTATCAGGTGTGTGTTCATGAGGCCAGAATAGTTGTGACTAATTGAGTTTTGATTTGATTACTATGTTTTATACTGTGGCCCATATTTTTAGATGTCTCTACAAGAGCCACCTGCATCTTTTAGAGGGTATGATTCCAAACAGCTGCTTTGCATATTCAAGGGGTTCAAGAAATACTTTGTAAATTGTCAGAATGAGAGCTGCCCGGACTCCAGGCAGGTCTCCAAAGGCAAGGCAGCCAAATCATAAAAGCGAAATTCTACCTTCTAACTCTTTTCTTTCTGAATTACCCTCTACACCATGTACACACTTTAAAATTTTAGTATAGTTACTGCCCATTGAAGTTTGTTATTCCACTAGAATGGTCACATCATTTAGAAGTGAGATTAAGAACATGAAGCTGCTGAGAAGTACAAAATCGATTTCTCAGAGCAGTTCCTGATTTATCTTAGCCATCCACAGAAACTGACGTCTCAGCATGTTCAACTACAAAATGGGTAGAAAATCCTAAAATGCAGAAGAGATGTGAAAGTCTTGTTTTTCTTCTGTGATGCAAAAGTAGAGAGGTGGCATTTTATTTTATTTTTTTACCATTATTAGCCAAACTGTCAGTCATTTAAAATTTCCTCGTAAAGACACAAAGCCAAGTGTTAAAAACTGCATGTCAGTCCTTCCAGCTGATATTATGAAAGGTGGCGGTGAATATTCCAGCTAAAAAAAGATTCCTGGTTTTAAAGTCCAGCCAGAGGCAAGAAAGTGACACAGAAATGACCACGGTAGAGGGAAGTTGGCCGCAAAGGACTATAAATTCCTCTTTGCTCTTGTTTATTTTACATGAGTGCAGTAAGCCCCAGCAATTAAAGTCATAATGCTGTATTTGACAGGCAAAGAGCCTTCATGTACAAAGTCTCATGTTGGCTGTGTAGGTAGCTCCTGTGTCAGTGACAATTATTAACACATTTCTCAGTGGTGATAGTTTCCTAATTCATTCTTAGGGAGTGTTTAGGGCATGCAGTGGCCCAGAGCTCTGTCAAAATGAGTTGTCCCCCTTGAAAAATTGGCAGTGCAAGAAAGTGACAATCTAAAGCTCTCTGGATAATGGAATCCAAGGGACACAGTGAGGCAGCACCCACAGTGATTATGCATCTTGGGTGCTGGCATTGTATATTCTACTGCCTGAGCACCAGTGTCCCTTCTGCCACGTGTGAACTGTGTGCTATTTACAAGTTTCTTAGCACTTGTAAGCCTTTCATCCTCATAGGGTTGTCATGCAGATTAAACGAGATATGTCAGATTTAGCCCCATGCTTGACACACATCAGGCACTCTGTAGCAACTATTATTAAAGTGGAAAGCAGGAATCAGCGCAGCTACAAGGAGCTCTCCAAGGACTCACCATGAAAGATGCCAATGTTCCATGGATGTAGAGATGGTCCCTGACTTATGATACTTTAACTCAATGAGTTTTCAATGTTATAATGGTGAGAAAGTGATACACCTTCAGTGGAAACTGCACTTCAAATTTTTAATTGAATTTATTGGAGTGACATTGGTTACATAAAATTATATATTTTTCAGATGTACAATTCTATAATGCCTCATCTGGATACTGTATTATGTATTCACCACCCAAAGGCAAGTCTCCTTTCATCACCATTTATCCCCTCTTTACCCTCTTCTACCTCCCCCTACCTTTTTTCCCCTCTGGTAATCACCATACTATTGTCTCTGCCAATGTTTTGTTTTAGTTTATTTCTTTGTTTGTTGCTTAATCCCTTCACATTTTTCACCCAGCCCTGCAACACCCTCCTCTCTGACAGCTGTCAGTCTCTTCTTTATCTAAGAATCTGTTTCTATCTTGTTTGTTTATTTTATTCACTAGATTCCACATATAAGTGAAATAATATGGTACTTATCTTTCTTTTACTGGCTTATTTCAATTAACATAATGCTCTCCAGGTCCATCCATGTTGTTGCAAAGGAAAAGATTTATTTCTTTTATGTGACTGAGTAATATCCTATTGTGTGAATGTACCACAGATTTTTTATCCACTCACCTACTGGTGGGTACTTGGGCTGCTTCCAAATGTTGGCTGCTGTTACTACTGCTGCAAAGAACATAGGGGTGCATATATTTTTTCACATCAGTGTTTTGGCTTTCTTCAGATATATTCCCAGAAGTGGAATGGCTGGGTCATAATACAGTTCCATTTTTAATTTTTTGAGGTAAGTCCATCCTGCTTTCCACAGTGGTTGCCCCAGTCTGCATTCCCACCAGCAGTGCACAGAAGGTTTCCATTTTTCCACATCCTTGCCAATACTTGTTGTTTATTGATTTATTGATGAAAGGCATTCTGATACATATGAGATGATAACTCATTGTGGTTTTAATTTGCATCTCTTTGATAATTAGTAGCACTGAACACCTTTTGATATGTCTATTGACCATTTGTTTACCCTTTTTCGAAAAGTGTCTATTTAGATCCTTTCTCCATTTTTAATTGAATTATTTGGCGGTTTTTTGGTGTTGAGTTTTATTGCTTCTTTATAAGTTTTGGAAATTTATTCCTTATCAGATGTATCATCGGTGAATATGTTCTCCCATTCAGTGGATTGCCTTTGCATTTTGTTGATTATTTCTTAGCTGTGCAAAAATTTTTAGTATGATGTAGTCCAATTATTTAAAAAATTTTCTTTTGTTTCCCTTGTCCGAGGAGATATTCCAGAAAAAAATATTGCTATGAGCAATGTCCAAGATTTTCCTGACTATGGTTCCTTCTAGGATTTTTATGGTTTCAAGTCTAATATTTAAGTGTTGAATTTTTATCTTTTCTGGGTTAGTGATATGCATGCAGCATGATACTTTCTCATGATGCTGGGCAGCAATAGCAAGATGATTTTGCTCAACTGAAGGCTAATGTAAGTCTTCTGAGCATATTTAAGGTAGGCTATGCTAAGTGCTGATTTTGGTAGGTTAGCTATATTAAATGTATTTTTGTCTTACAATATTTTCACCTTGCAGGTTGATTAGGACCTAACCCAGTCCTAAGTACAAGGAGTATCTGAAGGAGTATTCAATAGTTTACTAAGAAGGGTGTTTGTCCAGGATTCTCACTCACTATGTTTTGCCCAATTAGTCTTCTCATTTGTAGTGAATTGCTTTCTGTGTGGCTCCCCCGTTAGCCAGTGGAGATTTCTTTGCTGTATGGCTTTTCCAGTATAGCTCATTCTCCATTCTTCCACTTTCTGGGAACACTCTTGTGGGCTAAAGTGTGCTTGAAGGACAGGCTTCTGTTTCTAACCTCCCAGAAGCAGCCTGGGAAGTTAGCTACAAAGCTGGACAAAGGCAGTCTACTTGCATCTCCCAGATTAGAGGCTGGAGCACAGGGTGGACTAGCCAGGATCAGGAAGATTATCATTTGTGGCTGGGTCAGATTGAGAACTCTGGTTTGAGATCAGAGTGATGAGGAAGCAAGACCTCCAGGGGAGCCTTCACAGGTCAAGGTGAAACCATATACACCTTCTATTCTCAAGAGCACATGAAAGGATTTTTCCCTGAGATTGGAATTTGACAGTCAATAGAAGAAAATGCTTCAGGGTTTGATGTGTGTCTATGGTGAGCTACACTGATAGATGTGAAAAGAGAAACCAAATCAAAGTGTCTTTTTCATTCAATCATAATAATTTATTATTATTGGTAATGTTAATACTATAACATGATAGGTTCTGCTTAATTTCTTTGCCTGTAGGACTCCCATTTTACAGGTGAGTTCACTCAGCCAAGGATTACACAGGAAGTCAACCTTCTATCCAGGTCAGCTTAACCCCCAAACTATGTTTTTCCACACTATGCCATTCATTTTAGTGTTTCTATAGGGAGCTACAGAAATGTGTACTCTAATTTCCTCTAATGCAAACAGTGCTGGACATTACAGGACATACAAAAGTGCAGAATATGTAACTTTCACCCTCAATCTAGCCTTCAGTGTGAAGCATATAAGCAATGTGGAGAAAGGCAGAGAATGCACCCCTGGTAATTTCAGATTTTGTTTGATAGAAATGGGGACACTTCTTAAACCAAAAGAGTTTTTTTTCCCTAGAAATAACAATTTCTTTATTAAAATCTATATGTATCTCATGGCTGGTTATTTAGCACACCTTATAATAGTTTAAATGTACCCAGTTGAAAGTAGACATAAATTAGGATCAGAAGACCTAATTAATCCTTATCTGCCTTATGAATTTCTGAAATAATATGACTTATCAGTACATAAGTAAAACATGTGATATATTATTAATATATATTTTAATTAATTAATTTTGCAGGGGAAGGAATGATAATTTCCTGGCCATTTTATTTTATTTTTATTGATTTTAGGGAGAAAGAAAAGTGTTTGTGTGTGTGTGTGTGTGTGTGTGTGTGTGAGAGAGAGAGAGAGAGAGAGAGAGAGAGTGAGAGAAACATCAATTTGTTTTTCCACTTATTTATGAATTCATTGGTTAATTCTTATATGTGTTGTGACTGGGAATCGAACCCACAGCCTTGAAATATTGGGTTTACACTCTAATCAACTGAGCTACCCAGCCATAGCAATATATTTAAATTTATGATCAGTGACATAAACAGGTGATTACTCAAATTGATAGTTCTAGGTTTTGCAGGAACTAGAATTTCAAATAGCATTTTCTACCTTGATTCATCCCTTTTGTTTCAGTTGAGGAATATTTCAGTTGAGGAACTGGACTAATGCAATAAATTATTGAGAAGAGGCCCATGACATTAACATTCCAATTACAAAATGGCTTATTTTAGTCTTTGTACAACCAAAAATTATGGAATATGTTTCTCTAAATGTTGGTGATAAAATTTACCAGCTATCATGTCAGTATACTTTAACAAAAGTTGTTGACAGCCCTGAGTGGTGTGGCTCAGTGGATTGAGTGCTGGCCTGTGAACCAAAGGGTCACTGGTATGATTCCCAGTCAGGGCACATGCCTGGGTTGTGGGGCGTGCAAGAGGCAACCACACATTGATGTTTCTCTTCCTCTCTTTCTCTCTCCCTTCCCTCCTCTCTAAAAATAAATAAACAAAATCTTCTAAAAAAATCATTGGCAGCCCCAGTGACATTTGGATTCTACTCAGGTGAATTAGACATGTTTGTGATATGCTTCTCTTTAAATTGTTACAGGAATTAAATGATGTGATGCATGAAAAGCAGTAAACCCAGTGTCTAATATTCAGACAGAGTTCCAAAAATAGGTTATTATTATTTTGCTTAGTTCTTACAATGACCCTATACAGAAGGCAATATGATTCCTTTTATACAGATACAGAAATAGTGAGTTACTTGTTCAGAGTCCTCAGATAGTAAATGGAAGAGTTAAATTACCATCTGAGATCTTTAACCAAAGCTATACACTTAGCTTATTTGCCATAATGTAAGAAGATAGGAACTATGACTCTAGATGTTAAGTTTTCAGATTGTTTTCCTTCCACGAGCCACGTGAGACTACAGGATTGGATCTTGATATAACGAGGCTGGAATGGGGCAGGGGAGCTTTGTTCTTCTCAATGTTTTATTTAAGAATGACAGAAATCCAAATAGAACTGCTTTTAGTCAAAAGCAGAATATACTGTGTTTTAAAACCATGCATTTTATGGTTCAAAATGGGCTTCAGCCATGACTGGTTCAAGGTAACCAAATAATGACTTCCTTGAGAATGTGCCTTACTGTAACTCTAGGCTCTGCTTTCCTTGATATTTACTCTATTTCATGACACATTCTCCCTAAGTAGTAGAAGGATGTTTAACGGCAACTCTGGACTGAGCCATTACCTGCTTAGCAAGACCAGGATAAAAAGAGTACCTCTTTCCCAATCATCAAGACAACATCCCAGTGATAACTCTCATGTGTCACATACCCACCCTTGAACAAATTATTCTGGACTGAAACAGGGGATAACCTTATTAGTCAGGTTTGGACTCAAAGATGAACAAGACTCTATATGAACTATAAGTTCTATAAGACTAGGGCTGGAGAAGGAGTGTTTTCTTAAAAGAAATTCAAGATGTTATTCTTATCAGGAGAAAGAAATTGGAAGACATTGGAGATTAATGTTTACCACAGTGTCAGTTGAGGGAGCCAGGTAGAAAGAAATGGGGTGGGGGGACAACTGACTTTTCACCTGCCTTCATGTACATTCTGAGGACAAAGTTCTGGCATTTCCTCCTTTGTGCCATAACAGCTAACTCCTTTCAACTCTGCCTCCCAAGGAAGAAAGGAGCCAATATCTGGTGGCTCTGTCTGGTATTGGAATGATAAGTTGTTTACACCATCAGCCCATTATCTGTTCACAAGGACTCTTCAAGTAGATCTTCCAGGCTCAAACTTCCAAACCAAAAAAGACAGCACAAGAAAATAAGGAAGGAAGGAAGGAAGGAAGGAAGGAAGGAAGGAAGGAAGGAAGGAAGGAAGGAAGGAAGGAAAGAGAAGGAGAGAAAAGGAGAGAAGGAAAGAAGGAGAGAAAAGGAGAGAAGGAGAGAGAGAGAGAGAGAGAGAGAGGAAGGAAGGAAGGAAGGAGGGAAAAAAGAAAAGAAAAGAAAAAAGAAAAGAAAATACAGTGATGGGTCTAAAGTCATAGTTAATTGGAAGAGCTATCTGGATTCCCACTTCAAAACCCCATGCTCCTGTATAGTCTTCTCTGCAATAAATCATTAAAAAAATATGTCATTAAAAGAAAACTCTAGCTGGAGATTACAAATTTGAGAATTTGAGGCTTACATGGCTAGCAGATTTTATGACTTGCAAATAGTCTTATTTTTCCCTGATGTATGTATGGGTTAACAAATAATATTTCATGTAAAAATATGAAGTCTGGCTTCTCCCATGCCCTAAAGATAATATATGACTGGAATTGATATATGGTTGTCCTCTCTGGCCACGCATGTTTTCTACATTCCCCACAAAGTTTTACCTGGCCAACTTTAGTCATTTATGGGACCTATTCAGCACTGGAGGCATTTGAGTTTTCAAATCCTGGTGTAATACTAGTATGTCACCTACTCACATACATGGTGGCCTGTGCAATATGCCAGTCCATTTCCCCAAACAGCTCCAAAATACAGCATGTGCTCCATATCCATATATCTATACTTCTATATTTATTCTCACTGACACAGACACACACAAACAAGGAATTTGCCTTTGCCTTGCTCTTTTCTTTCCGTGCACCCTCTCATTTAGTTCTCTGCATAATCCTCCTCTTATAACCTTCATCTTCACAATGTAGGAATTTAGCATGCTCTCTACCCAACCGTATTAATAAAGCACTTAAAAATATGCAATTTATTCAGGATTATTTATCTAACTATCTCTACTGAAGTGCTTCTTCTGCAGCTCTTCATATGCAGTGGCTTCCCTGGGGGCAGCTTTCAGAGTCCAAAAGCATTGACTGAAATGCAAAGCCAGGCATGCTAGCTGCACACCCAAGCATCCCCAGCACAGTCGTTGCAGCAAGGAGCAGAGTCAGGGCACTAACAGTGGGCATTTGGTCTGTCCTCCTGCTTCCAGGCTGAGCTGCACCACCTAGCCTAAGCGCCTGGGAATTCTTTCCTTCCGTAGTCAATTGCAGGAAACTCTAATCTCCTAATTGCACTCTTGTGTCTGGAAGAGTCCAGAGCAATGAGGAAGTCTGTTTCAGCTGTTTTTACTCCTCGCCTCAATAATGGATTATCTCACATCCTTATCCCTCCCCATATAGCAGGTTTCTCTGCAGTCAGACAGTTCTTTGTTGTAGCATTCTCCTGAGCACTGGAGGACTTTCAGCAGGATCTCTAGTCTCAACCCACTAGATAACAATAGCACACAATTGTGACATTTTTTCTGACATTGGCCAAAGTCCCCTGGGGGAAAATTTGCCTGGTTGAGACCCATTGCCTTACAGGAACATGGCATGGATAAGCTCCAGGTAGCACACATTGTGTTTGATTTTGCTCATTGTTGTTTCTCAACACACAATAGACTCCCAATAAATATTTGTTGAGTGGATGAATGGACTTTCTCCTGGTCAGAGCTGAAGATTATATTTATCCTCAAAGTAAAATGGAAAATCTTTCATGATTATAATTCATATATAAGGAGGGAAATCAAGGGCCCCTTTTCATTTCTTTGTCCCACCATCATTATCAAACGAGTTCAATAAATGTTTGCTGACTGAAAGCCTTAATCATTATTATGACTCTCTTGAGAGAGTCATAATATACTCTTGAGTATCTACCCTATGACAGTTCTAAATAGGTATCATCATTTAACTTAATTTTCCTCAGTGACTCATTGATATATGTAATATCAACCAAATTTTATAGATTGGGAAAGTGGAAACCAGAGATGTTAAGTAAATATTCTAAGGCCACACAGCTGTGAAGTAGTGGAGACTTGATTCAGACGTGGTCTGGAAGGATTCTCAGAATCTTCTTTTCTCTCGGCACCTCATTGTCTCACTCTCTTCTGCCAAAGCTCCATGTAGGATGACATGAAGAACATTAATCTCAAGGTGAAATGTGCTAGAGGTTAAGTGGATTTGACCGAGTTCCCTATTATTCATTTTTTGGGGAAAATGGATTAAAAACTGAACCCCTTGGTCATAACTTCACTTTAACTTGAAAATGAGGAGAAAGTTTTATAGATCCATAGCTTCACATTATATATTACATTATGAGAGAAAAAAGAAGAGGGATGGAGTGGAGCAAAGAAAATAATAATATTGCAAGGCTTTATATGGAGGGGTCAAGTGAGGAGCAGAGGAGCCAGAAGATGGATAACAAAGGCTAAGAATTCAAATACATAAGAGATGTTTCTAAACTATTTTAAAACATGGTTAAGGAACTCAAGGAGAAATATAAAGAAGGGAGCACTGTAAAAGGTCAGGAAAAGTAGTCAAGTAGAAGCAAGATAATTTAAACATAAAAAAGAAAAGCTGCAGATGCTCCTTTCATGCTTCAGAAGCCATCAGTCTTAAACCTTGCAGTGTACCAGTAATTCATTGAAATCTTCTGCAAGATATAAAGTTTTTCGCAAAGACATGCTTTCCCCCTAAGCTGATGAGTACCAGAGATAGTTCAAATTTCTTTTAAAAATGAGATCACTAAGTTTTCTTTATACCAACCTTAACAATAATGATGCATTGGACCTTGCCTTATAATGGACACATGGAGATGGACTGTTTAGTTTCCCTGTCTATATAGGTAACTCCATCATTAAGATACTGATGTGTGAAAGTATTAGTGTCATGGGATGAGAAGAAAGGAATAAAGGGAGAGAGGGAGGGGAAAAAGGTAAAAGAAAAATGCCTCCATGCCATCATCATTTTCTCCTCCATTTATTTCTGAGTCTATAATATTTTTTAATTGTGCATGTACTATGTGTCCAGTTACTGTGTGAACCACATGAGCAACAGTGGTAGACAAAACCAGTCAGGGTGCCTGCTCTCATGGGGTGCATGGTCTAGTGGGGAAGGCAAAAAAGAATCCAGAAATCACTATCATGTGTGTGGGGCAGTGTCTGTATTCTTGCATTCATGCCTCATTTGTGGCCCGACATGTCAGCTTCAACAGCTCATTCATCTACCAGCCTGGCACTCAAACCCCACAGATTTGGGGCAGTGGATCATCACATTAAGGGAAAGAGCTGACCCAACATGCCACAACAAAGCACTGCTTGACAGACTCAGCCCCCCAAGCCATGAAGGAAAGGAAAGCTGGGCTGGCTTTACTTCCCAAACTGAGCAGTGGTATAGGGTTCTTCCACTGCTTTCTGATATGTTCATTCTGGGACTTGATCGTGAAAATGAGTCGAGGCATTAAGTATAGATGGGAGAGCCACTTGGAGTTGAAAATGACTTCAAGGTCATCTAAGCCAGTCAGTATGAATTTACAATGCTGGCTTTCTGCTCTTTAAACTTAAACTTCTTCCACACTTCTCATCAGTTTGTTTTTACCCAATAGAATTGCTCTTGTGCAGGGCAGGTCATTTTATTTTTAGACAACTGACAGTTCCTCATTTTATGAAAACTCGTCTGTTCTCCCCAAAATTACAGGCTGTAATTCCACCTTCTGATACCAGGCAACTGGTCACTGCACTTTGGAGCTGTGGGGTCCAAAGGCCTAGGCCCAAGTTCCAGCATCAGCACTAGTCAGACGTAGAACCTAAGCAAGAACTCAGGGTGCCTGGGCATCGTCGGCCTTTTCTATTAAGTGGATAGTATTCCTCAAGACCTATGTCTACAGAATTTGGGGTGGAGTAAGTGTGTTACCTGGATCACATGGGTTTTCTTCACATGGTAGCAAAGAGGCCACTGTACCTCAAAACTCCCATCCTGCCAACAGAACAACCCAGGAAGTTAGAACACATTTGTTTTTTCTGATATCTGGGTGAAGGGAGAAGAGAGGACTTCAATCATTTTTACTTGGACCTGTATCCACCTTTAAGCCAATCAGAATGTCAGGCATGGACTACTGTGTTGTTGATGTGACTGAACTGGAGTGTCAGAGAGTTTAGTCACGGTAACAATGGGGGAAGCTATCAACGTCCACTACTACATGGTATCTAAGAGCAAGCAATTTACCCAGCGCAGTCATCAACATAGCCAAACCTTAAAAAGCAAGAAGAATTTTCTCAAGAGGTTAAATATAGAATTGCTACATGACTCAGCAATTCCACTCCTAGGTAAATACCCCAAAGAACTGAAAACAGGAATTCAAACAAATGCTGGTACATAAATGTTCATAGCAGCATTATTCACAACAGCCAAAAGGTGAGAAGAACACCAATGTCTACCAATGGATAAATTAAAAAATTGTGATCTATCCATGCAATGTAATATTATTCAGCCATAAATAATGAAGTACTGATATGCACTATAATGTGGATGAACTTGAAAAATATCATGCTAATTGAAAGAAGCCAGACACAAAATGTCACGTATTACATAATTAGATTTGTATGAAATATGCAGAATAGATAAATCCACAGAAACTAAAAGCATATTGGTGGTTTCCAGGGTTGTGAGGAAGAATGTGAGGAGTTGCTGATTAAAGGGTTTGGGATCTTCTTTTGGAATGATGAAATATCTTGGAACTGGACAAATTTGGTGGCCGTACAACATTGTAAATGTACCAAGTGTCATGGAATTGTTCACTTTAAAATAGTTAATTAATTAAAAGAAAGCAAGGATACCCTGCCCTGGGTGGCTCAGTTGGTTGGAATGCTGTCCTATGCACAAAAAAATTGCAGGTTCAATTCCTGGTCAGCGCATATACCTAGGTTGTGGTTCAATCTCCAGTCTCTGCGTGTATGGGAAGCAACAGATGGGTGTTTCTCTCTCATCTCTCTCTCAATCTCTCTCTCTCTCCTCTCTCCCCCTTCCTTTATCTCTAAAATCAATAAAAACTTATCCTCAGGGGAAGATTTTTAAAACAAGTAAAAAAAAAAAGGCAAGGAGACCTAGGTTGGTGCAATCATAGGTGAGATATGTAACTTGCTTAGCCACATATTTCTTTCATAAAATGGGCAAGGGAAGCCTACAACTTTGGGTAATGGTGAGGTTCAAAGGAGCAAATGTTTATAAGGCAACTGCTAGCTGCTGAATAAATAGCACATAAGCAACCCTTCCCCAAACACAGGCACTTGTATGCACATTAGCACCAAAATGATTCCTACTCAGGTAAGTTGACTTTGACATTAGAGAAAGCATAGGTAAAGGGTTACCGACCATTATTATCAGATCCTGTCAAATACACACCACCATATTTCTGAAAAATTGCTATTCCGTCTGCCCCTCCATCAGTTCGGGCTGTCCTCATCCTTTTGTGGTCAGCTGCAGTGGGCTGCCCTCCCTGCTCTATTTCCTTTGCTCTCACTAGATTCTTCCCACAGTAGCCAAAGAACCCATCTCGAATGTACACAGGATGCTTTTCCTCCCCAGCTAAGAACCTCACTGCACTTAGAGTTCCAACCACCTTCATATACACACCATACTTCATAAAGTCTGGCTTCTGCCAACCTCTCTAAATTCACCCCCCTTTTTTTTCATTCTGATCCTATTGACTCTGACTTGTCTGAAGCTGGCTCTATTCCAGCTGAAAAGTCACCTTATCAAAGACCTTCTCTAACCCCCCTTTTTACACTAGTATCCCACTTCTTTATTTTTTGCCATGGCACCCTGGTTACTACCTTCAAAACCATTATTACCATTAATAATTTTAAACAATTGACTTGTTTCTTGCACTTTGTCCACCTTGTTCATGAAGGCAGCTCCATTCACCAGTGCAATGCTTGGTTCATGGCAGGCCCTGCATCAGTGCTTGTTCAATGAGACCAATGTGTGGAAATTATCGTTATAGTCCTGAAAATGCTACAAAGTCCACTTTGCCTTAAAGTACAAGCTCATGGAATGGTTAAGGGGACACACTTACAGTTTGCCTTTTGGATGTCTCACTGTTTTTCTGTCCTCTGACGTTACAAGGAGTGTGACTTTGCCACAAGGTGGCAGCCCATTGAACTTTGATCCCTTCTTTTATTTATGATGTATGTCTCAGGAAAAAATGACAACATCTGGGAATTCATTAAATGACAGTTTTCTCTTCAATGTCTTTCTCTAGTTTATTTTGCCCAACACAATCCTATTAAGGGAAAAGCTAATTGACCACAAGCTCCATTTCTGCTGAGCTTAGCCAAAAAGTCAATCACTGCTCGGCAGGAGCTCTTCTGACTGTTTAGTTAGTGGACAAATTTCCATCTTGACTGGCTCAGCCAGTCCTAAGGGAATAGATGTGAAAGTGCTTAATTCTGTTTCCATACTTTTCATTTTCAGCAAAACTGAGACAACCCCAAGGAGTCTATTATTATGAAAAGAGAGGGGGGTGTGGAAATGATTTCATGACTATGTGTATTTTGTTTCCATTCCACTCAGCTCTGTTCACAAATGTATTTCCTGCTGCGAGAGAGAGAGAGAGAGAGAGAGAGAGAGAGAGAGAGAGAGAGAGAGAAACATATATGTGACAGAAACATCCATCGATTGTCTCCCAAATGCTCCACAACTAGGGATCAAACCCCAACCTGGGTGTGTGCCCTAACCAGTAACTGAACCCAAAGCTTTTTGGTACATGGGATGACGCTTCAACCAACTTAGCACCCCAGTCAGGGATGTAGCAAATCATTTTGGCTGAAGAATCTTTATTTCTAAAATGTAGACATCATAAACTTATAAGTAGAAACTAGTAATTTCTGACACTGTGTGAGCCCATGGAGATTTATCACTTCCATCCAGTGAATGGAAGCATGTGGAATAGAAGAAGAGCACTGCTTCTCAATCTTTGAGTTAACGGCAAGCCACTTGGTGATGAACAAGCCTTTCTGAGGTGACTATGACACTGACCTCTCATGTGGCATTAAGAACATCCTGTTGAGGGATGGAGAAAAGCCGTGTCTTTTCCTTCATGGCTCAACTTTTTAAAAAAAAATTTAAATCTAAGTAATAGCATGTGTCAGCTTGCACTAAAAATAATGCTTTATTATTGCCATTTCAGTTTTTACAGTTGAAGGCTATTAATCAAAGAGGCAGCGTGGATCCATATGAATATTGATCACTGTCTCATTGCCCGCCTTTGAGTGATCTCTCTTAATGACAGCCAATTTCAATATTCAATACAAAAGGTGTGTTTTCTGGATTGTACCAGAACTGATTATTGACTGGAAGGATTTAGCTAGAATGCGGGCTTCTTGTTTAATAGCCCTTCAGATCACAAAGACCCTGGTTTTAGTCAATCTGGACTTAACTTTTCAGCATCTCAGAAATTCAAGCATTTCCTTGGTTGTGATTTATATAGGACACCTAAACAATGCTAATGGCAAGCATTAATTTTGTCATATTTAACAGCTCCAATATCAAAGCAAATATTCAAGTGGTATTTTTTTTTACTTTTTTACTGTATTTTTCATTGCCATTTAGTCCCCTTATGCTCCCTCCCTGCCACAATCACCACACTGATATCCATGTCCATGAGTTCTTTTTCCTTTTTGCTCAATCCCTTCACTCCCTACCTACACTTTCCTTAACTGTCATCCCGCTCTTTACCTATGAGCCTGTCTCTATTTTGCTTGTTAGTTCAATTTGTTCATTAGATTCCACATATCAGTGAAATCATATGGTATTCAACTTTCTCTGACTGGCTTACTTCACTTAGCATAATGTTCTCCAGGTCCATGCATACTATCACAAAGGGTAAAATTTCCTTCTTTTTTATGGCCTAGTAATATTCTGTTGTGTAAATGCCCCATAGTTGTTTTATCCACTCATCTACTGATGGACACTTGGGCTGCTTCCATATTGTGGCAATTAGAAATAATGCTGCAATGAACATAGGGGTACTTATGTTCTTTGAAATGGGTGTTTTGGGTTCCTTCCATATATTTCCAGAAGTGAGATCACTGGGTCAAAAATCAGATTCACCTTCTTATATCACACACGAGAATGAGTTCAAAATGGTTTAAAGACTTAAATGTTAAGCCTGAAACTGTAAAAATCCTAGAAGAAAAACATAAGCAGCAAAATCTTAGCCATTGCTTGTAGCAATATTTTCCATATATCTCTCCAGGCAAGGGAAAGAAAAGAAAAAATAAACAAATCAGACTACATCAAAATAAAAAGTTTTTGCACAACAAAGGAAAACAACAAAACAAAAAGACAAGGCACACAATGGGAGAACATATTAGCCAATACATCGGAAAAGGGGTTTATATACAAAATTTATATACAACTTACAAAACTCAACACCAAAAAAAAAATAATGACCCAATTAAAAAAATGGGCAAAAGACTCCAACAGACACTTCTCTAAAGAGGACACTCAGATGTCTATTGACCAATAGGCATGTGAAAAGATGTTCAGCATCACTAATCACCAAGTGGTGTATTTTAGATCTTTAAAAAGAAGCCCAAACACTCTATAATTCAGGGTAAGATTTATTTAACACCACAGTTTAGGAAGGGAAGAATGTTGCATATGCAAAAAAGATATAAATTCTCCCCTTCCTATTGTATGGGGAGAGCCATGTCTTCTTCTGGGGTGGTCCTGAGATTGTGCATGTCACAGTTGCCTTTTCTCCTCTCAGTTGTTGTAACTCTGGCAGAATCTTTCTCTGCTCCATGGCTCCCAGATGCATCCATCCCATTGCCATTAGGATCCTAATTTTGGTTAATTACTAACACATGAACTGATATCTCTTACCTGGAAATAGCTTACCCTTTGTGCAGTAGCATATCGTAGTCAACTTCCCAGATAGTGATATATCTATGTGGCTTTTGGTAGTCATTTTTAGAAGTAATTTAGCAACTTTACATTTTTTGATTCTTCAGTATCTACAAGCATGCAGTTTTCTAGCAGCCATTGAAATGTTGTTAGTGCTAAGGGATCATCCTGCTTGGTTTGGTCAGCATCTCTGGTTCTTAGCAAACTGTAGGTTGATTGGCAGTACACATCAGGTATGAATAACAGTAAGTCTTGTTTTCTTTCTCTAGAATTTCTGGTGTTGGTGTACTCTAGCAACATTACTATGCATGAGCAAACTGCCTCTGTGTTGTGGTTTGGACACTAGATGCATGTAGGATAGGCTGACTTGAGAAGAGGAGAGCCATTGCTTCATTAGAAGAGGTCATTACATCACCCATCAGCCTGATTCAGGAGAGGTGGAGAATAGTGTGGGCTTTGGGGGCAGTTAGCTGCTTTCCAAACTTCCCAGGGACAGAAACACAGCAGCCAGCACAAATGTCAGTTGGATAGGCCAGCATGCCAGATGCCGTCACAGAAAATAACTTCCCCTCTCTGGCATCTGGGGACTTGCCTTGTGATCCAGAAGACTGCACAATGGTCTTCTGTTCCAGCCAGGACCATGAGCCCCTCTGCCCTTTCTTTCTCCATGTCAACTAAATATTTGGATAGATCACCAGAGAATGCAGAATGGACTTTGGTCATGGCCTAAATTGAGTGTGCTGTACATAACAATGATAACTAATGAAACCAATACAAGGGATTCTTACATAACTGTCTACAGAGGAAGCAGGGCTCTAAATGCTGCACAGATTGTAACTCATTTACATATTTGTTATCCATCTACATGTCTCATTAGCCTAAAGCAAAATGGAATAAGCAAAGTTAAAAGCAAATAATTCAGACTCTAAAGTTGGACTAACTAGCTTAGTATCCTGACTCTGCCTCTTTCCGCATGTGTGACTTTGGAAAATAAATTCTGTTCCCTTTACCAGACCCAGCTCTCCTTCCCTGACTTCCTGAAACAGATCCTGCTCCTTGCTCCCACATGACATTTGCACAGGCTGTTCTCTCTCCCCAGAAAATTTACTGGCTTTTTCTAAATAAACCCTCCTCATCATTCAAACATTGGCCTAATCATCACACAGGTAGGAATCCCCACTTCTGTCGTCTTTCTACCTTCTATATCTCCCAAATTCTGAATCTCTAATAAGGTACACCTGCACTTATTTTCATTATCTCTTTCTTTCTTCCCAGAACAAGCATTGATAAACTGTGGGGCTACTTCTAACATTTATGTGGGGGCTGTGGATGTTAATATGTTCTCAGAAAAATGTAGAATTGGCTGAGGTGAAAATTTCCAAAGTACTTTAGGTGTGCTGTGTAGCCCATTAGTGTGTGTGTGTATATGTGAAGGATAAGATAAAATTAGAAAACACAGGATTTGGGGGGTACAGTTGTCCCTTTTAAGTCTGATATCATCATGTTTATCTAATATTTGAGTATTATTTTGCTATTCTGGACTCTTGATATAGTTACCTTATTAGAATTTGCTGAGGTTTTTCTGTGTTTCGTTGAATCAGCAATAACTCATTTAAGAGTGAAAATGGGGCATGTGGCTTGTGGGAAGAAAATAAATATCATTTACATTCATTTGACTACTTGAAACCAGTGCCTGAACTGAGTCCATATAGCTCAATGTGCTCAAAGAGGAAATTTCCCAGTGTTGATGAATATTTTAATTGTCATGGAATTCTAAATCTATCTGCTTCATAGAATTTATATAATAGTTCACAATATTATCTATGGAAATTATATCAGTCACTGTTCTAAATTATGTGCATGTACTAATTCACTAATCTGCATAAAATACTTGTTACTTCTCTATATCATCCATATTTTGTAGATTAGGAACTGACACACTAACAGTTTTTTTTAAGATTCCCTGTTGATACATTTAATGTATGTTAAAGACAAAACACAAATATGTTATTTTTATTATATTTCTATATATGAATATTGTTTTCTTAATTTTTTCTTACACTACTGATTACTTTAGACTTTAAGACAGCACAAAAAGTTTTTCTTTGATGTGACATTTTTCTTTTTCCCACACTTTCTCAAGCCACTGCCTTAGTGTGCAGCAACATCAGCTCTGGCTATGGAAGTTAAGCTACTGGGTTTGGGTTGGGGAAGCAATTTTTTAAAATTATGAAGTAGAGATTTTAGTGTGTATATCAGATTGCCATTTCTGGCTAGGGGAGTCAAGCAAGAAGTACCTCTTGCATTTGCAAAATGAGAAACCCACAGGAGGACTGAATTATTCTAAATCCTGAAACATTTACCCCCAACTCTCACATAAATTGCAACAGTTTTCGTACTCATTAGTCAAATTCTGGCACTTCTGCTTAAATGCTGGTATTTATTTTAATTCATCCCAGCTTGGGTCATGGATGTGGCCCAAGCACAGAGCAATCACCTCCTGGCCCCTTGAACTGTTTTGGAGAAAGTATGTGATTCCCTGTAGTATTATGGGATTTTCAGTTCACTGGGCAAATTTTACACTCCAACATTTTAAATGTGGTTGTTTAATTAAATCCTTTGGCTCCTTCGAGATGACTTACATGTTTCTGAGTGCAGTATTTTGAAAGTTTTTAAAATATCACAGGAAAAACTTGTATGACATGGGTCTTCATGGATTTGGTTTGGGTTTGGAAATTGTGAAAGGCTTATTTAAACTATTTTGCTATAAAAAGGAGAAGAAAGAGAGACAGAAAGACAGAGGGAGAAAAAAAGTATGGAAAAATGGCAATGAATAAGTACCTATCAATAATAACCTTAAATGTTAATGGATTAAATTCTCCAATCAAAAGACATGGATAGCTGAATGGATAAGAAAACATGACCTGCACATATGCTGTCTACAAGAGACCCACCTCAGAACAAAAGACCTACACAGACTGAAAGTGAATGGTTGGAAAAAATATTCCAAGCAAATGGACGTGAAAAAAAAAAGCTGGGGTAGAAATAATTATATCAGACAGAATAGATTTCAAAAAAAAAGACCATAAGAGAAGACAGAGAAGGATACTTCATAATACTTAAGGGAAGAATCCATCAAGAAGATATAACCATTATAAACATATATGCACTCAACATAGGAGCACCCAAATATATAAGGAAGATCTTGGAGGACTTCAAGAAAGATACTGACAGTGACACACTTATAGTAGGGGATTTTAACACCCCACTGTCAACAATGGATAGATCTTCCAAACAAAAAATCAACAAGGATATTGTGGCACTGAAGGACACTCTAGATCAAATGGACTTAATTGATATGTACAGAATGTTTCACCCCAAAGAAGCAAAATATATATTCTTTTCAAATGCACAGAGAACATTTTCAAAAATAACCACAGGGTAGGATGCAAAGGGAGCCTCAAAAAATTCAAGAAAATTGAAATCATACAAGCACTTTCTTAGATTACAATGGCTTGAAGCTAGAAACCAACCTCAAGGAAAAAACTCAAAAACATTCAAATTATGGAGAATGAATAACATGCTATTAAACAATGAATGCATAAACAATGAGATCAAAGAAGAAACCAAAAAATTTCTGGAACAAATGAAACTGAACACATAAAAACCCAAAACTTATGGGACACAGTGAAGGCAGTCCTGAGAGGACATAGCAATACATGCCTACCTAAAAAAGATAGGATACCTCAAATAAACAAACTAACCATACATCTACAAGAGCTAGAGGAACAACAACAAAGCCCAAATCAAGTAGAATGAAAGAAATAATCAATATCAGAGAATTAAATGACATAGAGACTAAAAGGACAATCCAAAGGATCAATAAATCCAGGAGCTCATTCTTTGAAAAGATAAAAAAATTGATAAGCCTTTAACCAGATTCATCAATAAAAAAAGAGAGAGGACCCAAATAAATAAAATCAGAAACAGAAGAGGAGAAATTACAACCAATGCCACAGAATTACAAGGAATTGTCAGAAATTTCTATGAACAACTATATGCCAAGAAATTTGACAACCTGGGTGAAATGGACACATTTTTAGAAACATATAATCTTCTAAAACTGAATCAAAAAAAAGTAGAAAGCCTGGAAAGACTGGTAACAGCTAGTGAAATTGAAGAAGTAATCAAAAATCTCCTGGCACACAAAAGCTCTGTACTAGAAGGCTTTGCAGGTGAATTTTACCAAACATTTAGGGAAGAGGTAACCTATTCTTCTCAAACTATTCCAAAAAATTCAAGAAGAAGAAAAACTCTCAAACTCTTTTTATGAGGCCTGTATTATCCTAATTGCAAAACCAGGTAAAGACACAACAAAGAAAGAAAACTATAGGTCAATATGACTGATGAACATAGATGCCAAAATCCTCAACAACTATTGGCAAACCAAATCCAGTAATACATTAAAAATATCATACACCATGATCAAGTGGGATTCATCCCAAGGATGCAAGGATGGTACAATATTCACAAATTAATAGATGTAATATATCACATAAATAAAATGAAAGACAAAAATCACATGATCATATCAATAGATGCTGAAAAAGCATTTGATAAGGTACAGCACCCATTTATGATTTAAACACTCAGCAAAGTGAGAGTAGAGGGAGTATACCTCAACATAATAAAGGCTTTATATGAGAAATCTACAGCCAACATCATACTCATTGGGCAAAAACTAAAACTTTCCCATTAAAATCAGGGATAAGACAAGAGTGCCTGCACTGACCACTCTTATTCAAATGGTATTGGAAATTCTAGCCACAGTGATCAGACAAGAAAAAGAAATAAAAAACATGCAAATTAGGAAGTAGGAAGTAAACATGTCATTGTTAGAAAATGACATTATACTGTACATAGAAAACCCTATAGGTGCCACCAACAAATTACTCAATCTAATAAGTGATTTTGGCAAAACAGTGAAACATAAAGTCAATATTCAGAAATAAAAAGTATTTTTGTACACCAACAATTTAATATCAGTAACTAGGAACAAAATCCCATTTGCTATAGCAACAAGAAAAATAAAGTATCTAGGAGTAAACTTAACCAAGGAGGTAAAACACCTGTACTCAGAAAACTACAGAACACTGAAGAAAGAAATTAAGGAAGACACAAATAAATGGAAGCATATACCATGTTTGTAGATTGGAAGAATTAACATCATTATAATGTCCACACTACTGAAAGCAATGTATAGATTCAATGCAATCCCTTTTAAAATACCAATGACATATTTCACAGATATCGAATAAATATTTCAAAAATGTATGTGGAACCATAAATGACCCCAAATAGCCTCAGCAATGTTGTGAAAGAGCAAAGTAGGAGGGATCACAATACCTGACATCAAACTGTATTACAAGGCCACAGTAATCAAAACAATCTGGTGCTGGCATAAGAACAGACGCATATACCAATGGAACAGAATAGAGAGCCCAGAAATAAGGCCAAATCTCTATGGTCAATTAATATTCAACTAAGGGGTCAGAAGCATAGAATGGAGTAAAAAGAGCCTCTTCAACAAATGGTATTTGGAGATCTACATGCAAAAAAAAAAAAAGTGAAACTCAACCACCAAATTACATCATATAAAAAATAAACTCAAGATGGATAAAAGACTTAAATATAAATTGTGACACCATAAAAGTCCTAGAGGAGAACATAGGGAGGAAAATCTCAGATATTCCACATAACAATATTTTCACTGATATATCCCCTACCACAAGGGACCTAAAGGAAAGAATAAACAAATGGACTTTATCAAAATAAAAAACTGTACAGCTAAAGAAAGCATCAGCAAAATGAGAAGGGAACCAACTGTATGGGAAAACATATTTGCCAATATCTCAGTCAAGGGTTTGATCTCCAAAGTATATGAAGAACTCATATGACTCAACACTGGGAAGATAAACAATCCAATTAAAAAATGGGAACAAAAGTATCCAGAACACATACTTCTCCAAGGAGGACATATAGAGGGCCCATAAACTTATGAAGAAATGCTCAAACATCAATATCCACCAGAGAGATGCAAATTAAAATCACAATGAGATATTACTTCACACTGATCAGAATAGCCATAATTAACAAATCAACAAACAACAAGTGTTGGCCAGGAGGTGGAGAAAAGGGAACTCTAGGGCGCTGTTGGTGGAAATACAGACTGGTACAACCACTGTGTAAAATATTATGGAATTTCCTCAAAAAACTAAAAATGGAACTGCCTCATGATCCAGTGATTCCACTGCTGGGATTATACCCTAAGAATCCTGAAACACCAATTCAAAAGAACCTCTGATTCCAATGTTCATAGCAGCACAGTTTACAATAGTCAAGTGCTGGAAACAGCCTAAGTGACCATCCGTAAATGAGTGGATCAAAAACTGTGGTACATATACACAATGGAATACTACACAGCAGAAAGAAAGAAGGAATTCCTACCCTTTGCAACAGCATGTATGGAAATGGAGAATATTATGCTAAGTGAAATAAACCAGGTGCTATAGTACCAATACCATATGATCTCACCTATAAGTGGAATCTAATGAACAAAATAAACAAATGAGCAAAATAGAACCAGAGGCATGGAAATAAGGAAGAAACTGACAGTAACCAGAGGGGAGGGGTGAGGGAGTTAATGGGGAAAGAAAGGGAAGAGTTTAGTCAAGGAACACATATAAAGGACCCATGGACATGGACAACAGGGTGGGGATTGACCGTGGGAGTCGGGGGTGGGGAAGAGCAACAGGAGAAAATTGAAACAAATGTAATTGAATAACAATAAAAATGTTTTATTGTATCTGGAAATTGTAGTAAAGAAAAAACACGTTCCTTCTTTACCTCCAGCATGTTTTCAGTAAGAGTGCATTATGAAAAAATGCACACCTGGAAAACAAATATGAGACCAATGGGTAGATACAATCATACATACACATATACAAACACAAATGCATATATATGTCCATCTCCACATTTCCCCTCTGTTTCTCCTGATATAAACAGAGGTAAATTGACAGATATATGCATATCTTTGTATGCACACATATATAAGTATATATGATATATGTATGTATACAGATATACATATGAGTTATATGTACATATAATATGTGCACACATTTATGTGATATGTATATATATGAAAACAAATGTACATGTACAGAAATGTGTATATATGTCTATGGATGTGTGTATATATTTAGAATCCCTTAACCTAGGCACTACAGGTAATTTAGATTGAGACTTCTTTGTTGTAAGGTAGACAGTCTGTCTTGTGCATTATAGTGTGTTTAGCAGCATCCCTGGCTTCTACCCACCAGTTGCCATTAGCACACAACACCTCAGTCATAACATTAAAAACTTTCCCAGTCACTCCCGCATGTTGGAGGGGAGGGATTGCCCACCTGTTGAGAACCACTGTTCACTGTTCTACACACAAACACATACACATGTGCTCACATATGTGTATATCATAACACACTTATATGGATATTATATATGCACACTCATTTGTGAATATCATATGCAGAGACACTCATATACAGTATATCATATATGTTTATATGCTTGCACACTCATATATGTTAATATCATATAGACACTCCAACACTTGGAAATCATTATTTCACGAATAGTGTAATGAACAGGCCAACAGAAGCATATGCCCAAAATTCAAGGACATAATTGTACATAAATATCTAAACAAAACAAATAAAAAAATAATTGCCTAATAACAGGCATGGCAAATCATGATGGGAAAAGCAGGCACATTTGATGCAAACACATTGGGCTGAGCAACATGACAGCTGTGTGACCTTGGGCAAGTAAGTAGACCTCTCTGAGCCTTAGTTCCTTCATTTATGAAATGGTTATATTGCAAAATTTATTTTCGAAAGTGATGTAGAAGAAAGCAGAATGTAGCAAATAGGGGTTCAAAATGAAGACAAGGAGAAGTCACCCCCAGTGTCTAAGCATGAGAAGAATAACTGTATTGTTGGAGGGATCCCTAATACCCTTTTCCTGAATGCACCTTAGTCCCCCAAGAAGGGTTAAATCCTCTCACATTTCTTTGAGATCTACCTAGTGTGGCTCGCTCTGGAACCCATTGTACATGAAAGGAGAGGTTCTGCATGTAGGTTGAAGGCCTTCTTGGCACAGGGAATGTTAGCTCTTCAATCTTGCCTTTTGTTGAATTCATAGATAGAGTGTGCCTCCTCCACCAGTCTCCTCAGTCACACCTATACTAGAGAAATAGGATGCTCCATATTGTATCACATCTTGGGCATCCAGAGGTCTCCTGGCCATGAGTAATAAGCTCAACAAACCTTCAGAAGTGAGAGCTGCACGAGGCTCAGCACTCAGTCAAGTCGAACATTACCTTCTTGATTTGCATATATCAGCCAGTTGGATTGTGATTTTGACTGGGACTTTGGCCACATGTAGGACTGATATGGTTGGACTGACTAGTTGTCTGATAGAACTGACTAAACAGCTTTGCCAAATGATTGCTCTGTTTATTTGGACCTAATTTTCCTGGCCACATGTGGACTGTGCCACCAGGATAAGTTGTGAGGTCTGTGTTCAGGTGTGAGGGCTGATCCTTCATATTCTTGGCATGCACATGAGGCCATGTCTTCCCTACATCTCTGGCATCTTCATCTTATTCCTTCTTTTGTTCTCCTCCACCCCCTTTTACCTTTGTGACTTGATTTTTAGAATGTCAAGCTCTCACATTTTTATATATAAATAGATAGTATAATAATGTATTCTTTTGATTCTCTTTGTCATTAACTTAAAATATTAGGAATGCCAATAAAATACACTTGAAGATTTTCATTAAAATTGTAACAGCCAGTATTAAATCAGAATGTGAATGATCAGCAAACATTTATCGATCTGTCACCATGTACCAGCAACTATTTCAGCCCTTGGTATGAATTCAGTTCACTTATCCTCCAAACAAACCCATGAGTTATAGGTTGACATTCTCCCGTTTTGTAGATGAGGAAAATTGAGACTCAGAATTTCACACAGGGCATGGCTAAACCAGAAGCAACCTCAGGCAGTTGCCCCCATACTCCTTATTCTAAAAGATGATGCTGCATTCTTGGATTTCATGTGATCAAAGATTTTAATACTAGTGTTGGATTAAGAAGATCCATTACATCTCTGAAATCATATAGTAAACTCTGCATGTGTGTCTGACATACTTTTAGTTCTGTAAAGAATGTTCATAGCTTTTGAATCAATGTCTGAAAGTGTTTTTATGTTCTCAACAAGATTAATAAACACTACATGTTAAAGCTTTTTGTTTTCTCTTTCTTAGCTCATTCTCTAGCTCAATTTTAAATAGCAACATCATTGTCAAGTGGTATCTTCATGGAAAAAATGTAAAAGTAAATGAACATTCATGGGGATGTATCTTTCATCTCTTTTTCAGAATGTGTTCCAGGAAAATGCTAAAATATTCAACAACAAATAAAAACCCTAGTGTTGTATTAACTACACTTTAGTCTTTATTATTATCTTGACCTTGAAATTGTTGATGCTTGAGCAACTTCTTCAGACCCTGAAGATGCACCCTCACAGGCCACTGGACCTTTTCCTTGTGTGAGCAATTTTAGCACACTCCTTTGTTATTCCTTGTCATATTGAGATCAAATTTGGCCATCCCCTTTGCAAAATCATGTTCAATTTTCTTAAGTGGGAGTGTATTTCTGGCATTCTTCCACTAGTATCAGAGCCAGCAGTCACTTTTGTTTGCAATGCCACTGGAGAACAGACACTTTAATCAGGACACAATGGGACTGGCCTAGGGCTTCAGTTATAGTGGATGTTCAACCAATGTCACTGCCGAAACCTGTAAATTATGGCTTGTTATCTATGGGTTCCTTCCACTTCTCACTCACTTTCCTCTAATACTGTGCATTGTGGAAAGATCAGACATATTAACCCAGGAGCTGGAAAGCAATCATACATGAAGGTGGTAGGCTGGGTCATAAGGAATATGCCTACCTCCATCTAGTTTTCATGCTCCCACTTATGACCATGGTGGATGTAAAGAGACATCTTCCTGCAGTATAAGAAAATGCATCACATGGGAAGCTAATTGTCAAATGACCCTTCATATTAGGGGCACAGTGGGGAGCAATAGGGACAGTGGCAGAGGGGTGCTCAGTCTAAGGGTGGCAGCTGCTGCCTAGCTCCAGGATATTTTTCAACACAAGCATATACAAGTTTTCTGATTTGTATTCCAGAAAGTCCTAAAACCTGTTTTTTAAATGAAATCTCTCCATTTAAAATTGAACCTCTAATATAATCCTTTCTAACTTACCTGGACAAGACAAAACATGAGTGAGGCCAATCTATTCTTTGGGTTACTGGTTTGAGACAAGTAGAGAACATTATGATTTGCAAAACATGTTTTCATACTCAAGAAAAGAGAGAAAACAATAGAAAAGAAATCTGATCTTTATAACTTTTCTGGGAGGTAGCACATTAATCTTGTAGGAAGCGAGAGCAAGGCTAGAGCAGATGAACAAGTACATAGTCTAATGTTTTAGTTTGTTTTTTGAAAGATGTTTGTTTACTGGCTCAAGGATACTTAGGATCAAAGTTAAGTTGGGTTTTTTTTTAAACTTCAAGTTGACTGTCTGCCCATTAATCTTTCATAGTGCCTTAGACAATACTTTAGACACTCACACAACACTTCCCAATTTCCCAATTACTTTCTTTCTGGGTTTATCTAACTTAATCCCTATAGCCTTGCAAATAGATTCTCAATTATCCCAGCCCATAGCAACTTGAAACCATTCAACAAACACAATTAGCCCATTGCTGCAAAGAAAATGTATAGATTTCAGTGTAAATGTAAATTTCCTATTCAACTACAAGTGTGGCATAAATTATCACCCACCTTAGATGAATGACTAATTCACAACTGCTAAGAGTGTTTTTACTTTGTACTCTAAGCAAATATTTTGAGAGATATTTTTACAATTTAGTTTGGCCCTTAAGCTGATAAATGTTTTGCTCAAGCATGCTGAAGCCAAGTCTATTTTAGAATTATGGAAGTTAGAATTGCTTATGAATTTCAGAAGCAATTTGGAAACAATCCTCAGACTCTCTACAGCCAGTACCCTAATCCAATCCAACCATCTCCCACCTGGGTAGCTCCAACAGCCCCCTCCCTAGACTTGCCCCTTTCAAGTCTCAATCCCTAGAGTCTGCCCACAGCAAGGCATCCAAGCAGATTGTTCTGAAATCATAACCAAAACATTTTTCTCTGGTACCAACAATTTTCTGGTGGCTTCCCATTGTAAGCAGAATTGAAAAGGGACTTCTTGTTATTGTCAAAGGCTCTATGTTACCTACTCTTTGATCTCATCTTTCTCCACTTTCCCCTGTAACTGCACTCAATACTGTGGTCTACTTTCTTTTCCATAAACATTCCAAACCCATTCCTATTCAGAGGCCTTTAATCTTGTTCATCTGTTGACTGTTAGCTTGTGTGGTCACCTGCTTCTTCACTGAGGTTTAATGCAATGACCTCTTTCCTGTCCTCCCTTAAAAGTGCTTTTAAATATTAAATAAATAAACAAACAAACAAACCTTGAAATTCATAGAATTCTGTGGTGCTGGCTGCTATGTTCTCAGCACCATGGACAGCACTTGGCATGCAGCATGAGCTTATTAAATATAGGGTTCAATGGCTGGCTGCCTTACCAAAGTGGGCTTCAGCCGGAAGGTTGCATTTTAGAGTGAGACTAGAACTCCAGGTCTGCTATCTACTAAATGTGAAGGTTACATAACCTCCCTAAACTTCATTTTCCTCATTTTAAAGCAAGAATGAGAACAATGCTTCTCTCATTAGGATATTGCACATATCATTTTGTTATCACTACCTAAAAGCACAAAATCTAATCGTCAGGCAACAATAAGCATTTATTTAGCTCATGTGTCCAGAGTACACTGTGGGCATCGGTGTAGGCTTGACTCAGTCATGTGATCTAGGAGCTGCTGCTCATCTAGCTTGCACCAGACTGAGAAGGTTCAGCTTGGGAGGGGCTCTGCTCCATGTGTCTCACATTCTCCTCCCAGGAGCAGCAGGCTAGTCCAGGGATGTTCACATGGTGACAAGAAGAGCACAAAAGAACAAGCCAAATAGTGCAAGCACCTTTAAGCCTTCGGCCACATCACACTGGCTACCAGTTAGCATATGTAGGCCAAAGTAAGCCACACAGACACACCCCACAGCCAGGGAGTAGGGAAAAACATTCTGTCCATGGAAGAAATGAATATTTCTACCACACACTTTGTGGTTCAAAGATCTAACACACACTGAGAAATGAATAATACAATGAAACTTAAGTGCCAGGTACATAATTAATGCACAATAACTGTTTATTGAAATTATGATTAAAATAATAACTTATTATCTATAAGATCAAATGAATGATACTTTCAATAATATATTAGCTTAATAAACAGTTTTATGTTAAAAACAACCAAAAACTCACAAATTATACCTAAGTGAGTTTATACCTGACATAGCAATTTTATGACTTTAAGAACATATTAGTGACTATCATTACAAATTTTTCAATTCAGTTGTCACAGAATATGATAAACATAGCCTCTTTAAATTTAGATTATTGTACATTTTCATCATAGGAAACAATCTTGGGGCTGTCTAGGTTTTTATTTTTTTTTTAGTTTTTTTCTATTACAGTTTGCATTCAATATTATTTTGTACTAGTTTCAGGTGTGCAACATGGTAGTTAGACAATCATATACTTTACACAGTGTTCCCCTGATATTCCCAGTACCTAAGTGGCACCATACATAGTTATAATATTATTGACTATATATCCTACACTGTGCTTTACATTCCTATGATTACTTGGTAACTACCAATCTGTAGTTCTCGATTCCAGTCCTCTAATTCCCCTTACCTCTGCCAACCATCAGTGTTTTGTGTATCCATGAGTCTGTTTCTGTCTAGGTATTTGTTTTCATTTTTTATTGTAGTTTTTCTTTTTTTAGAATTTTATTTTTTAATTTAATCTTTACTGTATTTTTCCCATTACCATTTAGTCTCCTTTTCCTCCTCCCCCGCAATCACCACACTGCTGTCTCTGTCCATGAGTCCTTTTTCCTTTTTGCTTAATCCTTCCATCTCCTACCCTCTCCACACTTGTGCTATCATCCTGCTCTCTATCCATCAGTCTGTCTCTATTTTTGCTTGTTAGTTCAGTTTGTTGATTGGATTCCACATATGCTTGAAATCTTATGGTATTTGTATTTCTCAGACTGGCTTATTTCACTTAGCATAATGTTCTCCCAGTCTATCCACACTGTCTCAAATGGTAAAGCTTTCTTCTTTTTTTATGGCTGACTAGAAATGGCCAATAGACATATGAAAAGATGCTCAACATCACAAATCATCAGAGAAATGCAAATAAAAACCACAATGAGATACCATCTCACACCTGTCAGAATGGCTTTCATCAATAAATCAACAAACAACAAGTGCTGGTGAGGATGTGGAGAAAGGGGAACCCTAGTGCACTGTTGGTGGGGCTGCAAATTGGTGTAGCCACTGTGGACAGCAGTATGGAGATACCTCAAAAAATAAAAATGAATCTGCCTTTTGTCTCAGTGATCCCACATCTGGGAATATATCCAAAGGAACCCAAAACACCAACTCAAAAGAACATAAGCACTCCTATGTTCATTGCAGGATTATTTACAATTGTCAAGATACGGAAGCAGCCCAAGTGTCCATCAGTGGATGTGTGGATAAAACAACCATGAGACATTTACACAATGGAATTCTGTCTAAATAGTTTAAATTGTCATTCTGAAAGGAAGAATAGCTTCTGATTTGGGGGTCTGGTTAAAGGCAAACACATCAGGGAGAGCTGAGCTCTTGGCTTTGAGCCTTTAGTTTTTTATCCATCATTTGGAGCTAGTATTAGTGATGTCCTAGGGTCTTTGGAGGATTCGAGATAAGGCTAACAAAGTATTAACAACATAGTTCTGGCACATGAATGGCTCCCTAAATCCATGTTTTCTTTCCTACCCACTGCTACTTCCCTTCCTTTCTCATAAAGGACAGCACTGTCTAACAATTCTCAGTCATTGACAGTTCTCAGTAGGATGCTATATGTGAACATCAGAATGCATTTGATCATCATCTTCTGACTGAGCCTCTTCTTGTTCTCTCAGCCTCTGGGGGAAATGTTGGTCTGGATCAACAGGGACTTTCAGGTTTATACTTCTGCTTAGTTGGCTAAATTAGGAAAAGCTTCAGTTAATTTCAGCCATCATTGATGGTCTCATCAGTCATCTCACCCCTGAGCCCAACTTCCCTCAAGACCAAGAATTTCTTTTTTATGGAGAGTTGACTTATTTTCAATTCTTTCTTATTACAAAAGCAACACAAGCATATTTTAGAAAGTTTGGATACTGCAGATAAGCACAAAGAAGGAAATTAAGATAACTTGGCATTCATCATCCAGAGATAATGTGAGTTAACATTATAGTTCATCTATTTTTCTATATATCTAGATATAGATGTACCAGGAAAATGCTATTCATGACAATGGTCTTTGTAACAGCTCAGTTATCATCTATTTATAATATGTATGTCTCATCTACTTATAAAGAGCAAGGCAAGTGTTGCTATGTATAGCTACTGCCAAAGAGGAGAGATGCCTCTATCTTGTTCAATGCAAGGACCTTTGCAGAATCCTGGAAAGGTCTGATTTTGTCAGATTGGGAGTGAGAGCCATGGATAACAGTGCTCAGCATGGTAGAAGGAAGGAAATGTACCAGGACTGACAGGAGAGGGAAAGAAAAGAATCAAAGAGAAAGAGGACAGAACTCTGAGGGTTACCTGGAGCCTCCCCTCTCCTGTGACTCCAAACCTTCAGGAAAGCTGACTATGCTCTCAGATGGTTTGCAGGGCAGATGTTTCCATTTCTTTCTTTGCTTTCCTTCCCTCACTTCCTTTTCCTTTGCTTCCTTTCTTTGTTTTTGACAAACACTGAAAATGGCGCACTAGAGAGATACTAAATATGATAGGAGGAGCCTGGAGGGCAGAGAAGGCAATGTGAACAAAAGCCGCTTGGGAATTCGTGGAAACCTGGGAGGTCTTTGGACTCCCAAAGGCTGTGGAAATGGGAGCTTTGTGTCAATTTTAACTTTACTCCCAAGGAGAAAGGGTAGCAAATTATTTTATTTTATTTTATTTTGCACAGTTCCCAGTTGTGGAGCTCTTGTGTTTTATCTCTAGTTTTCCACCATAACAAAGGGACAGTGATGGGCAACTTCATGTCTCTGTCTTAAGCTCACCAGGACTTTCTCTGGAATCAGCCCTTACAAGTATTGGAAATACTTGAATAAAGGTTATGCAAATGTTTAAGCCTTTTGATACACATTGGTAAATTGTCTTTTCAGAAAGGTTAAACCAATTTACACTCTCAACAGTAGGGTTTCAGAGAGACACTTTCCCCAAATATCTTATAATAATGAAGACTAGCATTATAAAAATCCTTTCCTATTGCTAGTTTGGCAAAAAAATAGAACCTATCAGTCTACATTTATTTAAATAACTATCAAAGTTTACCTTGTTCTCATATGTTCTCAGACCATCTGTGTTTCTTCCTCTGGGAAAATCTTCATGTCTTTTATCAATTTTTTGAGAGTTGTATCTTTATTTTTTATTTTTAAAATTCAAATACAGTGTTTCTGTATGGTAAGCAAAAACATGATTTCACTTAGCAGACATGTGTAGATTAACTATTAGGGCAAAAGCTTCCTGTGGTAATGCAGACCGCAGCCCACAGGGTCCATGTGCTGTGGCTGCTATGGACAAATTCACACAGATGACAGAAGTTCTGTGGAGAAAAAGGGTTAGAGAGAGGGCCACGACCCCTGCCTGGACAGGCTTTTATTGTTTTTCTGGGTACATTACGTTGAGGATGGTCCTCATTTACTGTGCACAGGTTTGCTTTAGCGGGTTACCTTTTACAGAAAACAAAGGAGAGGGTGTTGCTAATTACATCAAAGAAGAAGGATATTAAAGGGAAAAGTGGTTGAACTGGTTACACTCCATACTTGGGGGGTTTAGCACAGATTTTAAGAAGTTACTTTAGAGATATGCAGTAAGCACTTGCTGCCTCAATTCAGAGTGAGGGAGTTTTAGCAAAAGCAAGACTCATAGCATCCTAGGTACAATGCAGGCCTGATTCCCCACAGGAGAACCTATCCGTGGGCGTGGGTCCTGTGTGCCAGACCTTGCTCTCCACTCGCCTTTCCGAGTGGGGGCTGGGCTACATTTCCCATGCCGTGTGGATAGATTCCCTATACTATGGATGTAAAAAGGATGGATTATCTTCCATAAATGGGAGGAGAGGATGCTTATATTAACAGTATACTAGTGGCCATGAATGCCACCTGCATGATGATTAAACATTAGAGCCAACTTGGCAGCATAACAGGATTTCTTTATGTGTGTCATCTCAGTGAAATTCTTCCTAACTGAGCCACTCAAGTCAGTTGCTTTGTGCTCTATGCTCTGGCCCCCACCACTGTGATCATAACTTATACTTTCTTCTGTTCAATTTGTTTTCAGCCCTTTCTCTAAGAAAGTAAACTGCCTCAAAGCAGAGACTCAGATTCCATACCTCAGGCCCCTGGGTCATAATTCAGCATGATCAGAGTGTATTTAGATTAGTACATTTTACCATTAGGCTGTTGAAGAACACTACCCTGTGTTTCTCAGAATTTGTATGCACCCAGGGCATTTATATATAAAAGCATTTACCAGGAAGGGTCACACTGTGTGTAACCTCTTATGTGGCTCTGCCAAGGAATCAGGCTTCCTGCGGTTCTCCTGGCTATTCTCCTTCCTTTCAGCAAGTAGGGCATTGAAAGATTCTTAAACAGGCTCTTAAAGGAAAAATCTAAAACCCCTATAGTCGTTGGAGCCGAGAAAGACAGTGGAGAAGGATAGTGAGGTCTAGGATACTGCTGACCTGGCCACTGAAATTAGAATACAGAACAGGAAGAGGAGGAACATATTTCCCAGCTTAGAATCACTGCAGAGGGCAGATGTGGTATGTTCCCTTTGTTTTTTAAAAATTAAAAAAATTCCATTACCATTTACATAAAATTTTATATTAATTTCAGGTATACAAAATAGTAATCAGACATTTATTTAATTTCAAAAGTGATCATCCTGGTAAGGTTAGTACCCATACAAACTTATTAGAATATTATTGACTATATTCTTTTTTAATTAATATATTTTATTGGTTATGCTATTACAGTTGTCCTATTATCCCCCCTTTGTTCCCCTCCACCCTGAACACCCTCTCTCACCCACATTCCCCCACTTTAATTCATGTCCATGTGTCATAAGTTCTTTAGCTTTTACATTTCCCATACTATTCTTACCCT
>CM052540.1:92370839-92708742 GCA_028533065.1 Trachops cirrhosus
CTGACACTCTGATGGGAACTCCTTTGTAGGTTACTGTCTCCTTATCTCTTGCTGCTTCTAGGATTCTCTCCTTCATTTTTACCTTGGCTAATGTAATTATGATGTGCGTTGGTGTGTTCCTCCTTGGGTCCAACTTCTTTGGGACTCTCTGAGCTTCCTGGACTTCCTGGAAGTCTATTTCCTTTGCCAGATTGGGGAAGTTCTCCTTTATTATTTGTTCAAATATCTTTTCCATGTTTTGTTTTTCCTTTTTTCCTTCTGGTACCCCTATAATTCGGATGCTGGAGTGCTTAAAGATGTCCTGGAGGTTCCTAAGCCTCACCTCATTGTTTTGAATTCTTATTTCTTCATTCTTTTCTGGTTGTGTTTTTTTTTTTCTCCCTTCTGGTCCACTCCATTGATGTGAGACCCATCTTTCATTCCATCACTATTGGTTCCCTGTGCATTTTTCTTCATTTCACTTATTGTAGCCTTCATTTTTTCATCTAGTTTGTGACCAAAATCAACCAATTCTGTGAGCTTCCTGATCACCAGGGCTTTGAACTGTGCATCTGATAGTTTGGCTATCTCTTGGTCACTTAAAAGGATGGATTTTGGGGCTTTCAACTGATCTTCTGTTTGAGCCATCTCTTTGTTTTTTTGTGTTTTTGTTTTGTTTTGTTTTGTTTTGTTTTGTTTTGTTTTTGGTCTTGTCGCACCTGTTACATATGAGGGGTGGAGCCTTAGGTGTTTACCAGGGCGGGGCACCCCAGTCCCTTGCTTGGTTGTGAGGCTGTATGTAGGGGTGGGGTCTGAGAAGGAACAGTGGCACTTGCTCTGCACTCCACAGGACCTCAGTCCCTTCAGCCACTTCCCCCAAGCAAACTGGACCCCTCTGGTGCCAATTCCCATGTGGGTGGGCCTGTGCACCCTGCGGGACCTTCCTTTTCAATCAGTGCCCCAAGGCTCTATTTCCTGGCACTGGGACCCTGAGTTGTGTGCAGTGCCTTATTTCACCATAGCCTCACCAGGTCTGCCGGTCACCACCCCCAGGCCGGGGCCCACCAGCCGCTGCTTCTGCTCCCAGGGTCTGCCTGCTGCAGTCTTTCATGCCACCCCAGTTGCCTTGCACATCCAGGTTGCTTTATGAGCGTCAGGTCCCAAGGCTCTCTGCTCTCTGCTCTGCGACCCACACCAGTTGACCGTCTCCGCCCGTCCTACCGGTCTGGATGAATGTGTTTAATTTAACTTCTTGGTTGTCCGACTTCCATACAGTTCAATTTTCTGTCAGTTCTGGTTGTTATTCTGTTTCTAAATTGTTGTTGTCCCTATCTTGGTTGTGCAAGGAGGCACAGTGTGTCTACCTATGCCTCCATCTTGGCTAGAAGTCTGACTATATTCTTTATGCTGCACTTTATATTCTTATGACTATTTTTATGCCTCGCAATTTGTACATTTTAATCACTTCCCCTGTTTCATCCTTCTTCCCAGCACCCACTCCAATCTGGCAATCATGAATGTTTTTTCTGTATCTATGGGTCTGTTTCTCCTTTGTTTATTTGTTTGTCTTTTAGATCCCACACATGAATGAAATCATATAGTATTTATATTTCTCTGTCTGACTTATTTCACTTAGTATAATACCTGCTCGGTCCAGTGTTGTTGCCAATGGCAAGATTTCATTCTTTTTATGGCTAAGTAATATTCCATTGCATATAGCCATATTTTCTTTATTCACTTGTCTATCAGTAGACACTTAGGTTGTTTCTGTATCTTGGCCATTGTGAATAATGCTGCAATAATAAGCATAGGGGCATATATGTCTTTTTGAATTAGTGTTTTGGATTTCTTTGGATAAATACCTAGAAGTGGAATTGATGGGCCACATTATAGTTCTATTTTTAATTTTTTGAGGAACCTCCATGCTGTTTCCTGTAGTGGAAGCACCAAGGAAACCATCAAATGAATGGAAAGACAGCCTACTGAATGGCAGAAGATATTTTCCAGTGGTACATTTGATAAGGGGTTAATATCCAAAATATATAAGGAACTCATATAAACTAACACCAAAAATACAAAAAAATCTCATTAAAAATCGGAAGAGGACCTGAATTAGCATTCCTCCAAATAGGATATACAGATGGCCAAAATACATATGAAAGGATGTTCAACATCACTAATCACAGAGAAATGAAAAATAATACCACCATGAGATATCACCTCACACTTATCAGAATGGGTGTCATCAATCAACCAAGAAGTGTTGACGGGGATGTGAGGAAAAGGGAAACTTTGTGCACTGTTGGTGAAATGTTCCTTTTCTTAAATAACCAAAAAGAAGGAAGGAGCTGGTCTTTCTTTGAATTTTTTTTCATTGTTTCATTCATTTATTACAAATTTTAAATTTCAATCCTTCCCCTATGGCCTTGAAAGTAAGTTGAAATGTAACTCGAGCAAACTGGAAAACATGTCTCATTGACTACTCCGTGTTTGCTAATTGCAGGAAAAGATTGTGCCCTTGGCTGGAGCAGAGGTCTCAAACTGACTGACCACGGGCCTTTGTATTTAGTTGGCTTCCAGCTGCTTCAAAGATGAATTTATTGTCCACATTGAAAAATCAGGAATTTTTACTTAGATATTTAGATGTTTGTGTTCTCATTAAAAATCAGAAGATCTGGCAAAACAGGGCCACCATCCAACATAAAGACAATGAGTTGGGGTTTAGTAGTTGTCGTACACTTTGCGTGTGGCATGAGCCCCTTAGTTGCCTACTCCACTCATCGAGGTCACCACCTTTGTCTCAGAGCTGATATTTTCTATTCAAATCCTTTCTCAAATTTAGTTCCCACAGCAAACACAAGTTGTATTCAGGTTAGCTATTATTATGTCCATTTTAGATGAAATACAGTAATTGTGTGCTAAAGTTATGTAGTAGCAATTGTCAAACCTGCTATTTGAGCCCAGGTTCAGGTCAAGTGTTCTTCCCATTACTCTACCTACCTTCCCATACTTGGCAGGACCGAAATCTCCAAGCCTCCATGTGTGCGCTTCTGTCTGCGTCTAAGTACAGACGTTTTATAAGTTTTGTAAATGCCCATACACTCTTTGTAAATGAAATTTGGCATCTTAACCCCTGATAATTGATAATAACCCCTTCTGGGCAAATAAGTGTTCTGCATCTTTCCTCTCTTATTTACATTCTTTTGTGGTTATTGTTGTTGTTGTTGTTGTTTATACTATTACAGCTGTCCCAATTTTCCCCTTTGCCCCCTCCCCCAAGTTCTCCCTTCCCAAATTCCATCCCCACACCATTATGTCCATATGTTCCTTGTCTAATCCCTTCACCCTTTTCCAACCAGTCCTAACCTCCTACAGCTATCAGTCTTTTCTTTGTTTCTGTGTCCCCAATTTTACTTTGTTCATTAGTTTATTTTGTTCTTTAGGTTCTAGTTATAAGTGATACCATATGGTATTTGTCTTGTACCACCTGGCTTGTTTCACTTAGCATAATATTCTCCATTTCCATCCATTCTGTCTCAAAAGATAGGAGTTCCTTCTTTCTTTCTGCTGTATAGTATTCTATTGTGTAAATGTACCATAGTTTTTTATCCACTCATCTACTCATGGTCACTTAGGCAATTTCCAGCACTTGGCTATTGTAAACAATGCTGCTATGAACATAGGAGTGCATATATTCTTTTGAATTAGTGTTTGGGGATTCTTTTGATATATTTCCAGTGGTGGAATTGCTGGGTCAAAAGTTAGTTCCATTTTTAATTTTGTGAGGAAATTCCCTACTGTTTTCAAGAGTTGTTGCACCAGTCTGCATTCCCACCAACAGACTACTAGGGTTTTCTTTTCTCCACAGCCTCCCTGTCACTTGTTTGTTGATTTGTTGTTTTTTAATTTATTGATGATAGCTATTCTGACAGGTGTGATGTGGTATTTCATTGTGGTTTTAATTTGCATCTCTCTGATGACTAGGGACATCAAGCATCCTTTCATATGTCTTTGGACCCTCTGTATGTCCTCCTTGGAGAAGTGTCTGTTCAGGTCCTTTGCCTGTTTTTTTAACTGGATTATCTGTCTTCCTGGTGTTAAGTCATATGAGTTCTTTATATATGTTGGAGATTAAACCCTTATCCAATATATCATTGGCAAATATGTTCTCCCATACAGTCAGTCCCCTTTTTATTTTGCCAATGGTTTCTTTAGCCGTGCAGAACAATTTTAATTTGATGCAGTCCCATTTATTTATTTTTTCCTTTACTTCCCTTGTCCTAGGAGATATATCAGCAAAAATATTGCTAGGGGAGATATCTGAAATTTTATTGTTTATGTTTTCCTCTAGGACTTTTATGTTGTCATGACTTATATTTAAGTCTTTTATCCATTTTGACTTTATTCGGGTATATGGTGTAAGATGGTGGTCTAGTTTTATTTATTTATTTATTTGCACATACCACTCCAGTTTTCTCAACACCATTAATTGAAGAGGTTGCCTCTACCCCATTATATGCTCTTGCCTCCTTTGTCAAATATTAATTGGCCATAAAGACATGGGTTTATTTCTGGCCTCTCTATTCTGTTCGATTGATTCACATGTCTGTTCTTATACCGGTACCAGACTGTTTTGATTACAGTGACCTTGTAGTATAATTTAATACCAGGTATTGTGATTCCTCCAACTTTGTTCTTTTTCAAGAGAGCTGAGGCTATTTGGGGTGTTTTTTGGTTCCATATAAATTTTTGGAATGTTTGTTCAAGATATGTGAAGTGTGTCACTGGTATTTTAATAGGGATTGCACTGAATTTATAGATTGCTTTGGGTAGTATAGACATTTTAATTATGTTAATTATTTACCTCTTAAACACAATGTAGCTGGACTCAGTAAACATAACCAGGTCAATCTGTTTGCATTGTGACAGCTCTGTTGCAAGAAGTCTCTTCTCCACCTCTCTTGTTTCTCTGGAAAAAGCAAGGACCCAGACCTATGAGGCTGTGGGTCACGCTTGCTTCTCCATTCACAAATGTGTTCCTGGGGATGAAATGAACAAATCATTCAGTCAATTCTATTACATGGAGCTGTTCAAGAAATTCATGTTGATGGTAGTGGCATCAGGCCGAAAATCGAAAATGCCAGGCTCTGGTTCATTCTTTTCTTCTAACTGCTGTGAGTGGTATTCTCTGGCTTAACAAGTTAATAATGAAGAGCAAGGATATTTGTTGCCTTTGGGATAGAGTCTGAGCTCTAAGAATCAGACCTCTATCTACCTCTACAACCTTGACTCTCACCATCACTTCTCTTCTAGCACCTGCAAAACCTTTTTGTTTTCTTTCTGAATGCTCTTACCTCTTACCTCCTTTACTGCCGCTTAGCCAATTTCTATTTGTCCATCTTGCATAAGCTTAACATTGCCCTCCATGACCTGCTTCTCAGGCAGCTTGGATACCTTTATCCATCACTGCATAATGATGGGTGTCAAATCTCTCGTGACCCACAAGCTGCTGAGTTATGGCTATGAGTTCCTTGTAGGAGTGGGAGGGCCAGAGATCTTATTTTGTTGTCTCTTCATCACTGAGCCCAAACTCTGTGCATGAAAGCACTTGAGAAATAAATGTCAGAGGATTTAATATTTTGTATGTTCAGTACATAATTCTGGAAGTTCTCTGCTGTATCAGGAGCGGGCCATATCAGAATCTGATACAGCAAATGAAGAGTTGTCTTTAAAAGATTTCACAAGATTTGGAAGTAGTAGAAGCTACAGAGGCTCCTAGCATTTTTGAGAGCTTGCTACTCTACCTTGGGTGTTGTGCTTGATTTCCCTTGATTTCAATTAGTTATTTTAATCCTCATATCAACCCTATGACCCTGTTGTTTGGCAATGAGGAGACTGATGAGCAAAGAGGTTAAATAGTTTGCCTAAAGTTGCACAGTTAATTGCTGGAGCACAAAGATCTCACAGAAGTTGCCTGGCTGCCAGGACTCAAGGTTAATCACTATGTAAAGAAGTTCTTGACTTATTTGCCTTTAGCCACTTGATTGTTTCTTGGATGGCTCATCCATCAGTGGGACCAACTCTGGGTATCCTTAGGTTAATTGAGTTTATTGAATTATCTATCACACTGCTTTGGTCACCCAAGCCAGTCCATTGCCAAAGTATCAATGGTCTGGTCAAGCCCTAGAAGGCGCCAGCAAGTTATGTCCCCTTCTTTGGTATTGATTTACACTCATTCCAGGTGCCATTTTGACATTTATCTGATTGTGTCAAGATATCATTTGTTTGTGTCCCAAGTTATAATTCTCTATGTTGCATCTTGAAATAGGAATGCTGCTGCTATTCAATCCTATCTTCTAACTAGAGGTGAGAGTCATTCAAATCTAAGTTAGAAAGACATCCACAGGCAAGCTTTGCAACCATCACTATCCTAAAACTAAACCGTAAGCATTGTATCTCTGAAACATTATTCCTCCTGCCTAGAATGGTACATTAGGTTGTACGCCACTCAAGGCTGAACAAGCAGAAAAGGGCTGGAAGTCTGCAGTGAGTGATTTTGGTGTGAGGTAGGTAAAATCTTCCCAACAAAAACATAGTCGTTGTATACTGGAAATCTCTCTAGATTTTTCAGATTTTAACTCACAAAGGCATTGATGACTCAGCCTTTAATAAGCCATTTTCTATCATTTTATTTGTTGTGGTAGTATGAGTGTCCATCGTTCTGCAACTTCCTAACAAGAGTGTTTCCATTGTTTTATTTACAATGTTAAAAAAAGTTAGCTGTTATATAGTGAGTGTCTCATGTGCCCCAAATACTGCCATTCCTAATCCTTCCAACAGGACTGGAAAATAAAGAAGCTGTTCTTATTTTGGACCATGAGCCTGCAGGTGGAGATACAATTTGCCCAACTTTAAACAGCTAAAGTCTGAGACTTGATTTGAATCAAGAACTGTCTGGCTTTAAACACTGCTACTTCCACTCTACCATGCTGCTGTGGAAGCTTTAACTTGTGCCCAGATATAGTTACAAGGCTGTTCACTGCAGAGTTGCAAACCTAGTGAATAATCAGTAACAATCTAAGTATCTACTGATAATGGACTGGTGTGATATAGTTAGTGGCATCTGTATAACACAATGTTATTTAGCATTTAAACATTTACTTTAAACATAAGTACAAATATATTGTTCTGACAGATGTCCAGCTTATACTTAGTGGAAAAAAGACTTCAGAAGAATATATGCTCTTATCTATTGTCTTAAGCATATGTATGTATGTGTATATATGTACATATTATGCATATATATATATGCATTCATAGGTAAGTCTAGACCAGCATTGTGTAATGGAAATAAACTGCAAGACATACATATAAATGTTAAATTTTCTGGTAGCCACATTTTAAAAAGTAAAAAGCAACAGGTGAGATTATTTTAATAATATGTTTTACTTAAAATAGCATATCTAATATAGTTTAGATATATCTAGATATGCATCCACACACACCACGAGACCCCTCCTCTCACCTATACCAAACCATTGTTCTAGCATACATCAACATGTTGTCAATATAAGAAATATTAATGACATATTATATGTTTTCAAACCCGAGTATGCATTTTACATTGACAGCGCATCTCAGTTTGGACCAAGTACATTTCAAGTGTTCAGTAGCCCCATGTTCACAGCGAGCCTGTTGGGTCTCACTGGTCTGGTGGAAATCTAATTAAGTTCATAATGTGTCTACTTTGGGATGGGGGCATCATGTGTGTTGGTGTTAGTTTATTGTCTCCTTTGGTCTTATCTGTATTTTCCAAATTTCCATAATAAACACACTCTGCCTTTGTAATTTGGAATAAAAATCAAGTATTAAAGACATTGTTCATTTTTAATAAGGAATGGTGAGCTTCTAAAATACACTTAAAAATACATGAAATGTAAGTATGTGACCTATTTTCAGTGGAGGGAAGAACACGAATGGTACGGTCTCTGTGCCCGCTCCACTCCCTGGCCTTGCTCAGTGCCCCCTTCTCCCAAATGTCCTGTCTTTAGGGCCATGGAGAGGGCAGAGGTTAAGCCCTGTCTCCACACTCAGAAAACAGGTCCCTCATCTTCCAGAAGGCTGAGGTTTTTGCCCTGAGTCACTTTTAGTCCCTTTGAGAGACAAAGCAGTCATCATGAAAAGACACTGCCAGTATTTCTCAATCTTGTGTGTTGTTACTGCTGCCCCTTCACCAAGGAGCCCTTTTAGACAATTTTTGTCCCAGTCATCTTCCCTGTCCCCCATTATATTTTAATACCACAAATAGACTGTATGTCTGTTTGCATATATTGACTCTCTGGAGAGTCACAAATCATTGTACTACCTAAGAATTTTTGCATTCCCTCCCACCAAGAGCCAATTTTCACCACCTGGAGGGGCAATGGCTTGCTCCCCCAAGGAGCAGGCATGGCTATGCTCATTCCTGGGTAACATCCATGCCAAGTGCCACTCTGCGACTTATGTTTAACTTGGTGTGTTGGGCCAGGGCCACCAACCTCCTTAAACTCCTGACTCACAGGTGTTTTCCCTTGTAGGTCCTGCCACTTCTGTATTCCCACAGCATCTGGGAAACCTGGATGAATGTCTCCTCTTCTCCCTGACCACCTGGGGCACCTACCATGGCCAGCCTTGCCTTGCTACTAGTTCTTGTCCTGTTTTCTCCCCCTGTGACCTGACCCTCTTTGAGGTCGGGCCACTGTTCAGAACTGTGTTCCCTGTGGTGTCCAGAGCTCGGTGTGGCTCTGGCTCCGTAGGCCATGGCCCCTCAGTGAAGAGCTGTGTGACTGAGTGAAATTATCTTCAGAAAACCCTTTCTAGTCCAACTGTTCCTCTCTCAGAAAATCTCATTAAGGCTTAACGGGTAACATCTTCCTACTCCAGAGGTCAGACTGTAGTCCCCGAATGAAAGGAAGTGACAGCATCCTCTTGCATGGCCGGACCCACACATTTCCTGCCTGTTTCACAGCACCTGAAGGTGACCACCTGGGGGTAAAATTACACGGCAACCACATGAGACTTGCTTCCCCTCTCCATCTCTCTTTTATTCCTTAAATCACTGGATTCAACATTTACTGATTGGAAACTGTGAAATAGCAGCCACCGAGAGCTGGTTGTAGGTGCTCTGTCAGAAAGCTGGATTTATCTGCCGAATCACATAGCTCTGTTTGTTCCACTCCAGGCCTACCCCTCTTCCTCCCCACCTCCCACCAGAACCTTGGTCCACCCCTGTCCATCCACACCACCACGAGACCCCTACTCTCGTCTATACCTAAGCTTTCATTTCTTGGGAATCACATTTATTTCTCTACAGTCAAGAAATCCAATCCCCTTTTGGCTCTGTTCTGCATCCATGTCACCGCTCTCCCCAAGTTTCAGTAGAACTCTGAAGATGTGAATAGAAGACTGAGGGCTGGGAGGCTATCACTGCTGATAGCAAGCATTTAGCTAAGGAAATTAAATCTGAAGGGCCTGCATTCTGGCTGGATTCTGTCACTCCTCTGTCACTGTTTGGTTATAAGGAGATTCCATCTCGGTTTCTCCCACCTTCAAGGGAGCAGGGAGGAGAGAAAGCGGAGCACCGCCTAATGAAAGAATTCCATATTGGCAAAACCCTGACATTTGAAATGTTCAGTGTAATCAGCAGCACTGCTAGCTTTAGGCAAAGACTGCTGCACTGAACAATAAAATTCAGTTGGCCATATTCTGTTCATGAAAATGTCTTTTTATAATTCACAGCTTTCAGAGGTACCAGCCGTAATTCCTTAACTATTTTCTTCTGGAGGGCTTTAGGTATGTGTGGTTAAAAATGTACAGCAAACAAAAGAGAGTATATACAGAGCATAGAAACCATAATTGTATTTTCAATTCATTATATGTCATTAATTAATGTGGTCATTTTAATTTATAGTGTCTTCCTATTTCAGACATTAAAGTGAGGAAGAAACGATAAGAAGAAATGTTAATGCCTATACTTACTGACTGGACACTTGAGATTCATGTCCAAATACCCTCAGCTTGGGGAGGTTTGAAATGCTATTTCACTTGTACACAGTATTTGCCTTTCTCATCCTCCACTTTCTCTCCCTCTGTCAAGTGTGGGGGGATTACTGCTAGTAGATTATGAAATATTGTAGTACATGTACATAAAAATATATCAGAGCTGGCACATTTGTAATTTACTCCTAAGTATGAGATTCATATTAGAGATCTATAAATCATATTAGCAAACTACTATCCATCCCATACTGTATTATTTTACTAACATGATGGCTAAATTTCAAATGAAATGCAAAGGTCATGGTTGCTGTTCTATTAGGGCCATGTAATCTCATTCATCTCCCCATTACTGACCTCAACTTCATTAGTTGCTGCAACTACCACTGATTTTAAATTTCACTGAGAAAGGGTTCTTCCAAAAGATGCCACTGAGCCTTCAAATTTATAAGTGAGGGACTCTGACTTAAAATACCTCAGCCCCTGTGAAAGGAGAATGTTACCAGTTTGTGACTTTGCTCCAGGTCCCCCTAAGGCGAAGTTTTTAGATGGAAGAAAAATGGGTCCTCTTTTACCTGTGACATACTGCACACCTTTCCAAGTAAGTGTATCCCCTTATATCTTGCCCCTCTTCAGACTAGTGATCACTTCTACCTTTGAACAAACTAGTAGCTAAGCTGAAGCTACCCTACTTTATGAAAAGTACCTGAGAAGCAATTTAACCTGGTTGACCATATCTATCAAGCTGTCACCTGGAGGATGGTTGTTGACACCAGATGACCTCTCTCCCACCATCACACTGCCAAGTTGTCAGTGGAGCAAGAGCTTTCTCTTTGATGCTGTACAATGAAAGGGAAGGTTGGATACCTTTTTCTAAAAGGAAACAAACTGCAAAGAGAGGCTGAAGCCCAACTGAAACACCTCCACCTTCCTGGCGCATACACGTAAACGATCTTTCAATTGTTCATGTCATGCATCAAAGGTAATGGGGTCATACGGCAAGACTTAGTGGATTTTATTTTGTTTTGTTTTGTTTTGTTTTGTTTTGTTTTAATGAGTCAGACCCCTGTAGCAGGCTTGCCATTGCACAAGACGCTGAAGTCATTTGCCTTTAATGGAGATGCAAACACTGCTTTGAACATTGGGAACATCCTTTACTGAGAGAAACAGGGAGTGGTCATGTAAATCTACAATATGGGAATACAACGAAGATGAGAAGCAGTTTAAATTCCAACAATTTCTGTCTTCGTGTTTTCTTTTCCTAATACACAAGCCCATGGTGGCTAAAATTTTATTGCTTACTTGATAGGTGACTATTTTCTGCTGTTTGTAAATCACTCCTGTAGCCACAGGGCCAGATTGTGGTAACAATGCCACAGGCTTTACCAAGAGCTGCTGAGTTGACGGAGAGGAAGGGATGCTTCTGAAAAACAATCTTTTCTGAAGCAGGATCGCTGTATGTGTTTGTAATAAAAATCAAGTGTATCTAGTATGTTAAATGTATTAGGCACTTGGTAAACAATTCAGAATAAATGAATGCCTGCCAATTCACCCTGGCATTGTCCATTCTTTCTCTTGTTTACCCATGTCAGACTCTCAACTGGTCTCCAATGAAAGCTTATAAGCTCCACAAGCACAGAGACTCCGTTCATTATTTTATTTCTGTAAGAACCTAACCATACACCATGTATATAGGTCATTCAACATCATGGCTTGAGAGATAATGAATAATATTCTTTTTCAAAAGTCCAACCAATACTCTTACAGAGTTACAGTGAAATGACATGCTATTAGCCTAATTAAAGTTGTTATATTTAGGAGAAATAAAACTGCATTTCACTTTAGCTGCTAATTCAAACTTCTCAGTAACCTAGACAGTGTCAGTCTTGATCTTAATGGACAGGTGAAATAATGCAGTGTGAATTTTATTTAAATTCCATTTACCAGTCCTCTAAACAACAGCAACAAAATAAAGGAAAGAGACAAAATCAACAACCCCCAACTCACGCAGGAAGCTCCAAAATAGTTTTGGCTTCAGGGATCAGATGATCTTTGACTCTTTATCATGTGTATTGATATGCTCCCTGCCCCCCATAACTGCTTCTCATCTCCCTGGATGGCTCAGGCTGCTTCTTCAGGGAATAACTCATTCTCTCCATTATGCGTCATCCAAAGGCTTTATGAGGGTAAAACAATTGAGTCGGGCTGAAGGCTCCCATTTGGTGTTATATCCCATTACTTCATTGATTTTTTTTAAAGTTTCTCTAATGTTATAATGGGAATATTTTCCACTCAATCCTGAAGGATTCTAAAGCTTTTTATTGACCTCAGGGTATACCACACACATGGGCTACTTCCCTGGGCTGGCAAAAAAACAGGGTCCTCAGAGAGACCAAATGGAAAAATTGCTTTTCTATCGACCCCATGAGCAAGACTTATGGAACCTCCATCTAATTAAGGCCCAGGGGGAATTCTGATGCAGTCATTGGGGTTGGTCCCATGATTAGGGTAAGTGCTAGGCTCTGGTTAAGTGTCTCCATGTTCCTTCAAAGGTCAACAAAGTTCACGGCCAAGGATTTTGAGTGTCATTGGGGGATGGGGCAAACTTCCCCAAGATGAGCTGGGCCTGTACTATCAACCTGAGAAATGTTCCAAAACAGAAATAAAGACATTCAGAGGCATGATGGCACCATGTCATCACTTCTGTTTTAGGAGGCATTTCCCAAAGAGCCAGCCTGCCAGCATTCCAGCTCCAGCTCTAGCATGTCTGGGCTATATGAATTTGGGTGAGTTGCTCAGCTTCTCTCAGTGTTGACTGTCTACTTTGCAGAATAGTTCTGATTATTAAAGGAGATGGTGTATGGTATATAAAGTGGAGTGATACATGGTGGGCCCTCCGTAAATGTTGGCTTGTGGTTGTACCATCATCATCTCCATCAACATGATGATGCTCAGATTTTAGGGCAGCAAACTCTGTTCTCCACAGCCTGCTGTATAGTCTAGACTATATCTGGTGCCTAATAATTAAAAGCCAGATTCTTGTGGAAAAGTGACTGAATGGCTCCATTGTTATCTCCCTGCCAAAGGGAAAGCTTGATCAGTGTAGGAGACAATTCATATGGTACATTGGCTGGGAACTCTTAGTCCTTCATAAGGTCACTTAAGGTTAAAGACACCTCAGAGGAGATTCAGTATAGCATGGTGCCTAGGAGCCCAAGCTTCAGAGTTACTGTCCACTCTGCTGTTTGCTATTTATCTAACAGGATGCCAGCCTGAGCATCATTTTCCTTATTGATAAAAATGGACATAATAAAAGTAATAGGACATACCTCATAGGATGGTTGAGAGAACAAAGTAAGATCATGTGAGCCTGATACTAGAATCCACTTGGACAGCTTTCAAAGCACAGCTGATAACTCCAGTCCCCAAAGTTTTGCATTAATTTGGGCACAAACAGTGCAAGAAGCCTTCCAGGTGATTCAAATGTGTAGACAGGATTTGAAGACCATGGCAAGCCATAAATCAAGGGGTGGAGCAGTGGCTGTTGTTGAGTCATCCTTGGGTCCTATTTTTATCTCATCTTTCTCCCTACGGGTTCCTTTTTCATATTAATGAGGAAAACAATTGAGTACTCTTTTAAAGGTTTTAGTTCATTTTCCTGACTTTTGGGGACCATTTTGGGGAAATGTGTCAAGGAAAAAGTGTGCAATAAGTGTTAGGCTATGTGGATACATATATGTGTTAACATTTAGAATATCAGAATTATCTCTATTACAATAATTACATTTACATTACATTTACATTAATCACAGGCACCCCAGCAGTATTTCATCCTGGACTCATCCTGGGTCCAGCTTTTATCTGTGGAGGCTGCTGCTGCCTCCGGCTATTTTCTCTGCCTTGATAGCTGTCTCCAGGCACCATATGCTGTCTCTCAGGGAGGGGTGTGGCAGTGGCTGGGGCCATCTGCATAGGTACCTTGGACATCACTGAAAGCAGGACACCATACCTGACATGCACTGAGGGCAGAAGTGTTACAAAGGCAATTGTGGACTTGTGAATGCAATTTCTTGTCTAAATTGGTACTAAAAACTAGAAGGAAAGGGTATTCAGTATCACAGATGGGGCAAGAGAGAGAAGTTGGGTTTTTATTTGAAAATCAGGGCCTACTTTTCTGTAACTGCATTTTGGTAACATTGGACAAAAGGCCAAAGTCCCTGGAGCCTCAGTTTACCCTGGTGCTAAAAGTGGGGTGAGCAATGAGAAAGAAGTGTATGAAGCCTCAGACAGTCTTTGAAGGTGGAGTGATGGTTCTCTCCGCTAAGCTCTTCTGACATCTGTCCACAGCATCTGAATCGCCCTCCTTGCATTGTAAGGCCTAACTCTTGTTAGGCCAAGTAAATCTCCCAGAGTTGTGATGCTTCCAGGAACAGTGTATGCAGAGATGAAAAGACATTGATTCTCAGCCCTAGCTGGGTAGAAAGACCGTTTGGAGAGTTCTCTTGGAACAGACCAGTTTGAATCAGAGTCTCTGGGTATAGAATCAAGTGCTATAATTTCTTGGGTGATTCAGGTCTAGGCAGGGCTGGGCACCACTCCTCTGAATATACAGAGGATGGCTGAGCTCAAAACAGGATGAGCAGATAGGAGAAGGAATGATAAAAGAGACACAGACAGAATTTGAGGATCTGGTTGGGTACTTGTTACCATCAAAGTGAAAATCTACTGAGCCAGACACTGTGCTCAGCTGTTTGCAATCTTTCCTTCTTTTTTTACAGTAACCCTAAACAACATGATCATCCTCTTTCCAGCAAAGCAAAGAAAGCTTAGAAACTGAAGAGTTAGGATACTAGACTCCAGGCCCCAAGCTCTTTTTCACTGGGCTGTGTCCCTTCAAAAAGACAAGGTAGATGGGCAGGAAGATGAGAGTAGACTGGGCTAGAGGAAAAACAAGATCAATAAACCCAAGGAGAACTAGTGGCCATTAAAGCAAAAACAAATGACACAGCAAATATGAAGCAGAATTCATATTTCTTGAGGACCTTCAAAGCCCCAGGATAAACTCACAATAGCTACCTAAGACAAACCCAACCACCCCCAGCTTACAGTGGGAGACCTAGGGCTCAGAGTAGTCTAGCATCTTGCTCAAACTCACACAGCTATTGTGTCTGAGCTGAGTTTGTCTTGTTTTGTTTTTTTATAAAGGGCTCAGGAGTAAGTATTGTAGGTGTTCCCAACTGCCACAGTTATTCATATCTGCTATTAAATCACAAAAACAGCCATAGAGAATGTGTTTACAAATAAATGTGAATGTATTCCAATAAAACTTGATGCATGGACACTGAAATTTGAATTATGTACAATTTTTATGTGACATAAACTATTTTTTCTTCTGATTTTTCTCAACTACTTAAAAATATAAGAAACCATCCTTAGCTCATTGACTACACAGAAACAGACAGCAGGACAGATATGGCCTGTGGGCTATAATTTGCCAACCATGGTTCAAATTCTAAAGTATGTGGGTAAAAAGTTGATGAAAGAGTGTAGAAGAAAATTAATGTATGTTCATTTGAGACTTAGATGTCCTCAGTTTAACTTCGCTGGGCATGAGCCATCAAGCCAGGAAGCACTCAATTCTTCTCTCTTGTCTAAATCAACTCCAGCAAACAATTATTTGTAGAATGCACTTGTTCTTCTAAACCAGAGCCCCCAGACCTTGAAGTGGACCACTCCCATTCTGTTTGCTTGGAAAAAAGCATTATAAACCTGAATCTTTTCTTCTACCAATATTTATTGAATGTCTAGTAGATTACAGACTCCGTCCTAGGCACTAAGGGTATACTGGTTGTCTAATTCAGTCGGGGCTCCCATTGTAAAATACAGTAGACTGGGTGACTTACACAACAGACCTCCATTTATGGAAGCAAGAAGTCCCAGAACATGGTGCCCAGAACCATGGTTGGGTTTTGGTGAGAGCCTTCTTGGAGTTATAGACTGCTGAATTCTTGTATCCTCAAATAGTAGAGACAGGGAGGAAGGGAAGGAGGGAAGAACGGAAGGAGGGTGAGAGATAGAGGTATAGGTAAAGAGAGACAGAGACAGAGAGAAAACCCTGCAAGTTCAAAAGGGCCTTCAAGACAAGAAAAACAGTGAGCCAAGGAGCAGAGAGAAGGCCATTGTGCCTGGAAACGGGTGAGCACAATGGAGAATGGTGGCCCACAATAAGGGGTTTAGAGCATATTTTAAATGGAATTTTACCCTAAATGCAATTTGGTGAGTCAAAAGCACTAGAGTAATTTGCATTTTCACCACATTTGGGGTGCTATGTGGGGAGTGGACGGTAGGGGCCGCTGTCTTTCTCTTAAGCTCTCCCTTTCTGATGGCTGTTGTCTAGGCAACAAGGGGCAAGGAGTTAACCTGCAGTCTGCGGAGACCTGCAGGTCTTCTGCACACAAGCCCAAATTGCCCCTTCTCAGGAGTGTCCTTTAGCCCCTTCCAAAGATCCTCTGGGGTAATATGTTCTAATGAAGGGTTGGAATTGCCAATTGCCTCATGCTTTACAGCAAATAAGGAACAGATTATGCTCCGAATGATTTGAGTTATCTTGTGACCACAGTAAGTTCTTTTACTTGAGCCTGTATACTATAATTTAATCCTGTCTACATTTTGTTTGGGAAAAGACACCCCAGTCTCAAGCCTAGCCTTTTTTCTTATTCACACTTAAGTTATTTCAAAATATACAGAGTTTTAGTTCTTTATTCCACATTTTCTTCTTTTAGTTTTCAGTGTTTCATACTTTATATATACACACACCTTTTAAACCCATTTTTAATAATGCTCGGTTTAGAAAATCAACATATGATCATCTGAAGAGCATTTATAAACACATGAAAAAGCAAAAATCATTTTAAGCTGCTCATCACCTCAAAAATTTAAATTTAAAAATTTTTAATTTTTTTAAATTAAGACTTTTTTCTTAGGCAATTTTAGGTTAATAGGAAAATTGAGAAAAAGGTACAGAGATTTTTCCATAGACCTGTCCTGCCCTTGTCCTTTGTGCACAGCTTCCTTGATTACCAACATCCTCAGCCAGAGTGGTAAATTTGGTAAAACTAATGAACCCACATTGACACATTATAGTCACCCACAGTCCATAGTCTGCATCAGGATTCAGTCTTGGTATTGTAAATTCTGTGGGTTGGTTGTACATTCTGTTAAGAAAAAATGTGTAATGACTGTATTCACCATTACAGTATCATTCAGAGTATTTCCACTGCCCTAAAAATCCCCTGTGCTCCACCTATTGTTCTTTCCTCTCCCCCTAACCCCTGGCAACCACTGATCTTTTTACTGTCTCCATAGTTTTGCCTTTTCCACAGTGTCATGTAGTTGGAATCACACTTACAATTTTTAATATTTCTCTTGTTGGTCTGTTTAGTGTAGGTGTGCATATGTGTATACATTTACAATTTTAGACTCACATAGTGTATTTTCAGAATTTATCCTACATTATTACCTTGGTATTAAAACATAAACAGCTTACTATTTGTTAATCATTTTTCAAAATTATATTTAATGATTCCATAGCTTTCTACTGTACTGGAATTTGTCAGCACTGTTGATATTTAAGAATGTTTTTTGTCTCTCTTCCTTACTATTATTATGAGTAATGCCACAGAGAACATTCTTATATCCTAGCCTTTGTTTACATTCTTGAATGCTTCCTTGAACTAAATGATAATGCATATTTTGGTATCAAAAGATATGGGCATCTTTATGCTTGTTGAATAGATTTCATCCAATTGCTCATTAAAGGGATTGTGACCATGTATAACTCACAATGGTCCTCTCACCTCATCACAAACAATGTTTTGATATTATTATATACTTTTATCAACTTGACAGGCAAAATTCATCTCACTGTTCAACTCCTCCTCCCTTTTTAACTTGTATGTTTAGTAATACAAGTGACAATCAGGTACAGAGACCTTAGCATGCATGCCAGACAGTAGAAGGGAGGCACTATTTGTTATCCTTATCCTACAAATGGAGAAACTGACGCTAACTGGTGAGAGGTGGACCTGTTATTGGAGTACAGCCCAAGTGCTGGGACCCCTGAGTCCAAGCATTGGCTCCAGGTCTATTCTGCCTCAAAATGAAAGGACCTGCTTACCTGGGTGTGAGTCAGGAAAGCAATCTGATTAAAAGAATTCTCACTAATATGTGAATGGCCAACAGAAGCATCTATCTAGTTAATAATTATAAATAACATTAATAATAAAACCTAGTCATTTAAAATAATGTTCTCCCTTGTGGAAAGAAAGAACTTTCAGAAATTTAGTAGAAGTAAAACATGTGGGCATAATAAGGAAAGACAGATGTGAGCAAAGTCAGATTTCCCTTCAACTCAGTGTGTGATTGCTCGCTGCTGGCTCACAGTTTTGTTTTATACGTATAGTGCTTGAAATACTGAATTTCTTGCCATCACACAAAAACTAAGTTCCACTTTCTCTTTAAAAATGGAATCTCTAGGAACATCCACTACTGCTCATTTCAATAAATTACATTGTCTGGTTGATCCCAATGGGTGTTTGAGATTGCATCTCTTTTTGCTTTGATCTTCTCTTCTGTGTCAACCACCCCACCTTCTCCCTTCTGAACCAACTCTCTAAAATCTTCCTTTCAGCATCATTGTTATTTTTTTTTAAACTAAAATGCTTCCCACGAGTGGGAACCCCCTTTCTAGCCTGTTAGGTAGAAGTTTGAGGGTCACAGTGGGATCGTGCCCCAAGCCATTTGGAAGACACAGAGGTTTGTATGTCGGGACCTGCGTCTTTATTAGCCCTGCTTAAATCGAGGGATAATTTAAGCTTCCCTTACTTCACTGTGTTGCATCATAGTTCTAAAGGAGACCTGAAATAGAACATATCACATTGTGCACATTTTTGAAGGATCATGAGAGGAGGCTAAATATAAGATTCAAGTCCATATTCTAAGTGTTTTTCCTTTAAATGGAGATGGGATATACTTGAACATTCTGTCTCATGCCCACCCTTCTTAACTGCATGTGCTTCTTAATGTTGGACTTCCATCCGTTTGGTATGTGAGAACATTCACAAGTGTCTTCTCAACTTCAGAGAGACAGACTTGAGTTGCCACCACTGGAATTTCCCTATTGGATAAGAGGAACAATATTAAACCCCTCCCTCCCCACCCTGTTCTGATCCATAGAGCACTTTTCTTTCCCATTTAAAAAAAATCTTACTCTTTAAAGCAGGCTATGACACTTAGTCACCCACATTCCACTGTTATAATTTTTGCCATTTCTTAATATCACTTGTTTTATTATTTACTAAGGGTTAATTGACTTGCTTTATTTGAATATATTTATGTCACTACAGTCGATAGAAAATTGATGCTATCAGTTGAAGCACAACTACATCAGTAAATAAATATTTAAAATGAGCATGGGACTACCAACTGACACCTCTGATGTCCCACTCATGGCTCCAGTACCAGATGTTGAGAAACACTGAAAAGAAACTATTTCATAGGGTAGGGGTAAAGGAGCCCTGTTTCTAGAGAGGCATAGTTTCCCACAGCCAACTAGTTCCTAGGATCATATAAATATCTAGGTAGTTGTATTCAGGAAAATTACTCGTGGGAGCTCTTCCTCTCACTCCCATCTCCTGCACACATAAGTCAACTGGCTCTCCCTGAGGTGCTCCGGTGCTCCACTCCTCCAAGAAAATTCCTCCTCTTCTGTTGTAACACTTTTGCTGCTTTTGCTTCCTTGCAGTCATAGTCATCTTGTGCACAGAGAAAGCCGCTCTGCAGAGATGGTGATGGGGCCTTGTGGCCGTAGCCTATGCATTCCTCCATGTTCGGGGTTTGCAACTCCCCACATGCTCTGTGAAACTTCTCAGGAGTGCTTTCTAGAAGGTTTGACTCTCGTTTTCCTTCCTTGCTTCCTTCTTCCCTCTCTTTTTTCCTCCCTTCCTTTCCTTGTCTCACCCTGCGTCCTCGTCAGTGGCCCCAGACTGTGGTACTGATCTGACGGAAACACCACTCTCTGCAGCTTCTTTGGGTTACTGGTTCCATCCACCCCGACAAGATCTCAGGTTGGGCTGCTGGTCTGGATGATGGTATAGGGGTTTCTAATCTCTAAGAGTGTTTTTTACATTCTAAGCAGAAATGGGCCCACGGAATTTAGCCTTGACTGAGTACAAATCCCAGCCCCATACCTATATGGCCCATGCCTTAAAACAAGTTGTTTTATCTCCTTTTACCTTGGTTTCCTCACCTGAAAAATGGAAAAGAAGACACCTGCCTTCCAGGATTTTTAGGAAGGTGAATAAGAAAATGTAAGAGAAATTGCTTTCCAAATTGTGAGGCTTTGTTCTAATCAAAGTGGGGCAGTAGTTTTAAATATAGAATATTCAGTAGTGTTATCTAAATCCTCCATCACTGGGAACACAATTCAGAAGGCTTTGCCACATCTGCTTTATTGTGCTGTTCACAGAACTGTTTATTTTCCCAATGTCACATTTGTTTTCTCTCTCTTTCTCTTTGCTACTGCATAACTTCATTATCGGCCTACATAAATGTATTATGTAATTGTCTCAATATGTCATCGATTGTTTCAGTTTTTCTGTAGTATTACTTAAGTCCATAATTATTTTTATTAAATCTCCAAGAAATGTTACTGAACAATGGTTGAAAGCTCCTTCTTTCCACTAACTAAAACTTAGCACTTAGATATTTGAAAAGACACAAAGGACTAGAAAGAAATGAAAGTGTGGAATTTTCCCACTGGCCTCATGAAATCCAGGAAACCAATTGAGGTACTTTTAATAATATCTTTTTCTCTCCGAGAGATCCATACAGTCTTTCAGACAGTAATTACAGCATTAATAAATACTATAAAATTAGCTAATGCTTATTGAGTGCTACCTATGTTCTAGGTGCTATTATAAACTCTACTTGTATTAAGCCATTTCATCTTTACAACAACTTTATAAAGGAGGTATGATTTTTATCCCCATTTTATGGTTGACAAAAGAAATTCAGAAAGGTTAACTGCCTTGCTCAGGGACACACAATAAGGAAGCAGTCCAACTGTAAAATACATAAACACACACACATGCGTGTTTATGCTTAGGAAACTCAGTCACTTCCTAAGCTTAGATGATACATACATATGTTGAATGCCTGAGAGTTTGGGGTCTCTTTGTTTTGAATTTGTTTCTGACACTAACATTAAGCTAATCATGTCTTCTCTCTGGAATTAAGTTTTCTTATGGACCAGATTTGGAGGGTTGGATGAGTAGGTTAGTTTTTAACCTACTCCCTAAAGCTCAAGAATCTGAGTGCATGATGTAGGGGGCATGGTGGGGCATAGAAGATGATGATGATCAAGGACCTCCATTAATCTGTGCATTTAAGCTTATATCTGGTATTATGGAAAGAGGAATGAATCAGTGGATGGGTGAATGGAAGGAAGGAAGGAAGGAAGGATGGATGGAAGGAAGGAAGGAAGGAAGGAAGGAAGGAAGGAAGGAAGGAGGGAAGGAAGGAAACAGGCATACAATTGAAATCAGACAATCTATTATTAACCCATTCAAAAATAGCATTGTGTCATGGTTATTTTCCATGTGTGTCATTAAATATTCCTTGAAAACTTGATTTCAAACAGTTGTATAATATTCAAATATATTAACAGATTAGTCTTTTCTTAGCCATTCCCCTACTTTTGACATGTATGTTGTTTCTGATTCTTTATCACTCATTCATCATTTATTCATCATTTATTAATTTATCCATCAAATTTTTATTTAGAACTATTATTTGTTAGGCATCAATGTAAACCAGTATAGCACAGAAATTCTTATACATATGTTTTAGACGTATTCATGTATATTTGCTTCCATAATTACATGAAAATTATTATTTATTATTTTTAATTGTTGGCTTTCTTCAGTGGAGAAGAACCTGTTCTGGAAATCTTTCTGAATTTGGATAAAACATTGAGATGAAACCTGTGCAAATGTTGAGCTTAGATCACAAAGGGAAGACGATTGGAGTTGTGGATACACTATCTCCCAAGATCATAGTTATAAAATTAATAGACATTGCCTTAATTGTGTATGCCACCAGCATCCAATTCTACTTTGCAATCTGCAACCTCAAAGGGACCATCTTGAAGCAGTAGTTTCCATGTTGCCTAGTTTAGAGAATACTTAGTTCACTCTGTCAAGGAGCCGAGAATCTGAGCTGTCGCCCAGGGATTACTATAAGGCTTGGCTTTGGTGATTCCCTGGTAAATAATCTGAGGGGGGGAACAACACACAATTGTGTCATGTTATAAACTGAATATAGCTGAGGTTATAAGCTGCTTAAAGTTCTTGCTTAGAAGCTTGATACAGACCCTCTCTCACTGAAAAAGTCAATAAAGAGGAACCAAAATATAATTCCTTGCACATAAATGGAAACCAGACAACACAGCTTTGTAGATTCAAAGGGACCATACAAGGTGGCAAATTTGAAATACCCATTGGAGGCACAGTGCCAAGTCTTAACTGAAGCATCAGAGTGATGCAGTATCGAGAGACTGAGCTATTTTTAGCTTCGATCTTTGTGACATGAAATGGTGACACTTTTCCCCACAACCTCTAATGTTCCTCTTCTCCCTGATGACTCTATATACTTGAGTGATGGTCAGCCAGTATGGAGACAGCTGGTTTGGTTTTCCTTACCAAGAATTTTTTTGTATGTCTTAAGGCAGAAGATATCTGGAAAAGACAAGACTAGACCCCAAGGAGTTAGACATCTGTGAGGACTAAGACTCTGTGGATAGAAAATACCATTAGCTTTCCTCTTTATCTCTGTATCTTTTTATTTCCTTCCCTGATAGCAAGCAAAGGATAGAGAAGTCTAGGTGGAAGACTTCTCTTCTTGGCTGATTTCTGTTTTATTTTTCTGCTTCCTAAGGGATCACTTAATTCATTTTATGTCTCTGGAAAAGACCAGAATTTCCTAATTCCTTCAAAAACCTGGGCAGGTTACTTCTTCCAACCTTAACTCATCATTATTCTGCAATGAGTTATGTAATGATTTGATCATGTTGAGGAGTAATTCACCTTTGTTCCCACCTACGTTAAAACTGATTACACATCCTCGTAAAATGCTCATTATGCTACCAAAAAATGTTCTTAAGAATAGTCTGAGAGGAGGTAATGCTGCTGCTAGGAAGTCTGGGCTTCTGTCTAATTATGTGTAAATTATCTGAGTGGAATCTCAGATGTTTAGTGATAAACAGTTTTATGCTTCCCAGCAAAGTATCTAGTTTGTGAGGCAATATAATCAAAAGCAGCTTGTGTGCAGTGAATTGTCGATTGTATAACTTTGCATCCCTTTCAAGTTATTCTTATGGAAAGAAATGGGAATGTCTGCAGCCCTTTAAGGAAAGCAAATGTTGTATTCTGCAATTTTTTTGAAAAAAAAAGATAATTGATCCTTTGACTATACTGCTGCTCTGCTCTCAGAAGGAACATTAAAAAGTTGGATTTCTTAAGAAATGCAATTAACTGACTTTTATTTAATGATTTTTTTCCTCAAGTTATTCATCCTGGAGGAATGGTATCTGTTGGTTATTAACAAAGATGAGGATGGATTATTAAGAAGCAAAATATAATGATATTCAACTGCAATGCATTTATAGTTACTCAGAGAAAAATCATAGGTGGTTTGGTCTCAGATACCGTCTCCTTTTGGAAGTTTCACCTCAGAGACTTCTCTCTCTTCACCTCATCTTTAGGTAGGATGGTTAATCTTCCTTTGAACCACCAAATTGATGCTATGCCCAGAATGAAGGCAACTGAACACCAAAGAGTTAGGATTATTACACTATTCAGTGGAACTAGTGGTCAGTGTTACTGACACAATCTGAAGGGTCATATAAATACAAATGTTTAAATCTGGAAGGTCATTAGGTTTTGGCCTCAACAGCAGGGTTCCTAAAACAGCCAAGAAATTTGGGAAACGTCTGTCAGGTCATGTACCCACCCAAAAACCATAATCTTGAGACTTCACCTAGGCAAAGAAAGGCCAAGATATTTAATTAACAAAGCACAAGGAAGCTGAGTCCACTATAGAGGATGTGGGAATACTAGTTGAGATGAAATGGATATACCAGTTGAAATAAAAATTGCCACCTCTTAGAGTCTGAGAATACTTTCCTATCGTTCTCCTTCCAGAAACATTCCTATTTCAAAAGAAGAGGGTCAACTTGGGGGAAAAGGATATGAAGTGCTAGGAGGAGAAAATGGTAGCAAAGAACCAAGATTAAGGCAGACAAAGACTCCAATGACAAGAGGCAAGAATTCTTGCCTCTCACTAGTGGTCAACACAGATTAATGTTAGCATCACCCATCATGCAATTCACTGCACAGGTAGCTAAAGGGATGGCTTAATATATCATAGTGGTGTTTGGTTCTACTTAGTTTCTAAAACTCTAGGGTAAATTCCATGGATGTGGTTTTAATTTATAAATGGTTAATGTGGTGATACTTATTATATGGATTCAACTAATTGCCCAGTTGCTAATGTGCACCTATTTCACACACCTTTTGATTGGATTTGCAAATACACCAGTTAAATAGACGAATGTTCCATAATGAATGCTGAAAGAGATACTGAACCTGTGTCAATGTCCCTAGATGGCTAAGTCTTAAATTTGCCCAAGAACAAAATATCTGCATAAAGACTCATTTATATTTGGCATTTACAAACCATGGGATCTTGGACATTTTGAAGACAAACCATTTAGATGATTAACTAAATATATTCCTTTGAATCAGCTGGATTTGTCCTATATCATTAGCATATTCTTTTAAGGAAGGTCATTCATAGGTGTGCAGTCCATAAAGAGTTTATCATACTGTCTATTGAATATGTGTGTTTCATGCTGACTTCTGGTTTGTCTGATTTCCTATCCTACACACTCTATAGTCAGTTCATGTTTAAGTCTTTGATTCACATCTGAAGGTGTAAAGGAATTTTATTTTGATTTCTGTCTTTTAGTGAAAACATATTTCAAATTGCCAACTCATGATATATTCACTTTGAACTTAAAATATCATTTGTTTAAAAAATTGCAATAAAACCTGAAATGTTCACTAATCGTTATTCTGAAGATTAAAGCTGCCAATGAATTATGCAGCAGGGCCAAGGCTGTCTTGTTCTCAGACTAAATTTATCTCATGGAAATGGAATTATTCTGACTGGGGTTAGAGAGCAGAGATAGTTAAAGTTTGATTGTTCAATTGCTACCTGCTTGTTTTTGTTTGTTTATTTTTTCCTTCCTTTTTTACCCTTGGTTATGGTTTTATTATGAGCTAGATTTTAAAATGTAACTATTGATGAGGGGTTAATAGAAATCCTATTTTCTCTGATTATAAATATGACATAGGTTTCCAGAGACTCTCTCTTTCTTTTAACTGTATTTTTCATTTGTTTCCTCTGTTTATATTTTTTAAACATGGATCTTTGGCCATGGGGGACCCAGTGCTGAGTGTCTAACCTCTCTGACTTACACAGAGTAAGCCTCAGTGTAATAGAAATAAATGCAGCATTTTCTCTGTATATAACATGTCACTTGGGTGAAGGGCTTACAACGTCTCTTTGGTAAAACTGAAATGCGAATTTCTCAAAAATGTCTTGTTTTCAGTTAATGATATTTTCTGCTTTTCACCAAGTGGTCTCTTTGGGGGTTTGTTCTTGAATTCATTTCTCAGTGCATGCACCGGGCTGTCTATTATTCGTTTATTCAGCGAGCATTTACTGAGTTCTTGTCACACCCAGGCCTGAGCCTAGTGTTGGGGTTGCAGTAGCCAAGGAGCCCAGTGCTACCCCACATTGTTTGCCATCTTTGGGGTGAATGGGATCTTAAGAAACAGATGTAGGAAGGCATGATGGAAATACATTATGATAAAGGTAACACTAGAGATAAAAATAGTGTTTTGGGAAGAGACGAGAGGGGTGGTCTGGCCTGGGCACTGGGTGAGACTCAGGCTGACTTTGATCAGATCCATTTGCTGAGCCAGCAGTTCAGGCATGATGTAAGATGCCAGCTCATATTGCCTGACCTGCACCAGCTGCTCCCCAGAGATGGCTCAGAGTTCATCTTTCTCGAATGTGAAACCCCATCAGGAAAGACAACTTCCGGAAATGGCCAAGCGTTCCATCATTGCTTCAAAACTAGCCCCCAGTGACTCACAAAGCTGAAAGGGAAATTGATCACAGGCTCATTATGATGCCCGTGGGGAAGAGCTTGAGAAACCCATGCACCTCCTGAAAGAAGATCCATGGCTTCAAATTGGGCCATGGGCACAGAGGTGGTTGCATTTGTTGGCTCTAGAGCAGACCCTGTGTGAGCTGTTGTGCATGTGTTTGCTTCCCTCCACATTTGGACCTCCATTTGGAGCAGGACACATCTACCATGGAAAGAGAACTGACTTTGAAACCCCTGCCCTGGGTGATTTTTATGACCTCAGAGCACACAGTTTTGGTCCTCTGGAAAGACAAGAAAAACAATGCGTACCTTAACTATATTTATGTGTTCTCCTATTCCATCCACCATCACCGCCCATATCAAATGAGCATACCCCTATTTCGGAGAACTTAGGTCACCTTCCCAGCTGGGCTGCAGCAGTGACTACTTATATTCAGTTGTACTGTCTTCCAGAACAGGGTTGTTTTGCTCCATCTATGGATCCCGAGAATAGTAAGAGTGGGTTACCCCTCTCTCACCCTCCACAGAAGCTGTATCCTCATTCAATTCTTTTCCCTTGCATTTTCTGTGAATTAGACTGTTAGTAATTTTGCTGTCTCCTGGAGCTATATAGAACTTTTCAACAGTGAGATCTATGGGTCTTCTCTGACTGTAACATATATCTGCTCATTCCATAAGATCATTTTATCACAGCCAGGTTTATCAAGGTATGATTATATACAGTATAAAGCTTGCCCTTTTTAGTATGCAGTTCTGTAACTTTTCACAAATGCCTACAGTGATGTAATGATCAGGAGATGGTACATATCCACCATTCCAAAGAGCCCTGGGGTCTGCTTGTTGTCAGTCCCAGCCCCAGTCCCCAGCAATCACCAATCCCTTTTCTGTTCTTCTAGTTTTGCCTTTTCCAGAATGTCATATTAATGAAATGATAAGTAGGTAGCTTTTGAGTCCAACTTCTTTTTCTCAGTGAAATGAATTTAAGATTCATTTATGCAGTTGTGTCTATCAATAGTTTATTCTTCCCTTTTGTTGCTAAGTAGCATTCTGTTGTATGAATGCACCATGGTTCATCTATTCAACAATTGGAGGATCTTTAGCTTGTTTCTAGGTTTAACTGATTATGAAAAAGTTGCTATAAAACATTTGTGTACAGGCATTTCCAGGGATATAAAATTTTAATTTTCTTGGGTAAATACCTATGGTTAAAGATGGTGTTTTCGGGGAGACAGTGGACATAATTATAGCTTTGATGTTGAACTGCAGGCCGGAAACTTCCTAGCTGCATGGCCTCATGTAGGTTGTCTGAGCCTCACTTTCCTGGAACAGAAGAGTGGTAGGATGATAGCTCCCGCACAGGATTTAGAGCTGTCACTCACTCATAGCCCCTCCTCCTCTAGGTGCTGCCTCATTGCACTAGACACCCCCTTTCCATGGTGCTTCTGTTCTATTTCCCAAGCACCCACATCCTTTTCTACATCCCTGCCACACACTGTTTCCTTTCCTGGAACACTTTGCCACCCACTTTTCTCCTCACCAACTCCTCATGTTCAGTTGCCCAATTAAATGCCACCTTTTCAAAAAAGTGTTCCCTCATCCCATCTAAATCCAGCCCCCTGCTATACATAGTACCCTGTAAAGAAGTGTTTAAACACTGTTCTTTTCCTTTACAGCATTTATCACAACCGGCCTTATAAAATTAACTGTACAGTTTGTTTTTTTAATAGAAATTTCATTGAGATCATTGTAGAGTCACATACAGTTATGAAAAATGATATCAAGAGAGTCCATGTACATTTCCCCAACTTTCCCCAGTGGTAACATCTGGCAAAATTATAACATATCACAACCAGGATATTGATATTGATATAATCCACTGATATTATTCAGACTTCCCCAGTTTTACTTGCATTAATTTGTGTGTGGGGTGGGGATATACTATCACATATGCAGATTTGTGGGTCCACCACCGCAGTCAAGCTCCAGAGCAACTCCATCACCACAGGATTCTTTCAGTTGTCCTATAACCACTCACACCTCCTTCTCCAATTCCTCCACTTCCTGCGTCCCAGCAAACACTAATCTGTTCTCATTTTTAAAATTTAGATCCTTCAAGAATGGAATCATGTAGTATATAATCTTTCAGTGTTGACTATGTTTGTTTTTTTTTTTCTCAGCATAATTCTCTGGAGATTCCTTGTTGAACACTTCAGTAGTTGCTTTTCATTCCAGAGTAGTATTCCATGGTATGGAATACCACCACTTATTTAACCATTCATCTATTGAAGGACATCTTGACTGATTCCTGTTTTAACTATTAAAACTTGATATACAGATTTTTGTGTGAACATAATTTCCATTTTTCTGGGATAAATGCTCAAGAGTGAAATTGCGGGGACATTAGTTTTATGAGAAACTGTTTGAATTGATTTTTAAAATCTGTCTTTGCCAGTAAATGTTAAGTTCCACCAGAGAAAATAGGCTGAAGTTTCATTTGTTTGTCTATTGTCCTGTTTGTATGTCTAATCACTGTGTACTGGGGAAATTTCATAATACTTAGAATATAATTTACTACTCTATAAATATTTATATATGAATTAAATAAGGACTGAATGAGTGAATCCATGAATAAAAATTTGGCATGGGAGTAAGTAAAATAATGCACTTGAAATATTTTTAGACTGCTTAGCATAGAGAAACCTCTAATAGCAGGAACATGTTTCTTTACCATTAACATCATCAGATGGGACTGAGGGTGACATGACATGATTTTCACACCTTCCACCTTCACCATCACATGAGCATCATGTAGCTTTATAGGATTCCAAGAGTCTGAGTTCTTGCTTCACTTCATTTCCTTAAAGAAAACCCCATCTCATGAATATGTTCAAAAGTGGCAGGATGAGAATTTGGGCTTTATACTTCACATAAGGTCCTGCTTCCATGGTGAGGCTGCATGGCTAATTTCTCTGTTGAAAATGAGCCTTTGGAGTGTGAGGATGAGTGGCACTTCACAGGTTAACCTTGTCCCAGGATCTTCATGGTCTTATTGTGTTCAATAAATATTGGGGAAGCCTATGGAGGATTAGTAATTCTCATTTGCCCGAGGAAAGCACAGGTCTTGATAATGTCTTGATCTATGTACTAAGAGCTAGTAAAGACAAGCAGACTTCATAATAAAAATAGAAATGAGGTTTTCTCGACAAAAATGCCACTGGAATGATGAGCTGTCACACAGGACCCAGAGAAACAAGAAAGAAACTTCTTTAGTGACTATAATTAGGCTTACGTGGAGAGTGGCAACGCTCAAGAACTATGCAAGATGCAAGTTCTTTGCCTGTTTCTAGAATCACCATTAAACTATTTCCAAAGAGCTGGGATACTGAGGAGGTCAAAGGTCATTTTCAGTAGACCATGCACCCATTCTCCCCCTCTCTTGGTGAGACTCTGACCTACCTTTGGCACAGGAATGGTGTTACCCCATGATTTGGGCAACTTAAAAAAAAAGAAAGGAAGAATAAGAGGAAACTTTTTTTCTTTATTATGAAAAAATACCATGTTTATTGTAGAAAATTGGCTAATACAGATTAGCAGTAAAAAAGTAATAAAAGTCACGAGTAATCTCAACAGGACTATTAATGTTGGGTGTTGACTCTTTAACTGTATCTAGGTAGACATAAAAACTTAGATATAGAAGGAGATAAATTTAGAAGTGCAGAGTGTAAATTATAGATACAGACTGATTTTACGTACATTGGGTTATACCAAGGGAATAGGGACTTATATCTTACTCTATCTTCTATGTCATGTGCATCTATCTGCTTTATAAACTATTCTTCACTATTGTACTTCCAAAACTGGGGAATGTAGTCCCAATGGAACTGGGCAGTAAAGTAGTTGTCCATATGCCTGTGTGTGTGTGCGTGTGTGTATTTTTTTATCAAAAATCAAAATCATATCCCATGAGCCTTTGCTGGCTGAAATCATTTTACCGATGCTCTGAGGAAGAAAAGGGGAAGCACAGTCACCTAGACTCCCTTCAGGCATTAGGTCAAGACCTGAGCTTTCTCTACCCTTGGCCTATGTTTCCATGGCAACAGAGAGAACCTGTGGTGTTTTCAGATATCGATGGAATTCTGGGGGAAACAGCATTTACCTGAACCATAGTTTGGTATTTTGTAATTCAATTTAATTTTTCAAGAAAGGACCAAGTCTCAGAGAACTCTTAAATCAATCATTCAACTTTCAGATATTCTGCTCTAATATCTATTTTCAGGAATACATTATGCAATAAAGTAGATCAGAGGCAAGGAAATTATACTGACCTGAGTTAGGGCTTGAGTATACATATTTGAATGTTATCTTCTCCTACCCTCAGTTTTCTCATCTATAAAATGCAACATGATCAGATTGCCTTACTTATTGGGTTTCTGGAGAAAAAGAGTAGGATAATGTATATAAAATATTTGGTATGCCACCTAGTCCAGAGTAAGTGCTCAAGAACTCTTAACTTTGCTATTGTTTTTATGACATTATTGAAATTATGTGGATCTTGATAGGACAAAGGCAAAACATACCAGAAAGGCTTGGCTGGTGAGAAACAGGAATTGGAGAAAGGGAGGGTAGAAGCCTGCTGAGAAGCTGAGTGATATTAGAGAAAGTATCAGCACCCTGGTGTTTGGTGTTCCACTAAAAAGGTCATGAAATATTAACATCCCCTAGAGTAACCTCGAAGAACAGTGGTATCAGCTCCTGCTTGCTATACAAAAGAGGCTCCTTAGAGACATCTGTGGCCCAATTATGAGGAGGGAAAGAAGGGGGAGTTAAGGTGTTGACAGTAATTCCAATTGCTTCCTTAGCTGGAAATACTGGAGTTATGAGAGAAGGGCAGAATAGTCAGCTAGCAATGGGCTTCCATGGAAAAGGTAAAAAGAATGACTACCTATCTTTCCAGCTAGGGAGAAAGGAGCTGTTTAGCCCACAGAGGCCAGTTTATATTACTTACCGTTGAGTTAACTACCAACAACAACCATATCATTGCCACCAGCAACATCATCCTCATCATCATCATCATCACCATCATCACCAATACCACCACTGACAGTGCCATCATCATCATCGTCATCACCATGGAGCAATGCAGCTTATTGGCATAGTGTACTTACTAGGTTCCAGGGGTTACACTAAGCAATTGGCACATACTATCCATGTTATTCAAATTGTGAAAAAAGATACTCATGCTCTTCCCATTTATAAAGGAGGACCTCATGACCCAGCAAATTTAAATAAGTTGCAAAAGTCACTCAGCTTGTACAAAGAAGATCCAAGTTTCAAAACCAGGCAATCTGCCTCCCAGTCCTCATTACCATCCATTTCATCATCAAGAAGGGGCAATAGAAGGTTAGAGTCAACTCTGTTACCCCATAACATTCCCTTTTAATTTTTTTTCCATAATAGGGTAAACCTATAATCTGAGCCTCACAGTGTCATACAGCAAATCAGGGGCTCTCAAATAGATGCCATATGTACGTTTACACCAGTAGAAACCCTTTTTCAAATAACTTCTACACAAAACTCTACTTACAAAAGAGCTGAATTACATAAATTCAAATGTGAGACACTTATTATAAAGCCAATTTGTGAGAAAAATAAGACAACTTTGATGAATATCATTTGAAATTGAGAGTATAAATAATGTTGTTTTTAATTTGCCTCATAATCTAATTCACTTCAGTACTTTAATTTGTTACATAATATCAAGAAAATGTTGATTCACATACTGATACAGAGTTGCAAAAATAATTTTTTAAAACCAGATGACCTAAAAATATCTGGTTAACATAGAATGTAAGCTTTGCCTCCAGGGTCAGCACTGTGCTTGGCAGACAATACATTAAAGGCATAACTGCTGAATGAATGAATGAATGAGTCAGTTTGTGAGAATGAAATGGATATCAGAAGTATGGAAGTAGAAGAGGGCTTTTACTGTCATTTCCAAGTTTTTTTCATTTATTTGACCGATATTTAACAAGCATCTGCTACTATAAGCCAGATGCTGTTCTAGGGTGATGGGGATGAAATGTTGAGAGGAAGAAGTTCTTGTGGTGTGTGAAGGATGGGGCGGCAGGAGATAGACAGTTAACAGGGAACTCGCTGTCAACTCTGGAAGTCCCATTTATATGCAGGATGCTTACATAACCCCTCTGGGTTTCGGCATCCTTGTGGGTGACACAGGGCTATCAGTATGCATCCAGCACTGCCCTTGGGAAGAATAAGGGGAAACACACATAGGTGCAGTCATCTTCATCTCAATCTCAACTTTGCAAACACAGAAAAGTGCTTGTTTCATTCTGAGGTTATTTATTTAATTCTGCACTGGGTATTCTGGGATTTGTATCTGCATATCATTAAAGCAGCTTCAGTCCAAGAACATATACTTGGAGATGTATTAATATACACTGGGCATAAGCAATTACAAGCCTGGGTATGAGGTGACTGGAATCTGGAGAGAGAGAGAGAGGTACATTATAGAAAGCGCTGGTTATGTTGCAAGACAAGAGGTACAGTACCAGGTTAAAGCTTCGAATATCAGGCCCTCATCAGTGGGAGGTTCAGTGGTGTATCTTGAGTGGAAGATTGACATGTCTGGTTTTGTCTATTTAAAGTCCCCCTATGGAATCAACATAGAGTGTGAGTTGGGAGGAACTGAGACTGAGAGCAAAGGAACCAATTAGGGAAACATAGCTTTTACAATTTTTTTTTATTGTATTCTAGGCTACAGAGATAAATGTGATGCCCTGGAACAGTAGCATTGGAAAATGGGGAGGCTTCATTGTTGGGAGGTTGAGGGATTAAAAGTGATATGATTTGGGAATCAATTAGCTATTCATAGCAGCAAAGGGAGGTGTGAAGGGCAAATGTTGAGGTTTCAAGGTTAAGTAAATGGAAGGGAGGTGCTTTCATTAACAAACACCAAGTCCATCGAGGAAGAGAAGCATGTGCAAACGTTTTGTTTGGGGGCATGATAAAACAGCAGTGGGAATAAGGCCTTCATACTGAGACATGCAGGGGCCTGTTTGGGGTACTGTCATGCCTGAGGGGAAGCCCATGAGGAGTAGTCAGGGCTGCAGGTGTGTTGAGGATTCCTTAGAGAGTCGATTCAGTGGTTTCCAGCCATTGCTACAAATCCTTCACAGGTGTGCAAACAATATCATAGCACATGGACTTACAGAGAGATGACAACTGGTGTACAAGAGTTAAGAGACCTAACAAAGCTCAGGTGCCACCAAGCAAGATCCTATGTTTATGAAGCACTCAAGAATCCTGCTGCACATGTGCATAAGAAGGACCAGCCAGGGCAAAATGCAGTGTTTCTTTTACATGCCATTGTGCTGGAAGAATGTCAAATTATTCTAAAACCAAGTGAAGACAATGCTCTTTTTTTAACAGTGGCACAATAAATCATCTTCTGCAGAGTACTGTTTTGGTTTGGGAAGATAGCTTTATGCAAACTTGGGTGAGAAGGTAACCCCTCAAGGGTACAGGGATAGCTGGTGTAAAACTTTCAAGGAGAAGAAAACATGAAACAAAGGGATGGGGATGAAAGTTTGCTCACTGGCTCCCAGTGGAGGTGGGGGTAGAAGAAGTAGAAATATGGCAGAGAATGTCCAGAACCAGAGTCTAAACAAAGTTGGTGGTGGTAGACTAGCCAGATAACATTTCCAAAGATGTGATGTGCACAATCCTTCTAGAATTATGTTTTTAAGATGGGGATCACTTTTCATACTCTCTCTCTTCCTTATACTTCCCCTATTCTTTCTCTTTTTCACATTTCCCGAGTCTTCATGGCTACTAAACTCAAACATGCCTTATATGAGTGGATATGTTGCGGGACATAATGCAGGATTGAGCTGCATGAGTGTATCTTGTGATGTTGCCCAGACACAGGGAAACTAAAAAGCCTGAGTTAACAGATCAGACAAAGTTGTAGAGTATGAGGTGTCCATAACTGGGAATTGCAATATGGGGACTAAGACCTGGAATTCCAAATGTGTGTGTTTGAAGCATTTAAGGTGAGATTTTTGAGAACCAGGAATGTTTTTCACCCAGTATCCAATCCATTTGCTATGTACCATTCTAATTTTTGCAGACTAAGCTAGTTTTGTTTTGAGTCTTTACACCCTTCTGGCTCACCACGGACAATCACCAGCCTCTGAAGATGTGCCAGTATTGCCAGGGACTGAGAACTGCTGTGGTGACTCTTGCCTATGTGCCCAAACAGGACCTTGGGCAGGTTAAGGTCTAAGGGGATTGAGATATTAGAACTTGAGATGTTAGAGGTGAAGTCATTTTCTAGTAAGAGATACTGGAGGGGGACTTGTATTGCATAAAGACATATATTTCTAAGCATTTATGGGGTCAAAGAACTCTGCAGCTGAGCTTGTTATGGAGGAAAAATAGAATCTTCTGCAGACTTTGTTTGCCTTCAGATTTGCTCAAGTTCTAGAAAGCCACAACGCAGAGTGGGTGGGGTGTGGAGGCTTCCCAAAGTAGACCTCCCCACCCACTTACTTCTTCATTAGGAGAAATCACCACTTAGCTGTTTTTGTCTCTGCCACCTACCGTCCCTTGTCCCACGCTCTAACATTCTGTCCTGTGCACTGGAAACAGACTCCCACTCTCCCAAGTGCCAAACATTGCACTCTTCCTTACTGTCACCTCCTGCAACCTATTGTTTCAAGGAGAGCTCCTTTGGGAACTTAAGTTATTTGCTTGCTCTAGGTGTTTTAAAATTTGGGGTTCTGCCTGGTGTATCATGAGTCTCTCCTGAAAGGTGTCAGTTGGCTGCTCTGATAGAAATTGTCTCTGTAACTTGTCATTTTTAAGGGGTGATTATAATGGGGTGTTAGCAAATGAGAATAGAGCCAGGGTCTTTACTTTTGAAGAGCTTAAAATAGACTGGGTGAAGTGGGATTTACTCCTTCTATGAAGAAGTGGGGACTGGCAAGTGAGGAAAATTTCATACTATAAAATTAGGTGGCCAGCAAAGAAAAGGAAATATTGCAGCTGAGTTGACATGGAGTAATGCTTCAGAGAAGTGCTTGATATTGTAAATGATGAAAAAATGATTATGATTTTGTAGTCAGCATCCTCTGCTGCAGCTGGAATAGCACGGTGATGGAAAGAATACTTCCTGGATTTTTTGATCAATAGACCTGATTGAAAACACTGTCATCATCTCTTATCAGCAAAACAGTGTATAATTCTCACAGTCTCAGTTTCTTCTTCTGTAAATTGGGGCTATAAAAAACATACCTTTGAGAGTTTTGTGAAGATAGACAAAGCCTGTCCAGAAGATATCTAGTCATGTAATATGAAAAATAGAGACATTTATTGAAGAAGATACAAGAAACATTGTACATAAAATAATAACACCTCAGTCCCCTTCAAAGTACGTACCTTGAGACCTCACAGAGTTCTCCCCATCACCATCAGCTGCCCTGTTGTAGTTTCCTGAAGCTCACTGACAGTCTGAAATCTCTTCTCTTTCGAAGGTGATTTCAGTTTTGGATAAAGCCAGAAGTCTCAGGGCACGTAATCTGGGCTATTCGGGGGCTGAGTCACTTGGGTGATTTTATGTTTCACCAAAAAAAAACCTGCCCCAGACATGATACATGAGCGGGTACATTGTCGTTATGAAGCTGCCAATCACCAGTTGCCCATAGCTGCAGCCTTCTGAATCATCCAGATAGTTTCCATGGAGGAATGCTCAAGCTTAAAGTAAAATTTGATGTAGATTCATTGCTCTATTCATTCTGTCACCTTGAATGTGATGGCCACACAGTACACATGCTCACTCAATGGCATCTACTGCCCCAACTGAGTAGTACAGTGAAGTCATCATTGTTCATGTATGCACAGCCCACTCTGCTTGGCTGCCACATTATATTAACAATGGTTGCACTTTTTCCGGACAGGCCTTGTATATATAACATGCTGGCCAGAAGGAATCTCTTTACATGTATTGCCCTTGTCAGTCTCCAAAAAGTAGTTAAAGACTTGACCTGACATTTTTGTGAGATCCAGCTGGGAAGAATTTAGTTGACAAGGACTAATGTGAGAGTTTGTGTTCATTTGATTCATTAGCAAGATTAAATAAATTGTGTGTACTCAGAAGACTGGGGCAGAAAGGTGATGTCTACACATTTTTGTATAAATGCCATGTTGCTTGAAAAAATTCCCCCAAAAAATTACATTTAGAGTTAGTTGGTCTTGTTTGTATCATTTTTAGAAAATTAAATTAAATTTTTAAAAATGAAGAATGTTTATGCAATCACCTGGTCAGGGCGTGAGAATAAAAATAATTCATAATAATACTTGCTAATATGGATTGAATGGTTACCAGATGGCAGACACCAGTCTCAGAATTTACATGTATTGCATTATTTTATCTCTTAACAACTTAATTTAGGAAGCAAAATTATATTTATTTCCTCTTAGAGAGAGTGGAACTGGGGCTTTATGAGTTTATAACTCCATAGACATTTAATAGCAGCTCTAGAAAGTGTGCAGCAGAGCCTTCAACCAAAGTACTGAGACTCCAAAAGATGTGTTCCCAACTCGGCAGTAAGCTGCTTGCCTTTCTAGGAGGAGCCAGGAAGAGTTCCCAGACCTTTGGTCATCATTCGTCAGGTGGCCTTGAATGAGCAGGGCTGCAACTGAGTGTCATTGAGGAAAGTGAATAAACTCTGGTGATCCCACAAATTTAATTCATCTGAACTTTACTTAGCCTCTCCCATGTGAAACGCATGCCTCTCGGTGGTTTAGGACACTCAGAAATGAGAAAGCTGTTTGATTAGTTTTGCAGCAGTGCACCTGTGGGGATGAAGAGGGTAGTTATTCTAGCCTAGTGAGGGTAAGTGTTCATGGCGTTCAAGCATCCCCATGACCATGACCATGACCATGAGGTCCTTGTCATGCCTGTGCCTGTGCTGAGAAGCACATTGCATTCATCATCTCAGTGGTTCCCAAATGCTGATCCAGAGATTCATCTGATTCCATAATGACATTTTCAACAGACTATAGCTAAATGAGAAAACTAAGGGCAATTTAGTGAAAAGAATTTTTATTGTTGTTCAAGTACAGTTGTCTCCATTTTCCTTCCATCATGCCCCCATCCCCACACATCCCCACCTCCCACCCTCGATCCTACCCGCTTTGGTTTTGTCCATGTGTCATTTATACATGTTCCTGAAAACCCTTCTCTCTTTTCCTTACTTTATCCCCTCCCACCTCCCCTGTGGTTACTGTCAGTTTATTCTTAATTTCAATGTCTGGTTATATTTTGCTTGCTTGAAAATTTTAATAGACCTAAATTTAATCAATTCAAAGGGCTGCCTTTTATTTTGAGATTCTGTCCTTCTTACTTTTTGGTACAAAATGCCCTTTCTGTTACAAAATGATGATGATACCATATGGTATGTGTGTGTGAATATACTAACTTGGCCAAAAAGTCATTAATTTCATGCAATGCTTCTATTGTTTTTAAACATTTATTGCAATAACTCGTGAATTAGAGAAAAAATTCAAGAATCATTGCGATTTTGTGAGGAAGCTATTATTAGCCCCATTTTAAAGATTAAAGAACTGAGGCCCTGAGTTTTTAATTCACATGTCCACCTTCACATGTCTTATAACAAGCAAACCTTGGCTGCAAGCCCAGGCTTTGTGTTTCCATAGGCCTGGGACACCTCCACCGTGGGTGTGCTGGCACTTTTGTCCTTGTGTATGTCTATATGCACACATATGGGTAAAGAGACTATAGTGTATGTTGTTTGGGGTTGGTTCTGTTTGGTTTTCACATGCAAAATGTTGTTATGTATGCTCTGAAACACTGGAAAAATCTTTCCTAGAGAAGTTTTTGCAAGGGAAGACATTCAGACACACCTCACTCTTTCTAACAGTTGCACTGTATGTGTGTGCCAGAATGTGCTGTACTATTGCCCTATTGCTTTTATAGGCAAAACTGGAGGGATTATCCTGCTACATGCACGTCTGTGTTCATCTCGAGTTTTCTGTAGGCAGATACTGAGAACTGGAATAATTAGGATGAAAAACGTATGCATATTTTAAATTTTGAACATGGGTGCCAAACTATCATCTCCAGGACCTTACCAGTTTTGAGTCTCACTGTCTGTATTTGAGATTACCCATTTACCCACCACATCAATTCTAGATAGTACTGGTAAGCACTTCTATTTGTTTAATTAGTTGATTTTATTTATTGATTGATGCCACTCTTGTGGACAAAAGATTGCATGCAGCAAACTGTTCTAAACAACCAATCTAATCTTCAAAAGAGCTTTTGTAGTGAGAGTTGTGAGCTGGGTATCGTCTGTATACTTGGATCTCTGTTCATTTAGTCTTGGGCTCACAGACACCCCACACCCTGGGAGCTAGTGGTGTTTGAGGATCCTTGACACAGACGCAGCCTCTAATCTCCAGCTGCAATCCTGTCATTATATGCAAAGCGATTATCTGGAACCTATGGAATCAGTTTTTCCTGAGCCGCAGGTCTTTCTTCTGAAAGAGGAGAACCGTGTTCATCAGACCAGCCGAACTGTCGGCCCTCCAGCTCTGTGCCCTGAAGTGAGCATTTGTTTGCCAGGAAAACCATATCTGAGAAATGAAGCTTCTGCAGGGCAGCTCAGAGGACCATCAGGAGCCAAGACCTCATTCAGGAGGCCCAGGAACCAGCTTAACATACAGAGAGCTAAAATAAAATTAAAATGTTTAAAATATCTCAGAATTCTTGAATTTCTTGAGCAGAAAAAAACCAATAGGTCAATATCATTTCAGTACAAATTCCTGTTGTATTCATCCATCTATCCACCAATTCAATATTTTCTCAGTGCCTACTATATGTCAGACAGTATATTACATCCTGCATTTTAAGTAGTTAAACCTGCAGGTGAAAACATTTTCAACTTTTGTCATTAGAAATGCCAGACTTCCCACCACCACTCTCAGTAGACGGACCCAAAGGAGCTCCAGAATTAGTATATTAGAAAAATCCGGGGCTTGGCAACCAGATTGAAAGGGGTGAGGGTGCAGGAGGCTTTTCAGGTACTGAAGCTGCATTTGCAAAGCAAGCACACTTTTTACACAGAGCTACTTCCACCTGTCCTACCCTTCTAACCTCAGATACCCTCAGCCCCTGACCCTGTTCTTTCTTTGATTTTTTCTGTACCACTCACTACTTTCTATATTCTGTACAATTTAACTTTTCTTATCTTTATTTTTTATTATCTGCACCCCTGCCTTAGATCGTAAGCTCTGTGCTCTTAGGGATCTTTGTCCTTCTACATGGCTATAGCCCTAGGGACCAGAACAGTGCTTGAAAGTATAATCAACACTAACCAAATACAGTGTAAGTGTTTCAACAAGTAGATGACTCAAAGTGCCCGCTATAGAGATGACAAATAACAACATTTCTATAGCTACTTTCATTCTCATTTTACTAAAGATTGAGACTATGTAGCTGCCTGTGTTTGGAAGTAAGAGTAACATATAAGCCACTCTGACACTGTCGCAAGCTAACCCCAGTTTGGATAATTACATATAAGACCAAGAAGTCCTTCCTTCTGTCTAACTGGAGTTTTTGTTGTTCTGATGCACAGCAACTCCCATAGAAGATCTTCCTTAGGCTAAATATCTGGCTTTTTGACAGCCTTAGGAAATTATTATAATAAGGAATTATGAAAGAGAGAAAAGACAACAATTTCCTGTTTTCATTTAAATAGCTGGCAAATTTGAGTGAAGGTAAAGTTACAAATACTGTTCTGTGGATCAAATTAAAATGTGAGCTGTTACCTTCAGCCTGAGGAAGTATCACTGGGAAGTGGCATTGCCATTGCAGGTTTTCCAGCACTCTCTCTGCCTCCCACAGGGTATGTACAGCCACTCAGTTAAGGATCTTTGTGGCTGAAAGGCACGAGGGTGGCCCTTGAATGTGCATGCAACATATATTCCCTAGTGATACCGAGTGCCCAACAATTCTTTGTAGGCAAAGAAGGCTATTTTCCCCCCACTTCTCCCATTTATTGATATAGTTGAATTGTTTTGGAGCTAGTAGCATTGGTGTAACTTTTTCTCAGTTTTTGTTGAGATGAAATTCAAATTCCATCTCAGATGCTGCTTAAAAGTCTGGCCGAGTTTTGTCATTGAGTAAGCAACAGTGGCAACTAGGGTGTCACCATTTCATCTGGGATCATCAAGTGTTCTGTTCCTGATGGATGTGCACTGATAGTCACCCCGTAAAAGCTTTCCTGCCGATCCTGTAAGCAGGTGCCTTGTGGATAGGTGCATACTTGTCTCTGTGCATAACCGTGCTTGTGTGGGGATGTGGGGATGTGGCTGTCCAGAGGATGGAGTCTAGCCCCAAATCATTGTGACGTGCATTTAGAAGGTCTGGATCCCATTGTCTCACTTTGCAGACTCCCAATGTGCCTGACTGTGAAGACCCAAGTTTAAGGGGAAGTCTGAGGCATAATGCAAAATGGGTCTGTAGGAATCCAATCATCACTGAGCACTTTCGACTTTGGGGAGAAAACGGACTAGAAAACCGGAGTTGGCTCAGGGCAGCTGAGAGCAGTTATTGGTTCCTTATGTAATGTATTTGTTTTTCATTAAACCATTCAGATAAGGTCTTATTAAAGTGCCATGTATTATTTATTATGTTTCTTATGAAAATGAACTGAAGGGAAACGTCTGTCCTCTTTTGGGGGCATTCTCAGGCTTTGGCAATGCCAGTGAGAAAAAAAATGAAGGAAAGTAGGGTGAACCCGTGTCAGCACAGCAGTGTTGGAGGCAAAAGGAAGGAGTGGGTGAGGGAGAGTCAGGATCAGACAGTCGGGATCTTTGACCCTTTATTCCATCTACATTTTGCAGAGTGGCTTTTCTTTTGATTTTATAAACTGCAAAATTTAGAAAAAATAAAAGGCAGGCAGAAAGTAAGAAAAAATAAGAAGATAGAAAAGAGGGGAACATTTTGTCTGTGAATCAGACCTTATCTGATGAATATGATCTCTCAGATAATATATACAGCAACAATTTTTCAAACTAACCACTGCCACCCGCCCCTCCAAAAAATACATAAAATGCCAGCCTGTACTCCCCTGATTGCCCATATCAGTTCACTTAGGCTGATCCATGCTCCTGTATTCCCTCTAAACTGATGGGATGTGTGAGCTGCAGAGTGTCGGAGGGTGAGTAGAAAGAAACAGCCTGGCTGGGGCCTAGTGTTTGGCATAGGGAAGACTTTATAGTTACTGATGGCGTTTCAAAACAGAACAACAAAAAATGGAGCTGTAGTATCATTAATTTGCTTTTCTTCAGAAAGCATTTTGACTAGCCAGCAAAGGGAACTGTGTCTTGAGAACTAACAGCTCAGTTCAGAAGCTGTCATTTGGCCAAGAGTGTCCCTGGGAGCCCCACAGAGAGGTTGGGGGTACCCTGGGGCCAGTCCTGGGCTCTGCCCGAAGTGCTCCTTCCCGAGGGTCCTCCAGCACTTTCAGAGTGTGTCTGCCTTACAGGACACTGGTGAGCCTGAAGCAAGGTGTCTTGCCGGGAACCCAAACAATCAGAAAAGATGCTGTTCAGACAGCCTCTTGCTCTGTAAAAGAAAAAGGAAATCCAGTCACTGGGTCACAATCTGTATCACACAATATAGCAGGATCACAAACTACCCACGCCAAAAGCATGCTTTTTCTTTTCTGTGAGGACCAAGGGTGTGTTAGCATCTTAAAATTTTCTTTTGATTTGCGGATCACATCCCATTTTATTGCATAAAGACTAACAAAATCTACTAATGAATAATTATTACTTCATAAAATAAAAGGCGGGGGGAGATCCTTCTGCAAGAGCAGAATGCTAATTTGTCCAAGGAGGGCTGGTGAGGCAGGAAAAAAATAAAATAAATAAACCGTTGTCATTTGCCTGCTGTAGCCCAGAGTAATCTCTTATCAGACGTGGATTTTCCCACCCTGTGCATTTATAATTTGAGAAGAGTGGGGATTCTAAGCTGTAAGAAGCCCCCCCTTGCATTCACCAGGGGCTGACGTTACTTAGTCCAACAGGCTTCATTTCCACGCCAGCCAGGGCGGTTTCTCCCACTCAGCGGTTCGGGGCTTGTTGGTGTGCCGGCTGCTTCCTGCCCAGCCTAGGCAAGGCGCCCAGGGAAAGCTGCGCCCCAAACGTCTGGGGGTGCATCGCTGCCTCCGCAGCCCTTCCAGGGGGTGGGGGTCCCAGACATTGCCCTGCCTCTGGTGCCTGCAGCTCCTGCTCCACCTGCCCCCAGCCTCTAGAGTGGTCCCAGCGCTTTAGGAGGGGGAATCCCGTTTTCCTGTTTATTGTCAACGAGTCCGGCAAACGAACCGAACGGCCACCCAAATCTAAGACTCTGGGTCCCAGCTGGACAATTGCGTGAATTGCCCAGCTTGCTTGGGTGCTGGCGATGTAGGGTGTTCGCTCACTCGCTGCCTCGCCCGCCCCGCGGAGATTTTTAGCAGACACAATTTGAATTTTGGTGAGTCGTTAAAAAAAAAAAAAGGCAAAGGGGAGGGAAAAAGAAACACACACACACACACACACACACACACACACACACACACTCCCAATCCTTCACTGGACCCATTTGACAAATGAGGAGGCACGCAGCATCAGATCAGGACCAACTGGAGTGAGCCTCAGTGTGAGTCAAATCTCTCTGTCTCTCTCTCTCTCTCTCTCTCTCTCTCTCTCTCTCTCTTCCCCCTCTCCTTTCCCCCTCCCTCTCTCTCACCCTTAGCTCTATCCCCCCCTCGACTCAGCACCTACAGGAGGGCAGCCACCCCCTCTACCTTTCATAGAAGTTGCCTTTGCTTGTTCTTTCGTCTTTGCGGGAAGTGGGGGTGGGGGACAGCGGGGGCACCTGCCACTTTGAGGGGCACCAGAAAGCAGGGCCCGACAACCACACACACACAAAGATATAGCCACGAATGAAGCAAAATAGTTTCCTGACCTTCTCAAGTGTCTTAGTTGGAGGCAGATGAACGCTGGGTTCTAGCAAACCCAAAGGAAAGAAGGAAAGAGAGGGAGGAGGGACGCGCTCGGTGCGGCGGGGGGGAGGGGGAGAAAGACGAGAGAGAGAGAAAGAGAGAGAGAGAGAGAGAGAGAGAGAGAGAGAGAGAGAGAGAGAGAGAGAGAGAAGGAAGAAGAGAGCTGCAGCCGCTGGGGTTTGACTTAGATAATCAGCAAAATTAAAAAGAAAAAAAAATTGTAGCGTCCAGGCAAAGAACGGCGTGATTGCATGAGAGCGTCCCCACTCGTGCTCGGCGGGCGCCAGAGAGACAAAATGCAGCATCCTTTGACGGGGGCCACCTGCGTGGCGCTCCCCAACGTGGGCATGTGTCCCCAGCTCTCGTGTGCCTTGACTTTTATGTACTTACAGCAGGTAAGGCGCGCGGCTTCCCTCGGTGGCTGCTTCCCAGGCTCACGGACTCGGTCCCCGCGTCGCTGGGCTGTGCTTTGGTATCTTGGAGGGGATTGGGAGGGGGTGCGTGCTTTTGGACAGGCAGGCTGCGTCGGAGCCCCTCATTTTCCATGGACCCCGGCTACCCCTCGCCCAGCCATCTGTGCCCCTCTGTGCATACTTTGAAAGCCTGTTTCCAAGCTTGGGTAACCAGAGTTGAAATTGCAAACTGCCTTCTTACTCGCATCTTTCTCGTGCCAGTGCGTCGGTGGTGATCTGAGTCTACCCCCTCTGATGCCAAGAGTTTGGATCTTTCTGGAGGCATTCGGTGCTTGCAGTCTTTAATAGGGAGTGAAAAAACATATATGTGTGTGTGTGTATGCTCAGTATTTTTGTTTTCTTAAGTTTGTCTGGGTGGTGCTATCTTCAGTTGCTTTTGGAATCAGAGCCTTTGGGTTTCTGGAGCGAGTCAGCCCCAGAATCTGCCTCCAAACTCCCTGGCAGTGCTGTGATGAAGGCGAGCCGTTTAGGATGCTGTCTTTGTTACTACGTGTAAAGGCTTTACATTTTTTTTCTTCCTCCACTCTCCCTTAGTGGTCTTGCTGTGAGATTTTGTGTTTATTTTCCATTCTGTGTACATTTCAGAATCTTTCATTGTGTCTCTTTCTCTGGGTGTTTCCCGTGGACCTTCTCTGTCTCTCTTTCCTTCTTTACTAGTAGAGCTGCTGCCTAAGTTGGTTTCTGGGTTTGGGGAACAGCTCGATGTGGCCTTGAGAGGGAGAGGGTGACAAGCTCAGCTTTCTCTCACTGGACAGGGGCTGTGGATGCAACTGGCAGAGATAGAAGTATTTTTTTCCATACAGATGGGAATCCTTTTCCCTGTCCCATCCTGCTGTAGGAAGAGTTAACAGTGATTGCAGTCATTTCATCCATTTTTTTGACGGACTCCCTTCCAGAGTACCATTTGTCAACTATGTGTGGTTGTGGTCTACTAAAGTTCCTTCACAAGTGTCCAGACAGGGGGTTTCCTCTCCAAAGACTCTCAGTGTCGGTCTGTTATAGGAATATATGTATTATAAAATGTCAAGATTCTGTTTTGAACATTTGGGTAATTCGTGATCAAGTTGGTTGCCACCAGAAAATATTTTTTAGGCATATTTTCTGTTGCAAGTCTTTTTGAGAACAGCCTTTTTATATCATTTTAATATCTTGGGAAGAAATTGGTTTATCCTTTTAAATATTATTTTATTCCATTTCTCATTAAGTAAATTGTGCCAGGAAACATTTCATCTGCTTCTTCCATTTCTGTGTCTTTGCTGTGTGTGTGTGTTTAACACCAGTTACCAGTATCCTAATGAGCCTTTCTACAAATGCTCAGCCTTAGTTGAATTTAATGTAATTATTAAAATGAGTTGATCTTTTGCCTCCTACATTCACTTCTTTCATAGTATTTATTAATCAATTTGAACAGCATTGCCTAACAAGTAGAATGCTCTAGCCATTCAGTGTTCTCACAGTCTCTTTGTGCATTATTCTTTTTTAATAAATTGGTCTTTCTTCCTTCTAGAATGTTAAATTGGTTTACCCATGCAGCCACAACTTAGGAAGGAAGAGAATGACTTTGAGTGGGAGGTTATTCTTGCCTCGAAAAGGACAAGTATATAGGATAAACGCAGGGGTTCTCAGCATCTGTCTGGCAGTCTCCTCTAGGAGGGAAAAGACTCCTGCTTGGGAAAGGGGAGGCTCAAAGGGAATGTTGACAGCCATGGCAAATATTTAGAAGTGACTAAATCAGCATCGTGGTCCCATAAGAAGACAGACAGAGGTGGGTTTTGAAATGTGCTATGGCACACACCTGCCTCTCAAAAGAGCATGGAGTGCTTTGAGTGGAACTGGTGATGAGCTGATGCTGTGACACAGTGTCAGAATGTGGGGGGTGTGTGTGAATAGATGTATGTTTTCTGAGTTTCACTAAATGCCTGAAGTACAGTGCAAGCAGACATTTATTTTTGCCTGCCTCATTGAGAGTCAGGTTTTCTATTGGCACCTCCCACCATTCCTAAAGGTGCACTTTCAGGATTGGAGAGCCATACCTTCAGGTCATCCCTTCCAGTCATCGCTGTCATCACAGTTTGTATAAAAGTCTCATGTCGTAGCTTTTATTTAGCAGCCCAGACAATTGGCTGATTAAGGGTGAGAAACCGTTCACTTCAATTACCACAACCACTTACGGATACAATCTATACATCTTCTATCTATACATGGCCACTGTATTTTCTATCTATTATGAATCTTTAGCTATTATTGTATCTCTACTTAATTGTGATGATCTATACTCACAGAGTAAGTTGATAAAATGGGTGAATCAATCTGCATCTATGATAAATTATATCTATATTGAAAACATTTTATTGTATTCTTATTTATGAATAAACATATTTCAGGGATGTTTCTCATTCAGATCACCAATTACATAAGAGAATAGTTAAGACCAACTATCTTATTTTGGAGCCTTTATTGTTTTGTTTTATAAAATTGCTAACTCTCATTAGGGGCCACAGAATCTTCAGTGAAATATGATTTCCTGGAATGAAGTTTTATATGGTGCTTATTTCTCATCCAATATCAAAGGAAAATTACTTCATCATTTGCTTTCTTTGCCTCACTTCTGACATCCAACCTTTCTTCCTAAAGCCTCCCAGATTTGTTCCTAAGACAACTCATAAAAAATAAAATCAATTGGGATACCTCAGCATCCAAGTCTCCTCTGAATGACCACATCACAACAATATAACCTTTTTGCCACAAAGAACTTATTTATTCAGCCCAACTTGGATGTTTAAATTGTTTAGGATAATCCATTTCATTTATTTATATCCCAGTAACTCTACCTTGGGTAGGCATTTTGCTATAGTTATATATATATTTATTATTTTCCCGTTCTTCTTTCCTTTAACATTGGAGATGTTACTACAATTTGGAGTTGCAAGGTGGTACAGTGTTGCACAGTCCTCTTGGCACTGCGGTACCAAGTGCAATGATGTACACATATGTGTATGCACATACCTATGTCCCTTTAGTGTGTAGCGTGTGTCTTGTAGAGCATTTTCAGATGGGACAGGTGAACACCAGAGCAGCCAGCTTTAATCTTGCTGTCCTGGGAAAGTCTCTGCTTCAGCTTCCATTCTTAGTACACTGCAGAGGTTTTATTGTGTCTTCTTTGCTGGTGAATCTTTTTCTCAGGTGAACTTCAAACTCACATATATACCCAATACAGAATCTCCCCAGAGTTCCAAAGTGAGTACCCATGTAAACATTTTTTTGTTTTGAGGGAAAATTCTGAATACAAATTCCAAATTTGAGGCTTTGCAAAGAGTGGATTCAAAAGAGAATATGTTTTGTTTTCCTCACAGAGAAAAATAGAAAACAACCACACACATACAACACAAAAATTAAACATGCAGGATACACATTCTAAGTCACGGGGAGCATAGCAAAGAGCATCCTTTACGTGGAATGCACGGCGAGGTTATGGACAGAGCAGATGAGGTTTGTTCTGCGATGCTCACGTCTTGCTGGGCTGCCCCCAGAGCTATGGTTCACACTGACTTCCAATCCCATGAAAAAGCATAAGTAGCGTATGAATTTAGTTTTCCCTGTTCCTGAACCCCTGTCCAGGTCTCCTGGTATGCTTCTCAGAAAGCATCTCATCTGTCTGATCCTGTTCACCCAGAGAACATTTTTATCAGGCTGAATTTAAAAACAAGTGAAATGCTTAAAATCCACATTAAACAGCGGGGGAAAGGGGCCTCCAAAGTGGGCCATGCCACTGTCGATATCTGAAGATTGGTAATTTTTCCCACTTAATGATGATCCATGTGGTTTGTTTTAAATAGTGAAGTGGTTTGTACAAAGGGTAATTCCTGGTAAATGAAGCCATTGCTCACTGTGGACATCTTCAGATCGAAAGCAATTGAACTGAAACCTGCATATCAACCCTTTCTGTCTTTAATTAGAAAGCGGTGCTCAGTACAGAGTCACTGGGAAGATGGGCTCTCACACGAAGGTTGTAGGAGGGGGATCACCCCCACACCTGCCGTGGTTATAAATTTGGGGACGTTCGGTAGACCATAACAATCATGGCTGCGTAGACAAGTTCAATTCTCATTCCAGTTACTTACCTAGTGCTGCTCAGCCTGATGATTTATAGGGTACCAAATGGCATTTTATCACCTTCTTTCTTCTTGGCTTAATCTCATGTTGATTTATTAGATCGTGCTGTGGATTGGGGGTAGTCAATAGTGTCAATAATGCAGAAAAGAATTAGAATAGATTATCTTCATGTCTGAATTGTTTAAGGAATGTAAGTGGCCGGAATGAGCACATTCCTAGGCCTGAGTGACTGTCTGGTACAACATGGTTCCCTCAGTTTCCTCCTGGAGAGACCCTGTTATGAACTGGTTCATTAACCAATCATCCTGGTTGCTCTCATTTTTCCAATTCAGGGGAGAAGGCATGACATGCTGGCCTCCTCTTGGCCAGATAAGGCCCCTATCTCAGATGGGTTGGGGTTCCCCATTTCTCCCATTTCAGGAACCTGTGGAAGGGGATGGGTATTGCCTGCAAGGTCACTTGGCATGCCTGTGCCTTAGGATTATTTCATTGTAAACATCCGTTAGTCCACAGACTGAGTCCTGCCCCAGTCAGCAGCTCTACCTGCCATTTCGGGCGGTTTCTGCTTCCGAACGTACAACAGCCGCTCCTGCCTCTGCCAGTAGAGACAGCCCATGTTCTTAGTGCTCACGCGCCATCTGTTTTCCTTACAGCTGGGCCTTGAGTAATTGTCCAGTAGCTGATGGACTGAGGGTAGACAATCTTTTTTAGGGTTTTCTGATTCATTTAACCAGGCTCTCTGCCCCAAGAGAAAAAACATAATGCTTGTTTATTCATATTGGCCGGGTAAAAACAGTGTAGTTTGTCAGGCAAATAATAGTCTTCTGGAAGAAAAAGAGATTGCAGCATTGTAAACAAAATCAGGTTGGTGCATCTGTGCCTCAGGGGGCTGGGAGATGCGGGAGATGTCATCCTGTGAATGAGGCAGAGCTGACAAAGTGTGGGCGTAATTGCCCCATCTGCAGAGACCTTCCTAATGGACGGGAGAGGTGTCCCAGTGTGCTGTTTAATTCAATTAAGAAAAGCCAACAAAGTTCCATTCATCAATAAAGTTTCCTATTTCCGGGAGCTGCTCGAGAGAACTTTGCAGGGCTGAGTCTTGGCCTGTGGCTGTCTGCATGATGTGGCTTGTCCCATTGAGAGGGGCTGTGTCAAATAAGGTCAGCTCTCAGGCACAATAGCTCAGGAGGGCCCTGGCCTTGGCCTTTCAACCACACTGAGTGCAAGCAAGCTGGGGAAATGAGCAGCAGAACCTGCAGGCAGCTCCCACAGAGAGAGACTGTTGCAGAGGAGGCTTCCTGAGGGACTCCCCAAATGCAACCCCACGTTGGGGTTAGGAAAAAGCTTATATGGTTGGAACGTTCTAGCAACTGAAAACATTTAGGAAAAGGGGATCTTGATGCTATTTCTGATCCTGGCATACTGTGACCCCGATTGATTGGTCCTGGCTGAAAAAGAGCAGAACTACTGCTTTCCACTGCCCAGGTTCTCACTCTTGATCCCTCTATGAATTTGCATTTCTTGTTCCTTAAGCACCAGGCAGTTCACAGAGCACTTTTGCTATGCCTTTTCTGACCTGCTAGACTATAAGGTGGCAGAAGCTTTTTCTTTCTGTCTCTTACTCTGCCCAAAATTTCTAGAATAAAGTCTAATATGTAGTAGTTGTTCAAAAAAATTTAAGGCATGAATGAATGAATGAGTGCATTTGGACTTTCTAGAACCTTAGGAGCAAAGGGAGGCAGTGATTGCTACCCATTTTATAGACTTGTATGACAACATATTCACTCATTTATTTTTTCTTTCACTTGGCCATGAAAAAAATTGTTTCTAGGCATTAAGAATATTGCACCAAATCAACCAGGAAAGGTCCTTGCCACCATGGAGCTGGCATTCCAGTAAAAGAAGCATAGATGATGCAAATGTGAATTGAGAAGGTATTTTCAGATTTGAGAGAGTGCTGTTCAGGCAATAAACAGGGTGATGGGATGAAGAATTAGTGAAGAACTTGTTGCTTGTTGCGGTTTATCTGCCAGGTGGGTCAGCAGGGGTCTCACTAAGGAGGCGATGATCTTCCTGATCTGAGGAGAAAGGGAGCATTAGGCATGTGAAGAGTTGAGAAAGGTGTTCTAGGAATGGGGGAGGGAAGTTCACCTGCCTTGACTGCAAAAGATAGTGCATGCGGCCAGGAGCATAAGGACACAGTAAGTGGTAGAATCATGTCAAGTGGTGGTCCCTGCAGTAGTTTCTGTTGTCCTCGGGGGCCATACTGGAGACATGAAAAGATGGAAATGAATGCTCCTTGTTCGAATGAGAGAAGACCGCTCCTGAGTTCTTGAGAAACACAGGGGCTTTTGGAAATAGGTTTCAGGATCAGAGGTAGAGAAAGGGTTTTAATGGGAGCCTTAAGAAAGACGTTAATGTGGAACATCAAGAGTCTGGGTGATGTCTTCTTTTAAAACCTCATCAAGGTACTTACTTAGACAATGGGCTTGTTACTTTGAAAGCAATGAATGAGGTCCACTGATTCTGAAATTTCAGGCATTCAGGCATCCCCTTTCTAATTACTAATTTTTACTAATTCACTCACCATCACAGTTGATATCTACTTAATAGTTTTAGAATCAACTTATATTTTGAACTTAAAAGTAGATTTGCTCAAAACAGTAGTCACAGACTCACAGCTGTGATATTTTTTCTAATATACATTCCAATAAATATTCATTCACATATTCATTCATTCATTCCATGTTTATTGAACTATTAGGTGTCAGCTGCTCTTCCAGATTTTCCCAGTCAGCAATGACCTCCATCCTCATGGAGGGTCTATTAAATTGTTCATCCTTGTGCTGTTTTGTGAGACATCAGTGTAGTACCACACCTTGGAATACATGGGCTGGGTCCATTGAATTTCCCAGGAATCCCTGTTCATGTCTGGCATGGAATCCTTCATTTCTCCCCTGACCCATTTTGCAAAGAAGACTCTAGTTATTTGCTTTGCGTCACCTCCCTCCCCTCTGGCAGAGCAGCAGTCAGAGTACAGAGCAAAGGAAAGCAGGCATATATTCAACATTTACAGTGCACAGGGGCTTTGAGAAAATGGGGCTGGGGTGGTGGGGTGCGGTGCTGTGGTTTCTAACATGGGACCAGGCTCTAGGTGAGGAGCAGTCTCTCACCATTTTGCTTCTTTTCTTTATGTTGTGTTTAAACACACACAGAATCAAAATTAGGAATTGGAGCCAGACTGGAAAGCATTCAGAAGGTTAGTGTGTGTTCCCAGAGAGATGTAATGACTTTTTTTTCTCCATTGCAGCTATGGAACAAAGTACAGGCAGCCGTAGGATTTAAGTGCCTCAGATTTCCCAGTCCTGATGAGTAAATGCACAAAAGGTTTTGTCTTAATGAGACTTTTCTTTTTTGGCGTTTGATGTTTGCCCAGGCTTCACCTCGAGGACTAGATCCCCCTTATCAAAGCAACAGCAAATATCTCACTCTTTTCTTCGGTAGTTCTGATTGCCACTGCTCTGCCTGAATCCAGGCATGAGGTGAGCTTCTCTCTCATGCTATGCTGAAAGCTGGGAGATTTCCCCCTTCCCCATGAGTCTTTCATTAACGGTGAACAATATTGATATTTAATAATGGAATGAGCAGTGAGGTCCACACTTTGCAGTAGTCAACTGTCCATCTCCAGGATCTTACAAGATTCAGGTGAAAAACCTATGTCATTTTAGAACCAGGTGGTGTCAGCTTCCCCCATCCACAAAGCATAGTTTAGCAAAATATTGCTATCTCTGGAGCCCTATGTAGGATAGAAGTCATGAACTAAAGGCTTACTACAAACTCTGTTATTGGATTAGCTGACCCAACTAGATCGAGCAAGTGGCTTTACTTGATTCAGAGCTTTAATTGCTTCTTCGGGAAAATGGGGTTAAGAACAACCATTTTATAACTGTTCTTTGTAAGATTTGTACATATCTTTGTAAGATACAGATGGAAACACTTAATAGTGCCTGGGATGCGGTGAGTAGCCAATAGACTTTTATTAAAGAAGTGAAAGAATGAATGAAAGAATGAATGAGCAAATGCTTGTGTTAAAGAAAGGCTGCACCTGTTTACTGAAGCTGAACATGATGTTTTATTTCTCCCAAATCAATGTGGTATATGCCCCAGGGTCTGCCAAGGACACAGACCCGAGGCACATGGGCGTCTCTCCCAGGTTCCTTGGCTTCTTCTACTTCTTCTGTGTTTCTCTCCTGTCAACTGTCAGTCCTGCTGGCGGTGTTGGTTGTAATGTGGCTGCACATCTCAATTAATGCCCTGTGACAGGAGGAGGGAAAATAAAAATTGTCTTGCTCTTGTCAGTAGCTAAGTTATTTACTTTCAAAAGCTGACAGAATCACACTGCAGGGGCTTCATTTATTTCTATTCAGAATGTCATTATTCTGTGATACAGGGGCCTGGGCCACACGTTGAAGTATATTCCCACAAACTTGAACCTGGCAGGTGCCTGCTAATGTGTGGATTGTCACCTGGGAAAGTTCAGGGGAATGTTTCTGGGGCCTGATGTTGCTTAGGCGCTTGGCACTGATGCCTGGGCAAATGCCCCAGTTTGAGGATGGACTGTCCGACTGACACGTGCATTTTCAGATCCTGGTTCTGTCCTATGAGAGGGAGCATGTGTCCTGCTGCTGCCTGATCATTTGTCCTCTTTATCCTGAAGCAAAAGAATGAGGAGCGGCTCTCCTAGTTTCACATCTCTCTTCATCTGGGCCACTCCTGAATTTCTGGGAACGCAGAAGCCCTCCTGCAAATGAGTTTGCTTTGAATCCATGTATTGTCTGTACTTAAATTGGCTGACAGATGCTCTCATCCAAATAATCTGCACAAAACTATGGAATTTTTTTGATTGCTTTATTGCTTTCTCCCCCCACCCCACCCCCTCTTTTTTTCTGTTTGCAATGAACAGTTAAAACGGGAGTGGAGAAATTCCTTCTTTATGGTGCAATGGCGTAACTTTCCACTGGGGGTCTCCATTCAGAGCATGTGACTCAGGATTCTTGAGAACTCTTTTTCTTTTTCTTTTCTTCTTCTTTTTTTTAGCCTCCTTTTGGTTCCATTCAAAAAGTGAGTCTGTTCTGTAAGCAGTAGGAGATGCCGCTTGTAAGATCCCTTAGGTAGCCTGAGAATCCAGCCAGCCTCAGCAACGATGATGATAATAATAAAATAATTAAAATAATGAAACAATCAATAACTTTTATAGAGTGCTATGTGACAAGCACACTACGAAGCACTTTCACACAGATTACCTCATTTAATCCCCCACAAAAGGTCTCCAGGGAGTTGAGAGGACTCGTTTCATTTTTCTCGATGAGGATCTGAGTCAGGTAGGTGGAAGAGGCGATATGGGAAACCAGACCGCCCTGCTCCAGAACCCACACTCTGCTATCCCATTCAGACTGCTGGTTCTGCAAGATTCGCCCAAGCCCCTGCTAGCCCATCATTATGGAAAAACATCTCCTCTCAACCAAGAGTCCTCATTTCTCTTTTCTTTCAAAGGCAAAACTTGTCAGGAAGGGAGTCAGTGGGGAGAGCTTTCAACTTTGAAGCTTTCTCGTGATTTTATTTTTAAGTCATTATGATTACTGTTGAATAAATTACAACACAGTGTGAGGCTGTCAGACTTGGGGAGGGTGGGGAAGAGAAAGAGAGCAAGGCTGATGGGAAGCATATCTGCTCCGAGGATGATGGAGTGCATTTCTCCGCAGCCAATTCCAATCCCCAAATCCCCATTGTGCTGAGGAGCTCTCCAACTAACACAGGAAATGCAGTCACTGCCGGGCACCGTATTAATGATTTATACACCCTGCACCACTGCTTTTGTTCACTTGCGGGGGCTGGTCATGTTCATAACGGAATTTCTGGGAGCGGGGCCCCTGATTGCCATGCTGTTTTGCTCAATGCAGTGCAGGCTGCTCCATAAATCAAGAGAATTTAATGTTTTACAGCCTTCCTGAGCTTCTGAGATCCTGTATGCATTTACATGTGTGCGTGCATGTGTATGTGTGTTTAATCAGATTCACCTAGGGCATTAAAGAATGAATGAAAGAGGGGATGTGGTCTGTCATAGGTGTGTCAGGGTTGATTGTTTCTCAGTGGCATCACGGCCCTATTTGTTCCCCATTTGGTGTTTATGCTTTCTGGTATTGTCTGGGAAAATGGGCTGGCACCATTTCATTAACATAAAGAGATGCAGATCACATTAGGATCCCCCTTCTCTCCAAATCATCAAAAACGGCAGACAAGAGAGATGGGCGAGTGTGCTGTAGACAGCATCACCCTGCCCTACAAGTCACTGGGAACATCATGTGACCTCTCAAACAATGGGATTTGGGAGGCTTTTTAAAAAATTCAATTGTTTACAGAAAAAAATTCTACAAATTCTACATAATTGTACAAATTCTTTCCATTTTGAAAAAGAGTGAGGACATTTATTTTCTGAATTGAGAATTCTGGATCTAGGAAAATTTCTCCTGCACAGGAAGCCATAGAAAGCTGATTTTTAACTTCAGCTTTTTTTTCCTAATCAGAGGAGGGAAAATGATATAATCAAATGATATATTTGTAACCCTCAGTTACTTTTTAAAGATATCAACAGAGAAAAGCCCTGTTTTTCTTTTCTTGTTTTGGTTACACTTGCATTCTCTTAATTATGTCATGCGTTCCACTTTCTGTGGTTATATTTCTTCCACTATAGAACTGAAAACTGAAAACTAACAGATCTCTGAGTAGGAGTTTGAGGGGAAAAACAAAATAATCAGAGAATTAGAATGATACTTTAAATATTCGGTCTAGCAGGATTGTTTTTGAATAAGGTGAACTCTTCATATGCCTGACAAAGATTTGTTAGGTTTTTAGGAAATAAACATCTCAATTTAGTAGAATCCCTAAAAAATACATGAATGGATGAAGGCAAAGAAAAGTGAATAAAGCCCCAGCCTACTCCCACCCAAACTGGGGTTTGAATTCCTTTTATAAATGTGAAAGTTCGGGCTAACTGGTTTCTGTGAACACTTATGCTCATGAGAAAATTAAAAATGTTCTTTGAAGCCATCCAGGGTCATAGTCAGTGGTTATGAAATTGAAACAAATACTCAATTGGAAAGGTTAGGCTTTTTTTCAGCTTTGTCTTCCTGAGAAGTGGAGGGCAAAATGTACACAATTACATAAGTAAATAATGGTTATGAGAAACGTTTTTCATCGTGTGAAATATGATACAACATCTTGGACTTAGAAAGCAGGTGTCCAGCAAATGCAGTTCACATTCATATTGTACTGATTTTTGTGTTTGCATTTGTCCTCTGTTATATGAATGCGTGAGTGTCTCATTGTCTTTAATTATGTCTACGAGGCACAAGACAGCAGTCAACATCTGCTCTGTTGTTTGCTTGGTTTACATATAGCTTTGATGGGTTATTAAACAATCTATTTTTCAAACCGAAAACAGAGAAACCAGACAAACCCATATTATGGCATTTTGTAAAGACCCATTATGCAATTAGCACTTGGGATTTGTGCAAAGCCGGCGATTCACCCAAATAAACATCCCTTTATTCTGATAGTGTCTCTTGAATTTGTGAAAATATCAATTTCCCACAAAATAAAATCACATTTCCTCCTTAATCATGTAGCATGCCAAGAAGATGATGTGTTAATATGAGGGATTGATCCTTCACTTTTTATACCAGAAAAAGAGCAACTCTCTCCAAAATAATGATGTCTTTAATTCAAGCCAACAATTATTATATTACATAAGACAACTGTCAGCTTACACGTAAGATAGATTTTGGGAGTTTATCTGATATTTTCAGAGAACAGAAATACCATATTTTAACCATTTGTAGAACAGCCCTAATACTTTTTATGATCTATTTATGAAAGACTTACCAAGTTGTCTATAGCAAAGCATGTGACATCCATAATGATTAAATCAGACCTTGTCCTCTCATGTAAGTAATTGATTAATAATGAATTCTCTCACTTATCCATTCAACAAATACTCATTTAGTCTCTGCTCTGCCTCCAAAAATGGCTTAATCACTGAGGATATATAGACAAGGAAACCAACTTCATTTTCCTTCATGGACCTTACAAGTTTGTGGGGATGACAGATAATAAGCAACTGATCACAACAGAAATCTGTATGGTAAGTTGTGATAAATGCTCTGAAAGAAAAGAAGCAGGTCCACAGAAAACGGTAGGGTTGGCTTCAGGAAAGAAGTATGCTCCCTCTGAGGAGGTGACACTGAAGCTCAGATGAAGCAGGAGGTGGGTAAAGAGGTGGGGCTTGGGGTGGAGAAGACCATTTGTACTGAGGCAGAGAGTATATGTAATGCCTATCCCATGCCTGGATGATCTCAGGGGACTGAGAAAAGACCAGGGAGCCTGGACTAGAGTGAAAGAAGGGGGAAAGAGGCAGAGAGGGGCCAGAATCCACAGTTTTTGGAAACACTTATATGGAGGGGGATAGATTTAATTCCAAGAGAAATAAAAAAGAGGAGAAAAAGACTAAGGGTCTTTTAAGCAGGGGAGAAATATGATTGAACTTAGCCTTTAAAAAGACCAGTTTGGATGGTGTGTAGAAAATAGAGTAGAGTGGGGCAAGACTGAAAGCAGAGGCTCGGGTAGGGGACCATAGCAGTAACTCAAGTGTGAGATGATGTTTGCCTGGACTAGGAGTTGAAAGAGAGATGGACAGGAGTGAGAGTTTTATAAAACAAGCCTGCTATTCTTTGTGACACCTTTCCATTCCCCAAAGACAATGTTCAGCCAAAAAGAACAAATGTAACATGCTGGAGAGAGACATACGAGGGCGTTGCCAAGGAGGGTAGTGTCTCAGGAGGCACTGACCAGCAGTGTGTGGGGCTTCACTAGAGAGAATTACAAGCCAGTTTTAGCATATTTTAGGCCCAAGCTCCCTGGATGTTATTTCAACACAGCAGTGAATCTCAGAAGTTGGTCTTATATATTGTTTGGTAGCAGAGTTGCCACATAAAGTTATACCCCAACTCGGTGGGGTGATCTCTTACGTCTTAGCAATTGACTTCTAATATGGCAGGTTGAGGAGTGGGGAGCCAGCTTGGTGAAATGTCCACTGGGCAATGCCTCCATCTCCCCCCTCTGGTCAGAGGAGCATAGGGGTTAAATGCCTTCTCTTCAGTGTTGGGCAAAACTGGCTTCGAATCTGAAAAATATCACTAATTTTACAGACCTCTGGTGAGCTACATGGGCATGTCTTGTAAACTCTCTGAAGTTTAGTTTTTACATTTGTGAAATAGAGGTGATAGCAGGACCAGGAGCTGGGGTTGTTGTGAGTATGGCGTGAGGTTGTTTGTATGACACCCAGCACAGCCCCCAGCACATAGAAAAAGCTTAGTAAAGGCTTTTAGCCTTGGTAGTGGTGGTAGTGGTAATGGAGGTGGTGGTGCTGGTGCTGGTGCTGGTGATGATGGTTGTTATGCTGATGGTGCTGTTGGAGGTGCTAGTGGTAGTGATGATGTTGGTGGTGATGGTTGTGGTGATCATGGAGGTAATGATGGTGATGGTGATGTTTGGTGATTATGGTGGTAGAGTTAGTGGAGGTGCTGATGAAAGTGTGGCAGTGGTGATGGTAGAAATGGTGGTGGTGTGGTGGTGGTGGTAATGTTTAGTAATGATGGTGATCACAATTAGAATGCATTGCTAGAACAGTTTCACACGTAGTACCTGGATTTAAGTTTGGTTCAGATCTGCCACTTGCCATCTTGCATGCTCATTGGCAAGTTACTTAAACTTTATTTGTTTCTGTTTTCTCATCAATAAAATGAAAATGATGATATTCATTGTCAGTCATTATGATGACTAAATGAATTACTATGTGTAAAAAATAATAGACTTTGTTCTAATGAAGTCTGCAGTGAACATAGACAGTGTTTGTAAATAAGGTGGCACAGAATGCAGTCTTTAAAACAATCTTTCTAGTGGTTGACGCTCTGCTGCTTCTTGATTTTGCTTTTCATAGCGGCAGGAAGGCAAGCCCCTTCCCTTCACTGCAGACCCACCCCCATCTCCCTGTGTGTTCTGAGTATAACAGGGTGAACCGGAGTTCCGGCACAGTGCAACATGAGAAAGACTCCCAGTAATTACAGAAATAACAACGAGGGCTGCTTGGCGAGGTAGGCAGATGAGCACACCACGAGCCAGAATGATAAATAGCGCCTGCAAATGCTAGGTCCCAGTGGGAGTGTGGGAACATATGGGGATAAACTACACTGAAAGTTGGGCATCACTGGCAAGTTTTAGCAGTTAAGGAAGGCCATTCTAGTGCCAAGTTTTGTGTTTTTTTTTTCCTTTTTTATCCTAATTTTAAATCCTTCAGTTCCCTTTTGTCCCTTTGTTCTATTTTGGTCCTAAAAGGAGCATTCATCTTTGAGGCCAGCCACCAGTTTCCAAGGAAGTGAGGTCTGGCTGGTAATCCTAAAACGGCCACCCTGGAATCTGTGAATTTCAACAGTGGGCTCTATTCAATATTGTTGGGGGGATGCGAGAGAACATGGTGAATGTTTTGGGAACCGCTGACTAGTTGAGTTCAGATCTGTAATAGATGAACATGCAGAAAAATGAGTCCCTAAAAAGCAACCAGCCTGATAAGTTTATAAACATTTATAGAGGGGCAAATGGCTCTCTCTGCCAAACATTATTTAAAAAGAAGGTGTGGACTCTGGTAGGTTGGTTTCAGGGCAGTGTTGCTGTGTCTGGGTCTGAATGTAATGAGACATTGGCTCTGAATCAGTGGGGTTTCTCTGAAAGGGTATTTTAGAATTCTTGTCCGTCACCCAAGCAGTTTTTCCTAGGAGTCACCTAGAAGAGGTTTCAGCATAGAGGCAAAATTTGTAATGTGGGCACCTGACTGTTGGTCCAAGCTCCTTGAGGAGGTTTCCAGGATTCCTTACTTAGCTAAAACATCAACATCCTTAGTAATGCAAAGTGTGCCAAGGAAAGGAAATAGGATTTGAAATCATACAAACATTGGCTTTAAGGTCCACCCTCGCAACTAGCCAGGCCCGATACAAACTCTCATCTGTAGAATGGGCTGTTAAGAGTACAAATATCAGAAAATTGTTAAAAAATTAAATGAGTTAGTCCTCAAAGAGCTGAGACTGGTGTCTGAGACTTAGAAATTTCCATAGAAGTGTTTGTTTAAAAAAATAAGCCAAAGTCCTGGCTGGGTGGCTCAGTTGGTTGGAGCATCATCTCACACATAAAAGGTTGATGGTTCAATCCCTGTCAAGGCACAAATCTAGGTTGCCAGTTCAATCCCCAGTCAGGGTGTATACAGGAGGAGGCCAATCAATTAATGTTTCTTTCTCACCGTGATGTCTCTCTCTCTCTCTCTCTCTCTCTCTCTCTCCCTCCCTCTCAAATCAATAAGAATATCTTTGGGTGAGGACTTAAAAAGAAAAATAAGCAAAAGTTATGTTTAATGACTTCCTTCTATGCATGTGTATATGTGTATCTATTATTCTTACCATTACTATTAAATTAGTCCAGAATCTATTAGTTGCAAGGGACAAGCACCCAACTCAAACTAGCTTAAACAAACATGAGGACTTATTGATTCATGAAACTGGGATGTCTGGGATCAACCTGTGATAAATGATTAGTCACTTAAAGACCTGACATTTATATATTTGGAGATGGTCATGTTAAGACATAACCACCTTGAATAAAGCTCGCACACATTCAAGTGGACTCAAGCCTAAGGAATATTTTAAGTGTGTTGCTGTATCATTTAGAGTACTCCCCATAACAATCCTGTGAGAAAAGTGTTATTGCCTCCAAATATATGAGTAAATTGAGATTCAAAGAGGTTAAGTAACTTGCTGAGGACAATAGAGCCAGATATTATCAGAGCCAGAATTTGTACCTCAGTTTAGGATGGTTTCAATATCTGAGTTCTTAGTCAACATGATACATTGTTATTATAATAAAATTTAAGATAAGTCTTTTTAAAATAAGTCAATTAGAAGCCAGCAGAGCTATATTTTAAAAAAACATGTCTTTTCTGGAGAATACCTGACTCTGGAGCCATATTCGCCACTCACAAGCTATGTGATTTTGGGCAAGTTACTTATCCTCTCTGAGCTTTGGTTTCCCTGTCTGTACTACAGGGATAACTACAGGACTTGCCTTAGAGTGTGGTGATGAAGATTAAATGAGTTAATACATAAAGGTGTTAGAAGGTGTCTGGCCAATAGTAAATGGTATACGTGGTTTATTTTTTAAAAAACATTTAAAAATAGATTGTAATGTAACAGTCAGAAAGGAAATGAGGTCACTCGGAGTGGTTCCTCTTTTGATGTCCCCAGAGTGTCCCAGAAGGGTACTGCTAATCTGGGAAGTTGAAAAACCCCAGACCACCTTCCTCTGACCACCTGTCAGATGCTCTGTGTTGCCACCAGCTGCCTGGTCATGACATCGTGGTGAAACCATCTGCAGTGGTCAGCTCCTTGGCTCATCCTCTCACATGCTCAGCTGCACAGCTTGTCCCAGCCAGCCCCTTGGTCCCTCCTATCTCTGTATTATCTGCCAGAGCAGACTGCAAAGGCTCGGAAAACTCATGTATATGTTTCCTACCTCCCTTCTCCCAGTGCTGTGTTTGGTGGGTGCCCTAACATGCCTACACGCATTCATTGGTTTGATGATATCTTTTCTGTGGCCTGAAGTTGGAGATGAAGCTTCAGCAGAGAGGAGCCACACCCTCTCTTAGGATGATTACTCACTTCTGGATGAGAAGACAAAGGATGTATGTTAGGATTTCTTAGAGTCTGACTTGGTTTGACAATATGGAATGTTTTAGCACCTTCTTGCCTTCTTGGAAACCTCACCCCCATCAAGTTACGGTGAGAGTCCTTTGCATGGCAGCTACATGTTCTCAAAGTCGTGGTGCAGTTAAGCATGTCAACATGACTCCACATCAGAACCATCATCTGAATGGTCAACATGAGGCTGACTTAAGAAATTCTGACTGTATCCATCTTAGCTACATACTTCAAAGTCTGATAGAGATTCAGAGGCCCCTCAAAGGTCCACAGATGAATTTCAGAGGGGCCATGAACTCCCTGCAATGATATGGAATATTTTATGAGTTATGTGCAGTTTTCTGGGATGAGGGCAAGATTCTCGGGGTGGTCCATGCATCAATTATAAGAGTTAAGAATCACCACTTCATCCCTAGAAGAGGCCTTGATGTGAGAAATGACCAAGGACAACATAGTCCAGGAGGTTGAGGTGGTGCTTCAGAATCACAAAGAAAGGTCACAGGATAATCTCACTAGTATCCTTTTTCCAGATCACCCCTCTCCCATTTTCTCTTCCCATGGTTACTCTGTGCTGGTGTTCCCATGTGACCAGCCCATTTCCATGTGCCTCCCCTTGCTTGAGAGGTGCTCCCCACTTTCTGAAGACACAGTGGGGAGTGGTGAAAGCCAGCCCTTCCTTAAGCCTTAAATTCTTGTCTAGCTGTTTTTACTAGCTTCACTTTTTTGTCTTCCTTTGCTTCCAATGGCTATTAGAATGACTGAGGCTGGAGGGGTTGAGTAAAGGAGATAAGGTGGCCCTGAAGGAGAAAACTCAGCTTGAGTTTTGTTCAGGCTAGCATTTCTCAGAGTATGTTCATGCTTGTCACATGCCAAACAAGGACTTCTTATAGTAGTTAAAAACCAGGGCTCTGCAGTCCTCATTCAGGACATTGCTTTGTCATTCATTAGCTATATTTTCTTGACCAATTTGTTTCACCTTTCAGGGTTCCTGTCTGTAATGCAATGAAGTAAACAGAATCTACTTCATAGGGGTGTAGAGCGGATAAACTGAGATAGTGTGATAAAATTAGAGCAGTGCCTGACACAAAGTAAGCATTGAATAAATGGCAGCAACCATGATGGTGATATTCATTATAGTGATGATGATTGTTGATGATGATGCCCATGAACATTCTAATGAGGATGAAGAAGCAAGAAAATGAGAACAAGGAGAAAGGGTAAAGAACTTTGCACAGGAGCTAAAACATAATTAATTCTCAATAGCCATATATTCAAATAGATAACAAGATGGATGATGGATGAATAGGTGGATGGATGGATGTATAGATAGATGGATAGATGACCAATCAGCCATCCAATGAGTCTGGGACTGTCTGGATCAAACAAAGTCAAACAGGTTTCTATTTTTCTTGCATGACTTCTCAGGAGCTTTACGGTGTTAATAGGTGTCATAAATCCCCAAGAGGGAGAGAGAGAAAGCTGAAACTCTCTCACATCTTTGACTATGGGATTTTACAATGAAGCACCTCATTGTGCAGAGCATGCTTTGGGAGATGCCAGTCTAGGTACTTAGTCTCTCAGGGGAAAAGGATGTGTGTAGAGCTCAGGTAGTTTGGCCAGCTAACAAGGAGTAGAGTGTGCATGGTGTTTGGGCAGAAAGGCCCAGTTACAAGTCCTGGAAATGGCGGTCTGGCATGGCCTCTCTGTACCCAGCTCCTGCAGAGACCTGCAGCACAAAAGGAAGAAGACAGTAGGGAGGTCACACAGCAACATCGAGGGGGGCAGCTGATTATTCATCCCCCATTCTCAGAGTCCCCAGGGAAGATTTGTTTGCCTCCAGCAAGGTCAACAAATCCTCAAACCCAGTTGCCATTCATCCCCAGACAGGTCAGGGGTCGGTTCCTGAAGCATTGTTGATCTCAGCAGAGATGATGTGCCGGGTTGATATTCTTAGATTTGCTCATTCAGCCAGCCAGTCTGGCTTTCAGAGGAGAATCAGGTCAAGAAGTGTTTAATGAACCGAGAGGAGCACAGTGCTGCCTCGACCACTGGGGGTTCAAGTTCCTAATGGCAATCAGCAGCCTCCTCACAAGACTTACTGGAATTTTCTTTGTGCATCCTCATAACTGTTTTTGGAGGTGGGTCAATACTACTGGGTAGGGTGACCCAGTGTCCCAAATTTTGGGGGTATCTCCGATTCAAGACACTATCTCCATCATCCCCATTAACCCTCATTTGAATGTGAAGTTCTTATATTTTAGTTTTAAAACTGTATCATTCATGCATGGAAGCCACAAACACATCCTGGTTAAACTTAGTGTCTCAGTTTTTGGTTGGGAACATGGAAGAAGGAGGTGTGCTCTTACTTAAGAAGGCACAGCACAGGTCGTATTAGCAAGTGCTATATTATTTGACCAATGAGCTGTTGAAGGGAGGGAGAGTCTAGGTACTCCTTGTTTGGGAAAGGTCTGACTTGAGCTGGTTCAGTCCTCCAATTCAGCTGCTGCTAATGCTGTTGTCACAATGACAACCACCAGCACGGATTTACTCAGAGTCTGCTGTGAGCCCGTCCCTCAGCTAAACGTGTCTTCATATTATTCTTATTTAAATCTCATGGTTACTAATAATATTGTTATTTTATAAATAGTAATATGAGACACAGAGAGGTTAAGTAAGTTGTACAAGAACACGCAGTTAGCAATCAGGTGGAAACTGGGATTTTGATAGGAGCATGGCGAGCTCTTAACCACTATGCTATGGTGCTTTTGCAAGGAGGGAACAAGGGGTGACAAGTAATGTCACAGTGAGAACTAAAGCTTACTAGGTACTTGATGTTCTTGTAAGAGCTTTGCCTACATCTACTCATTGACACATATTAACTGACCCAGTCCATAAGAGAGGTTGGGGACATGGCATCTCTTCCAAGGATGTGAATTTTCTGGCTGGATTGGTCCTCTGCTGAGGATACATGAGGTAGATAAAACTTGCAAAGCAGCTAATTGATGGCCCAGTACATGGTACCCACAATCTATGGAAGCTTTTCCTGTGGAAGATCTTGCCTCCCTGGTAATGGACAAGTCTTCTCTCTTCCAGGAACTCATCTATTTATCCTGGGCATTAGGACCATCAGCATTAGGTAGCATCTCAGGGAATATCTGAGGTCTGAGCTAGGTAAAGCCCTTGCATGCTATGTTCTCACCCGTATTGGGTTAAGTTGGAATGAATACCTGGTGGTGAGTGGAGTTCATCAATTTTGGTTCAAGTTGTTGCCTTACAGTGGTCACTGATCTAACACAGGGATCCCCAATGCCCCCCACCCCACCCACTAGCTGCTGACCTGTACAGGTTCGCAGCCTGTTAGAAACAGGCTGCCAGGGAAGCTCACCTGAGCTCAGCCTCCTGTTTCTGTCCTGCCCCCCCTGGTCCACCGCAGGAGGTGAGGTGGATGAGAGCCTGAGCTCCCCTGCCCCCGCACTGACCTGAGCTCCATGCCCCAATCCCCCATCTGTCCTGGGTCCTGAAAAATTTGTCTTCCATGAAACTGGTCCATGGTGCCAAAAAGGTTGGGGACCGCTGATCTAGCAGATATCAGGGGCATGGAGAAAGCTTTTGGTAACTGACAAAGCACACATTCTTCTGTTAACCTCAGACGTGTCACTTAATCTCTCTGAACCTCCATCTCATCCCACAGACACCACAAGTGATTCACAAGTGATTCTCAAGTGCTTATTGAGCATCTATTCTATGCCCAGTCTTTTGAGAAAGGCAGGAAAACAGAATGGTAGAGGAGGTGTCGGAGATAAAATGGGAGCATACCTGACTGTCATCACCAACCAGGTCTTTCCCTAGCCTGGTACAAATCTCCTCTGTACCTAGGGGCCTAGATGAGTAGGTTGTAAGTGCTGGGGAGGGTGGGGAGGCAGCATGTGGCTGCCTGTTGAAGGGCGGGGCGTTCACCTAAGCGACCAGGGAAAGGGAACAAAAAGACAGAAGGCTTCGACTGAGACATCAGTGTCGGGTACTGGTAGGGCATTCAGGAGACAGACACAGCTTGAAAACAAGGATGATCAGAAAATAATTTTAAAATGGGTACATTGAAGACATTCTGAAGAAAAAATAAAAATAAACTAGCACTTTGTGTTCCAAGTTCCAGGACCAGCCTTATACATCCTGTCATTTTGTGGTGGCAGCATGCCTGGGAGAAGGTACAGGTGTTGTCCTATTTTACCACTGAGAAGATCAGGCCCTGGTCTGAGCATCTCATCCTGGAATAACTGCAAGGAAGGGTGACAGAGCCAAGATCTCAACCCAGCCTCCCCAGATACAAAACCCCTGCTTTTTCCACTGTGCCAAGATGTGCTCAGGTAACTGGAAATGAAACTCTTAATTATCTGGAGACCCTTGCAACCTCTTAGCTTTATTCATCTCTTCCAAAGCAGTCATGCATTCTGGCATTCTCTCAGGAAATGTTTTGGGAAACTTCCTTTGTCTAGTCACCATTTTACTCATTGGGTGGACAAGAGTGAATGGCCCTTCTTTATTTCAGACGATGTACCTTCTACTAGGAATCATCGCACTCAGTGCTAAATGATTCCAGAACGTAGGTAATGGTGCAGTTGCTTCTGCCTGAGGTAATGAGGAAGGCTCTGTAGAAAATGTGACATTTGACTTAATCTAGCGAGTTTGAATGAGAAAAACAGAAGAAAAGAAGGAGGGAAGGTAGGAAGCAGGGAGAGAGAGAGGGTAGTTCTGCACAGCAGGCAAGTTTGTACAGTCACTTGGATTCATAAAATTATTGGCAAAAGCAATTTGCCAGGTGTGTTTTGCAGAAAGAATGATTTGTAAAAAGAAGGATGGCATGTATTGGAGAATGAATCTGGAGAAGTAAAGCTGAGGAATATTGTAAAGTGCCCTGAATATTTTAAGAAATTCTGTCAATCACCCAGGCCCAGATATAGGTAGTATGAGTCATTAAATAATCTGTACGTGTCCACTGTCAACATCTGAAAGATAAGCAGTATAATTAATACTGCCAAAGAAACACCATGTGCTATGTTTTTTGTTTGTTTGTTTGTTTTAATGATCAACAAGTGGCAACTGACCTATGGCATCTTTTCAGGAAGCAGGGAAAAATGGTGGAACCTGTCTCACAGAGCCCGATTTTCCTCATCTGTGCACAAGGCAGATCCTTCCCAGACTTCTGCAATTGTTGGTACAAGCAAATGGGGAAAGTTTCTAGGTCTTCTAGTCTTTTGAGAGATAAAATAGATCTAAATTTTATATGAGATGCTGCCATTTTAAAATGTGAGCTCTTTTTAATACAATGCACACTCATCATGATCATCATCATCATCATTCTTCTCATCTGTAGACTAGATTTGGTCAATGAGGCTGCGGTTGGTCTATTAGCCAACAGAATCCATAGGCAGGACTTGGTCTTCTCTGGATGCTCCCCTCTCCTCACCTCCAGCCAACACCTGCGTTTCTGTCCTCTGCCCTTCTCTTGCATGGGGTGTTTGAACCTTGGGTGGCTGCCATTCATAAGGGTTGGTTGTGGACAGAGTTAACCTCCTGGTAACTCTTAGGATGTGGGGAATAAGTCACAACATCTGGCAGTGAGAGAGGGCCCACTTTAATCTAGGAAAGGAAAAGAGAAATTAATAACTAAGAAGGCAGTGTCAGCATGAAAGGTGGAGAAAGATGGGGGAATTTTCTTCTTTCCCTTGGGAGAAGAGATGAGATTGAACTATCAAAGGCTGGGTAAGAAAAAATAAATCTCTTGATGAAAATCCCTAGCACAGGGAAGATCGACAAAACCAACACCAAGAAAGTTATAGGAAAGATCTTGACGAGAAGCAAGTGGAAAAATAGGAAAGAACAAAAAACATATACAGGGTCCGGCAGGAGTAAGGCCTGCTTGAGAGTGGTTGGTAGGGTAATAATATGGGTGTAATAATTTATAGGTTTAATTTGAACATTTTACCTAAAATGTCATATGGTGTGCTTGAGTGTGATACTGTTATGTTAGAGAATTCCATGCTTATGATTCTGTAAATAAAAGATTTTATAATAAAAAATGGGTGTTATTTATTCTGGACCCTGTGTACATATATATTTGCCATTGTATTAAAGTCTGACTTCCAGATGTTTGGATGAAATCAAATGCTCTCAGTTAGGGGTCAGCAAGCTGTGGTCTGTGAACCAAACCTGGCCTGTTGCCTGTTGTTTAAACCTCAAGATAACAATGGATTCTGCACTTTTCAATTGTTGACAAAAATCAAAATAAGAATATTTTACAACACATCAAAATGATAGAAAATTCAGATTTAAGTGTTCATTTACATACTGTCTGTGGCCATTTTCACACAACAATTACAGAGTTTGGGGTAGGTACAGCAGGGAAAATCAAAGTATTTATAATCCACCCATTTCCCCTTTACAGAAAAACGTTTGGCATTCTGTTTGTGATGGCCGGAATGATAAGAATGCTGGGCCCTAGATTGAAATCGGTCCTTTTCAGAAGCTTACCTCTGTTTCCTAGCCATTACCAGAACTGCCTTGCCTATTCTTTACCTTATTCTTTCATTCCCCTTCTTTTATTAAGTTCCTGCAATACACCAGGAACTTAACACTGCACTTCAGACACTGGGTGGCCAACCATTTTTCATGAGCCATGTGCACTGGCCACTGGGGAGCGGAGATGCAGAGAACCTGCCACCTGACTTTTAGTGGAGAAAATGGATCCCAGAAAAAAATTGCAGATAAAGTCAGCATCATAGAAAATGTAAATAACAGAAATTAGGACTGGAGATGATGAGGACAGGAAGACAAGAACACAAATATACAGTCAGTGAAGGCCAACAAAATGGACAGAGTTGAATCTTTCTTTCTTTCTTTCTCTTTCTTTCCTCCTTCCTTCCTTCCTTCCTTCCTTCCTTCCTTCCTTTCTTTCTTTCTTTCTTTCTTTCTTTCTTTCTTTCTTTCTTTCTTTCTTTCTAGTTGAATTTCTTATTTGACTCTGGGCTTCCTGGTCGTCAAAGTAAAAAGGGTCACAAAAACAATTAGCCTTTACTTCCAGAGGGAGGAAAAAGAATACTCATTACTCAGGAGCAGCAAAATCTTTTCATATTATGGAATTCTTAAAAAGACATAAGAAAATATCTTCTGCAAAAAAAAAATGTGTATCTCCTATATATCTATATGTCCCATATATGTTTCTCATTTCTCTCTGATTAAAATCATCAGGTTATTTAACAAAAGAAATATATAGTAATAAAGATAATAATCTTTTGTATTTGTGTAACTCTACAGTTTCCAAAACATTCCCACAATTTTGCTCATTGGTCCATTCTTGGTGAAGAGTAAGTGGCTATTCTTACCTCTATTCTTTGTTCAGGAAACCAAGAGTCTAAATGTGTAAATTTTTGGCCTTTGTGACAGAACTACTTTTCCTACTCCTGGTCCAATGGTGTTTCCACTTTATAACATTAAAGAGACATCATTCAATCTGACCCAGTCCTCACCAAAGTAACAAATAGCTTTCTCCCCTCCTGGGAAGTGGTCTCATGGCGATGCTGCTGTTCTCCCTAGTAACTTCTCAGAAGAGCAGTGTTGAAAGTCAGAGTCAAAAGCTAAAGTTAGAAACAGTATCAGGCTATTAAATAAGAGGGGTCAGCCCGCAGCTGTCATTGGAGCTTTCCGGGTTGTAACAACGTGACCACTTGGATACATGAGAATCCGTTACAGAGGAACCATGTTAAGGCGGCCAAAATTCAGCCTGAAATAATTGAATTCCCTGCCAAACACTGTCCACTGTCGTTATCTAAAAACGTAATTATACAGCTAAATCAAGCAACTAAAATTAGTGTTGTGTAAAAACACCTTGGCTATTTAAAGTGGAGCAATTGACATTTGGATTTAGAAAAAGCCAATAGTTGAATATGTTTTTGTGGTGTCTGAAGTTCTTCCAGTTTGGACAGAATCTACGTGCTGTATTTTGTTTAGGGTGGGAGGTGGAATATGGCAGGCAGAGGTGGCTGTTTGGTATGAAAGTGATTTTCAGTGATCCTTGGGCCTTGAGCTTAAGTCCAGCGAATTCACTTTGTGGGTTTCACGTCATTGTTTTCAAAACTGTGGGACTCTAAAAACACCCACTTGCTTTCCTGGTATGAAGAATAGAAGAGTGACAATGTGAATGCTACCTGTGCCTTCCTTCCGAAGCCACAGATGTGAATAGACCAACCATCAGGAGAACAGGAAACGCATAATCAGAGAGGCTAATAGCCTCTCGCACTGCACATGCCCAGATGCCGAGGACTTCTTGTGTCACACATGCTTTTGAGTGTCTACTATCTCAATTTTCCAAATGAAGAAACTGAGGTTCAGAGACACTAATTAACTTGTTGAAGATCACACAGCTAGTATGCGGACACGCAAGACAGTACAATTCCAATTCGTGCAATCCCACGGGAATTTATCTGTACTATGTAAGATACCCTAAACAATCATTAGGTATCATCACACACTAGAAAGATTTAAAATATTGGTTCAAATGTATTTCTCATGCATAGTTCGGTACACATTTGCTATGTCTTTAAATTCTTGGGACAGGGAGATATCTCTTATTAATATATTGCACATAAATATATAACAATTGAAAGCTAAAAGACAAAGAATGTATTTTTTTAAATACACATATGCACACACAAAGCACATGATGTTCTACTACAGAGCGAAATACTATAATGAATGTAGTGGTCTGGTTAGAAATTGTTTGTAACCTGGCACTGCCTCTTCCGAGTGCATGACCATGAACAAACAGTTCAACTAGCATGAGACTATTTCCCACTTGTTACCTGGAAATGATAATAGTGCCCACTTAGGGGAGTCATGAGAATTAAATTACATAACACATGTAAATAATTAAGCTCATTCTCTGTGCATAGCACATACTGCAAATATTAGCTAGTAGTATTATATTATTTGCTCAAATTGCCTCTTTAAAATTAAATCCAGAAAGAGAGAGAAAGAGAGAGAGAGAGAGAGAGAGAACAGTAACCTAGAGTATCTTCTTAGTTTTTTTTTATTAGTAGTACCAAAGCGGGGACACGTTAACCTACTCAAGTTTTAAGTGGCAACTGATAATTACATCAATTTACATTTCTCAGTGTTTTTCTTGCTAAAAGTCCCATGCAGACTGTGCCCCTTGTCTTTTGCTGAGATTCATTAGGAATTGCCCAAATCTCATAGCCTAACTACGTTTCTCTCTCTTTGTCTCTCTGTCTGCTTCTCCGAGAACTAAATTAATGGAGTATTTGGTTAGTCATGTTAGGCAAGCCATTCCCAAAATAGCACCTTCCATTTTTGTAGCTTCAGCTCTGCAGCTGCTGTGTCTCTTCGTCGTCTGGGAAGAAAACTTTCACATCGAGAGTTGCTGATTCGGATTTTCTTTCGTTCCCCTCTCCGCGGTGATGAGCACTTGGCTCCTGACAGAAGCGATTTGGCTCTCAGCTTTGTAGTTCGGAAGAAGTTGGGTTTATAGATTTTCCCTAACTCTCCATTGATGTGTTGAGCTTCAGAGGGAATAATACCTCCACGTAAAGCATGTTGCCTTCTCAAGGAGTCCTCCTGCATCCCTATGGAGTGCCTATGATTGTTCCAGCAGCCCCCTACTTCCCCGGACTGATCCAGGTAATTCAAGGCCACTGCCAGCAAGCAACTTAACTCCAGAGCGCTCAGAGTAATAATTGGAATTTTTATGGTTGAGAAAGCAAACACTTTTAATACAGGAAAAAGCCCTTGTGTAGTCAGTGAGAAGACAGTAGGAAATCAAAAAGATGGATCACCCTAATCTGGCTATTGACATCTCTCATGGCTGAATAAATGGTGTAGTTGAGCTATATTTGCTTGTATTGATCTGGCTGCTGTTTAACATTCATGCCTTTGCTTCAGGAGGTTGACCATGGGGCAAAGGATTTGCTCTCCTTCTCAGCTTTCTGAGGGACTCAGTCTCCCAGAGTAGATCATGAGGCAAAGTAACTTATCAGGAGGTGACTTGGTTAAGAGCTTCAATTCAGAAATAGAAAGAACATGAAATATGTGTTAATTCATGTGTTCTTCTGCACGCGGGTTGTCCATGTTCACAGAAGGTGCCTCCCACCTGGGCTGAGTGGTGGTACTGAGGCGAAACGGAACATGCACTTGATGGTTAATTTATGAAGTTCAGAGATTATTCTAGGAAACCCTTACCGGCTCTCTATGTGTTAATGATGGCAAGAGAGTGGAGGATTGAATTGTGTATGATGGTTTCACTTTTAATGCTAGTATTTCTGTGCAGGGAGAATCATCTAGGAATGAAATATTTGTGACCTTTTTTCCCCTCTTATCAAAAGTTTGTCTCTTTAAACAAGCAGTGGATTCCCAGTGCATGCCTGAAGTTCTCTGTGGACAGCTAACATCTACTAGTGACAGGGTCTGAACATCATAGAAAACCCAGCCAGCTTCTGTTGTTTTGTTTTTGTTTGCTTGTTTTAGAACAAGCATCTCTTTGTAATACATTCTGAGCCTTGTTTCCACAGGAAAGGAAAACTAAATGTATTCAGGACATCCTTTTACCTTCAACCATGTGGTATTTAATTTTTTTTTACAATACTCTAGCTCATTAATTAAAATTTCTGGGGAGGGTTCTGGTCAAATGCCTTTTTCCTCCTTTTCTGCACGTTGCTTGTTAACTATAAGAACCTTGGTGATTTGAGACATTCAGGGGTGATTCTAAATAATAACAAAACATGTGTCATCTCAGATGTGTGGTTGTTGCTGAATTGCAGGCTCCATATTGTATGTGAGAAATAAATGGACCGGCTAGAGAAGGAACGGCCGCAACGAGGTGGGGCCTGTCCCTGTTTCCGGTATGAGCAGGCCCGTGTGGTCTGCGCGGAGTCTGAGGCAGACTCAATGGAGAATTGCACGGCCGTTGCTTCCACTGAAACTTGGGGTGAAGGTCGGCCACTGGAGTTTTGTCAGACCCTCTGCTACCCCGTCTGATAAATAATTACAAGCAAATAGTGCCCTTCACTCTATGCTGATTGATGCTGAAATTGCTTTCGAAAGTTCTCATAAGTTCCTGTTATAGATTAAGTGCCGGTGTAGGAAAAATAACGGCACCCCCTGAAATGGGTGAATGTAATCAGGCTTAATGGACTCGAGAGCTTGTTGGGAATTAAATAACTATCGATTTGCTGGAATGTTGCTGTCATTACGAAATGCCACTCTGGACGTATTACCCCAGTGATAGATGAAAAGATGCACAGGCCAGCTGAGAAATCGGGGGACCCTATTTCTTCCTCCTTTGCAGAGTGTTTCAGAGGCATATCCAGTTATTTTTGGAAGAAACAAGTGATCTTACTTGCAAGTCTTAGCCTGATCATAGTTTGTTTACTCACCGACACCTTTGGTTACTAGTTGTCCGTGAGTAAGGAAAGCAGAACAGCGGGAGCCTCCGGACTAGCGACTGGGACAGGCTTCGTCCCCTTCTTACTCCACCCCCACAGGACACACTGAAATGCTGTGGACAGGGAGAGACTGGCTTTATTTCTGGCATTTGCTCATTGGCATCGCAAAACTCATATCACCCCATTGCAGTAATCTGTGCAAGGGGAAGAAATGCAACTCAAAGACAGAACAATTGTAACACTCACACACACACTCACCTCTCAGCTCATGCTCAGGTAGCAGCTGCCCAGCATTCCAGCAGAGTGTCTCTGCTTGTCTACCAATTTCTTAACCTTGTGATTTCTTCTCAACTTTTCAAGATGCAAGGCCTTTCCTGTAATTAAGGAGCCACCCACACTTTGTAATGTTATCATCAAGACATTAAAATGATCCAAAATAGACAGTGCACTCCATCATTGGTAGCAAGTTCCCTTTGACCAGAGATGTGCAAACACAGCCATAGCGGCCACTTGGCAGGGTTGTTACAGCACAGCCTTTCCAACCTCAACAGTCAGTGATTCTATGGCAGAAGAACTTCTTTTTGTAAATCTTCCAAGTGCTACTTTTTAAAGTTCAAATCAGCATTGTCCTGTTTTTGTCTTCTCAGTTAGAGAAAAAATAATTAATAGACCAGATACTGTAAGAAGCTTTGGGAGAGTATCCCCTTATCCTGCACAGACAGTGAATGGAGGTGTTTCCTAATAGATGTGAGGAAGTCACTCACATGCTCCTGTATTCCAGGGGTAGATTCAAGTCACCACTGGCCCCAGCCACCATCTCCTAGGAAGGACAGAATCTTTACCACAATGGATTCCTTGAACCCATCATCTAGTGTCTAAACTTGTTGAATGTATATCAAAGTAGATAGTTTTTCCTTGTGGTCATGTAAAGAATTAAAAAATGTCTATGGTGTGTTGAGCTAAACCCATTTGGACTCTTTCACAGATGGTAATAAGCATAAGAGAAGAGGAGAAGAGCAATATTAGCAAGCGCATTGTCTAAACATTGTTCCTTTTGCCTTGGCAAAGACCTCAATCTTTGTGTCTGGATAAGAAGAACCTATGTATGTTCTTACTGAATCTCTTTATTTACTTCTAAATTTCCAATGACACCTTGAATGATCAACGAGTTGTGTGACCTGAGAACAAAGTAGGGTCTGACAAGTCAGTTGTCAAAGGCAGACTTCAGTTCAGAAGCTACCAAGAGGACTTACCAAAGCCATGGGCCATGGCTGCATAATGCCAAATGATATCATTAAAACACTGGCATTGTCACTGATTAATCTGTTTGATTAGTGCTTGTGTAAAATAAACAGTGGGCTCCGGGGTACAAGTTCAGGATTGCACCCCTCACTCCAGATATCTGTCTGACAGATAAGCTCTTTGACCATCCATGGCTAGAATATTTTTCATACTGGATCAGATAACTCCCATCGCATTCAGGTATTGTAGACAATGAGTCAGAAGACATATTCCCAGGTGGAGGACAGTGTAAACAGAGCCACATCCACCTTACCACCATTTGTTCGGTTAGCTCTTCGTTTGCTGCACACATAATCTGACCAGGCACTGTTATGGGCACAGGAAAGCAGAAGTGATGGTCACAGCCACTGACCTGTGGGTCCACAGCCTAGTGGAAGAGAACGCTACATACACATCACACTGTGATCGTGTAATAAAACCATGGAAAGGAATGATAGGCAACAGCTACTGAATGCTTGCTGTGTGCTAGGCCCTGTGATAAATACTTAACATATTTTCTCAATTTATTCTCCTAATAACTCTAAAGTTCGGTACTACTGGTTCACCTTATCTGTAATTTTCAAAGAGCTCTGAAAATCAGGGGCTTTGGGGGGAGGTTTGGCCCTAAAACTAACTCATTTGGTGACTAAAATGATGTGTGGCTATTTATAGACTTTCTTTATCCCACTTAGTGTGAGTTTTCATATATTTTGCTGCAGGAGTATTAATGTGTTTGATTTCAAGGTGTTGTCCCAGACCCTGCTAAGGGTGTTACGTAATCAGTGTTTCCACTGAAATACCTATATGAAAAATAAAATTTAGACAAATTTGAATTTCAAAACACAACCCCAAGGGTCTCAGATAAGGAATCACAGTCCTACATTATGACATCCCTTTTGTATATGGAGAAACTAAATCTGACACTTAGACAAAGGGAACTCACCCAAGGTCACAAGGAATGTCAGTGACAGAGCTGAGGTTCAGACCGATTCTGTTGGAGCAGAGCCCTCCCTCTGAGTCACCGATCCATTGATGAAGTATATCCACAGGAGTGCAATATGAAAACAGGTCAGGGAGTAGGTGGGTGTCTCTTAGGGTAGGGGGAGAGGGGTTCAAAGGGAAAGGTGGCATTTGAGTCAGGCTGTAGAACAACATCAGACATTCATTAGGCAAGCAAAGGAGAAAGCACCCCTACCAGAGCAGAGAACTTGGGTGAATTCATGGTGTTGGGCTGACACAGGAACATGGACCTTTGGTATCTTCCCCAACCCATTGGCACTGTGGGACTTGACACATAGTTTCAACATTGTTGAAACATAGGTCTCAAAAGTCGAAAGATATAGGGAAAAAAGAAGGAATCCTGGAAAAGGAGCTCCTAAGCCCTGAATCTCTGTGTGCCCCACATAGGAATGGGCTCCATAGTGAATATGAAATCCCTAGATCTGAGTCCTCACACCCTTTGCCATCCTTTCCCTCTGAGACAGTAAGCTCTCTGGCAGGGAAATGTTGATTATTCCTCTCTGATGTGGATAGCAGTGGTATAAACAAACCCTGCCACCTGGACTGTGAAGCAGAACTCAGCCTCACTGAATTTGGCCATGTATGTCATGCAAGATCTGCCTACACCTATGTGGCTGTGCGGGGAACTAGACAAGTGCTAGGTTCAACGATGGACTGAGAGTAACCACCCCTACAGAAAGATAGGGAAACATATAGGGAACTTGCTGGTCATTTGGATACACTTCCGGGAAAACTTAAAATAAATAAACTTGTTTGGCTCTGTGGCAGGGGGAGCCCTTTTCAGATGTCAGTATTGCTGCCCTGCAGTGTTATCTCTGTGTCCTGAAGGTCTGCTGATTGGGAAAGAAATCAGAATGTACACCCGCTGCAAATGCTGGTGGTGTCATTTACTCTGAGGCAGCTCCGTCTTAGTCACTAAGTGACTTTTCTGTACTGCCAAAGACACCGTGTCAACAGCGGACTAAATTAAAGAGTCAGGGAGGTGGCAAATTCTCCAAAGAGAATTTGGAGTCAAATAGGTCCAGGTTGATATATTGGCTCTGGCATGTACTAAGCGTGTGGCCTTGGGCTTGTCAATTAACCTCTCCAAGGCTGTTTTTGCAGCAACAAAATGAAAGCAGGAATACCTGTCTTGCAAAGTGGTTGTGAGCTTTAAATATGATTCATCTCTTCATTTGGCAATTATTTATTAAGCACCTTCTTTATGCTAGGCTGTGAACTAGGAGAGGCTCATGAAGCAGTACCAACATGTATCCTATATCCTTCTGTATAGAAAAGGTCTGGCATATATATATATATATATATATATATATATATATATGAATATATGATACATATTCATACCATATGAATGATATGAATAAGTCATTGGAGAGAGAGTGAGAGAGAATAGGTGTTTATTTAGGGCTCTTTTGTCTGTAAGTGACAAAAATCTAATTTATATTGGTTACAGGGGAAAAAGAAAATGTCCAGTTTTAGGCACAGTTGAATTCTGAAGTTCCACCAACCAAACCCTGAAGTGGCTGTCTGTACTTGATCTTTGTTTACAAGTATACCATGACTGAGTGGTGTCACAGATGTCCCCTGCCATTCCAGGCTTACATCCACACCCATCTTAGCAAGTCTCTTTCCCAATTGTTTATGTAAAATTGCAGAAAACAGTCCCCTTGAACCATTTTGCCAGCCATGCCCATCCCCAAACTAATCACCTTGACTCTGACTGCCCATGATATAGCTGGAAGGTGGGGTCAGCCCTATCTGAGCTTTATGGGCTATGAGTGGAGAAAAAAAAATGAGTCCTATTTTTTAAAAAAGGATGCTGGACAGGTAAAAACTAGGTTCTCATTATTAGCTATAATAGCTGAAACTATTACAAACATCCATACACCCTCCCCAAGGAAGAAAGCAGTGGGTTTCTGATCTTACTTATCCTGATTGCTTGTTGCCAGTGGTCATAATCACCAGGCAATCAACCATCATTTAGTGTATCTTACGTCACTACTCATGATCAGGGGTATCAGAGGCAGATGTGGCAATTGTACTCAGCATCTTCCCACCTAAATTTATCACACTAGTGTCTCCCACCAGGGTATGTGTGGGACATTTCCACTGTTTTACAAGTGAGAACACTGTGATCTAGGGAAGGAAGTAAAGACAGTCTGAGCACATCCAGTAATTGAAGCTAGAATGTTTTTTTCAGATCATGCAACCATATCACTTCTCCTTCTATTGGCAATACCTGCATGAATAAATATATAAATAAAGTCTGTTCTGTTTTATAGAAATGCATTTCTTCTAATTAAAAAATTAAAGGGATACTGTCAATCTCTTCTGATGAATATCAGTCCTATAAAAAGGATATGTTTCTGGAGCAGCCATCTGTCACTTTGACCATTTTAATGGCAGGCTATATCAGCAAGTATGCTTTTTATAATATGTTGGCATGGGCCAAGCTGGGCTGGAGAGACTTGTGGATTTCACACTCTTCTTTGCTGCTTTAGTGTTCAGCAATCTGAGCCTCTAGTGCTGAAGCAGAGCCCCCTCCCTGTCTTTTAAAGGTTGTTTTGGGTAAATGCTTTCCCCAGTTGATTTATTATGGAGATACTCAGCCCTATTTATGTTTCTTTCCTGTCTAAAGATAGACCTATCACACATGCATCCCACCAGTATGTAAGCATCCAGCCACTTGATTAACTGCTGAACCCAAAAAGGTGGCCAGAAACATTGAACTCAATACTCCAAAGGGGTTTTCCTCTGGGCCACTAGGACCATTGGTTTTTTGTTTTGTTTTGTTTTTTGCATTGCACAGGTTCTAACTCTTCAGGCTTATAAAAGTAGAAGGCAAGGAAATTGTGAAATTAATTTATTCAGCAAAATAATTATTTATTGATCACGGGTTTCATGCTTGGTTCTCTTCTAAGCTCTGAAGACAACGAGATGACTAGACCCAGTCTCTCTGTTCCAAGGTAGGTGAGGTAGCCAGACCTTGGCAGCAGAGTCAGAAGTTAAGCACAACTACTGAAGGTAGAAATCTATAGAACCTCAGTCCCATTCATCTCACCCAATAGGAGGTCTTAACCAAGACAATTTTGCTACAATCCCAGGAAGATGGCCTCCTGTAGGTAGGCTGTCCAGCTTTCCCAGATGAGGGAGTTTCTGGGCATTTTCCAAGGGACAAAGGGTATTTCTGCTTTGTTTTATTTTGGGACAGGGGAAGAATCACAGCAAGAGCTCTGTCCCTGCGGCAGTGGCAGGCTCTGCCCTGCCCTTCCCCGCACCTGGCTCAGAGTAAGGCAGTTGAGTCCAGCACATTGCTGCTGTGGGCAAAGGTGTCCTCCCCCGGCTGTCACCTTTTGTTCCACTCTCTAATCCTCATTGGCTCCTGGAGGTGCAGAGGGTTTGGGGACTGGAGAAGCAGTCAGCATGTGCATTCCACAGTGTTCTCAGAAACTACTCTCCAAAGAGGCATTTCTTCTCATTTCATGAGGCAGCACAGTTAAGGATTTAGACACAAGAATTTAGTGCACAGGACTTAGACCAGGGAAACCTGAGTCTGGCCATGACTTTCCATTGGTGACTTTTGGAAAGTTGCTTGACCTCTCTGAGCCCCAGCTTCCTAATCTATAAAATGGGAGTGATATCCCATATGTTCTGCCTCCCAAAATCTATGTAGGGAATAACAAAATTCAAACATGAGCACATGCAAGGCCTTTGTAGTATAGTCATGACATTATTCAGGGAGCATGACTTAATAGCAAGGTCAATATGAGTGGTCATCTTGACCCCGGTGTGAAATAGGGCATCACCTCTCTGAGATTCCCTTGGGTGTGATCATCCCTCCTATATCAACTTGACAGCAGGGACAGTCACACTCATTCCCAAAAGGGATTTGATGAGATGATGTTTGTGAAGCACCAAGAGCAGCACCTGCTCACGGTGGGAACTCCGTAATGGATGGCCATTGTTGCTGTTGGCATGGTTTTTCCATGATATTCTGGGTTGCTTCACCTTCATTTCCATATGAAGATGCTCAAGGTTAGGGGGTAGATGGGCATGTTTGCAGCTCCATGTTCCCACTATTGATGGAGATTCTTACTAACCACTAGATACATATATTTAGTGCAGCTGGACAGAATAGGATGCAACCAGCGAATGTGGTGGAAGAGAGAAGGATGGGGTTTGACATCCTTAGCACCACCCTTGGGTGGTATGAAACCCACATTTCTCCCACTTCATAAGTCTGTAGCCTGGGGATCTGGAAATGCTAGACAAGCATGAAAGAGGATGTACAGGTCTCATTCATGTTGAGTCCTTACCCAAATCTTTGTCCACATGCTTCATCAGGATATCTGGGGCTGGAACTAGAGCTGGATAGAAGTGGGGAGGATGGGCTTTGATGAGGGAAAGAGGCGCCCATCTCCTCCCCTCCATGTGGCCACAGCCTTCTGGGGACAGACTCTTTGGGACCACCCACACCTCTGTTCCATGCAGCTCTTGGGACACTGTGAGAGCTTAATAAATGTTAAATAATAAGAAGAATAGCTTCCATCTGTCAAGGCTGTGTGAGCACAAGACTGCGCACTGGCACTGGGCAGCTTGTGGAGAACCTTCGGGAAAACACACAGCTCTCTGAGTTGCCTCGAGGGCCTCCTGCATCAAGGAGTTTACCAGTCCTGCTACTGATCAGAATGCAGGCAAATTCATTAACAATGCAGGTGTCCATCCTGAACCCCAGATCACCTACATCAAAATTGCAGGGAGCAGGGCCCAGTGAATGCATGCATCACTGGCAATCGCAGGTTTCTGACAAGCAAGTGGGTGTGGGAACTGGCATGGACCAACAGTGTAGGGATTTTGTTGAAGTTTAAAAGGGATAAAGGATCTTCCCTCTGAACAGACAGTCTCATAATTTCATACTTCCATCATTTTCTTGGGAGAAAATATCTACTGGGCTTTTTGCATTTAGTTATAATAAAAACAAGAACAGCTGTTTGTTTTCAGACATTTACTATGTACCAGGCTGTATGTAAGGCATTTCACCTCCAGTATCTAATTGAAGTGTTATATTTTAGAGAGGAAAAAAGCAGGTGAACAGAATGGTGTAGAGGTGTGGGTTCTGGAGCACACTACTGGGTTCATCTCCTGCCTCCACCTGTGTGACCTTGGGCACAATTCTCGCCCTCTCTGGGCAGCATTCACCTTGTTAGCTGCTTGTTAGCTACTTGGTAGTTAAAGGAATCAAAACATGTAAAGTCCATAGCACAGTGCCTGGTAGATGGAAACTACAAAATAAACATATCAACAAATTTATTTCCAAGCACATTACAATACCAACACAACTGACATTAAAACCAAACAAAATAATAGAGGCAGTATGGAGTGTTTGCTACATATGGAGCCAATATTGAATACTTTCTAAGAATGTGAGCTCTCAGGTGAGACTGCAAGGTAAAAATCTCAGCTTTGTCTCCTTGGGGAAATTCCTAAACCATCCTGTGCTGCAGGCTCCTTACCTGCAAAGTGGATGTATTAAAAGTACCTAAGTCCATGCTTTAGTGTTCTCCTCCTTTGGATGGGGACAATACAGAGTTGCTTTTGAGGATCAGATGAGTTAACACTTGTAAAGCACTTATGTTGGCACTTGGTATATAGTAAGGGCTAAATAAAGGACAGAAACAATAATATAATAAGGATCACATCATCATTATCACACATTATATAGTATGCATCATAATATGCATTATATAAGCATGCACATTATATATAATCATATATAATTATATATTACATACTATATTATTGATTATATAATGATACATAAGATAAAACAATTATATTTTGTATCATTTCATAATGAAACATATTATATATCATTATGCAATGATTATGCCTAACATTATATATAATATAATAATTACTACATTATATGTTATAATATGTATCACATAATACATTTTACTATTATTATATCATGACAATATTGTTATTTACATAATATATGATAATGCAATACTATGTAAGAATAGTTATATAATAATCATATGATTGTGTAATTATTTAACTATGTGATAATAATGTATTATTATTATTTCCATTGCTAGTGTTGCTAATCACTCCATTGGGTACTTTCCATAGAATATTTCTACTACCCAAACCATTCTAGGCAGACTTATTTTAAAAGGAAGCAAAGTAACATACCTGCCCTAACTCTCAAGGCTAAGAAATAGCAGACCTGGGGTCCTAACCAGGTATTCAGGCTCCAGAGCCCATGCTTATGGGGACTGTGGGGTTCTGTGTGGCTTTGGTGTCATCTCCCCATTCTCTGGTGGGAGAGGGCATCCTTGGCTCTTACCCATACAACCTCTTCTGAGCAGAAGGCTAACAACACAGTTCCGTGCCTCTTGTCATTTCTAATCAGCTTTCTGCCTTGCAGCTCTCTTCTGGGAGGTCTTACTCCCCCTGGAGCCTGGTTCCTGGGGAGAAGATCGCAACTGGAGGTGGGGCAGGACAAAGAGTGAGGAGGTGACTGCTGGGACATGGTCCTTGTGGCTTTGTTTACAAGAGCTTCTTTTTGGTTATTGATGCCTAAACCTCCTGGAAATGCACTTTTGTTTTCTCTTTAAACACAAATCAAGTAACATTACCAACACACACTCTCTGTCAAATATGTCAGTTACTCCAGGGGCCGCAGACAGCTTGCGAGTGATGTCTTCTACTGTTACTGTGGTGGTGTGTTATTTCTCCCTGCAACAGCTCTGTGTTTGTTCTGTGGAGAGGTATAAACATGCAGGTGCCTGCTATCTGTGAGGTTTTGACACAATATGTGAAATTGACATGGACTGTCTAATGCCCATCTTAATAAGGCAGGCCCCTCAGGCCTGATAGAGACTGGCTCTGTGGACAGCCCTGTCTTTGCCCGAAGCCTTTTCCAGGAACTTGGGTGGGGGCTTATAGACTCTAATGAGCTAGTGCTTGTTTCACACCTGGTGTTTTGGCAGGTGGCTCCCAATGTGACTTAGCTCAGGGACTTGGTACGGCCTGCCAGAGGGCCTAAGATTTGTGCAGGGCCTGAGCAGATGTTGGACTCATTCACCCATCATACAGAATGCCAGTCATCAGCTGCCGAGCCCTGTCCATGTCTGTGCCATAAGAGACCAGCGCTCCCATTTGCTGCATGTTGATGGGGTCACCTGAGGATGCATAAAAAGCCTTCCATTGCTATGGGTAATGCAGAGCATATGGGATTCTTATCTGTCCAAATGGTTGTGGCGTTTGTGTGTGAGATGCTGCCTGGATGTGTATTTCTTAGTGTTTGGTTCCACAGAGTCAGGGTCTCAATAAGGAACACTCGGTGGTTTCTTCCGGGATTGGACGGGGCATGTACATATGACACCTCTGCTTCCTTACCTCCCTGCTTCCTCACATGCTGGCATGGGCTCTTTTTGTTCTGATATATCTATGTGAAAATTTTATGTTTTACAGTTGTTCCAATTGTTCGCCCTTTGCCCTCCACCACCTAGCCCACCCCTCACTTCCATAGCCAGTCCCCACCCCGTTGTCCATGTCTATGGGCATGGGTTCTGATTGCCCACTCACTAATGTAACCAAGCCCCCTGCCCACCCTGTTAAGTGAATGTAACCCTGCCCTCCTCATTTATTTTGTAGGGGCCTTGTTGCTGCCACATCTTGGTCTTATTCTAGTGTCCCATATGTGTGTCCCAGGAGTGCCTGCTTTATTCGTTCGTGCCTTTGTGTTCAGAAGTGCTCTGATGTGTTCAGACATCAGAAATAAGTGGGACTGAAGACGGTTTAGCTTTTTGGGGGTTAAAAGAGGGCAGATGATTTCCATCATTTCGAATGTCAAGAAAACAAAGATAAGCAGGAGTACTGATGCTTGGGGGTCTGGTGGTGGTGGTGACAGTCAAAAATCAAAGAAGGAAAAGTAAAGAAAGAGAAAAAGAAACCAAAGATGATTCTTCAGTGTGGATGTTTTTGTTAAGATCCCTTTAGTTGAAGAAACAGAACCGAACCCTGGCTAGTTTAACAAAAATAAGAAGGGGACTTGTTTACATTTTTACTTTTTCTTTGAGTTAGTTGTAATGCATAAACAATTGCATGCACAGAAACTCTTAGATTCAAAAGAGGGAAAAATTAAGTCAAAGGAAGTTCAGAAGGTAGGGCAGGCCTAGAGACCTTGGCAAGCAGAATCTATACACGTTCTTTCCAGGTGAGTTGTTCTCAGCCAGGATGATTTTGCCGTCTAGGGGCGTTTTGGCCATGTCTACAGACATTTTTAGTTGCCATGATTGGAAGGGGGTTGCTACTGGCAACCTGCAATGCATAGGACAACCAGAATTATCTGGTTCAAAGTGTCAACAGTACCAAGATTGTATCTGCAGTGGCTCAGCTACAAAGACCACCAGTTTCTCTGTGTGTCTCCATTCAAGCTCCAGATTCCCAGGAAAGGATCTGATGGATCTTGCCCAGGGTATCTCTCAGCCTTTGAATCAAAACTGTGTTCCACACTCCCATGGACTTGAGGTCCATTTGGAATATTGCTAACCAGTCCTGGAGAAAGAGGGTTGGGTGAGAATTGACAGGAGCCAGGACCCTTCCCAAGAGATATGTCTTGCAGGCTTTACTGATAATCTTGGTGGACCTCATCTGTGGCTGAGGTCTAGTCCAGCCAGCACACTTCACACACAGCTCTCTGCCTGCAGGAAGGATGTCTCATGTTAGTGCAAGTCTCAGCAAACAGCCAATTTGTTTGGTCTTTGATTTAAGCTTATGGCCTCCTTCTCAGGCTCCTTTCCAACAGAAATTCATTAAAAATAAGTCTTGCCTATTCTTCTAATTATAAAATTAATTCAGGATGAATGCCAAATTAGTTGGGGCAATCAGTAAAAGCACAAACAAATATATTCAGCACATGTACATATACCCCACATACACACAGAAATCACAATCTACCTACCACCTGAAATAACCATTTTCAAACCACTATATGCATCACTGATTTTTTTTTGCTATATTTGCTTCCTAAAAAAAGTTCTCATACTATCATCCTATACATAAAATTTATATCACTTGCAGCCACCATTTTTCCAATAAAAGCTTTACAAAATAGAATTAATGATTGTTTAAGACTTATGAATATCCTTTTGGTTAGGTACATAAATACTGAGGTGGTGTCTTAAAACACACTCATGTCCTATGTTTGTTTCCCTTCTATCTGCCTTGATAAGGTAGTAGTAGCTAAGCTCCTAAGTAATCATTGGACCATTGGAAAATTATAGTATTTAAGTTAGATGGGGAAAGGAGGATTGGGACAAAGGTGAGACATCCACCAAATAATTCCAGGGATTAGAGAAACACCTAAGAAAGAGGGAGAGTTTGGCTGATTCCAACCCACCAGGTGGGTGCCTCTGCTCCCCACTTTCCTCCTAAGGTCTATGAACCAGGGCACTGAAAGATCATCTTCCCTTTGAGAAAAGAAAAACTCAGGGAGTGCTGTGTAATTTTTGGAACACAGAATTATGTCTTAGAGACCTAGCCAAAGTCCATGCTCATTTCAGGACTACAGCTTGGGTTATAAAGCCAAGATGCTCAAGAGAACAAGATCTCTTGTGGGCCTTTCATGTAAGCAGCAAAGTCTGGGGGCAGAACAGACTCTGACTTGTCAGCTTTCATCACCCCTGCCTGAGTATTTCTCTTGCAAATGAAATGCACGTTTAAGGCTCAAGATCAGTTTTCAATTTAAATGACTTCGCTTTCTCTCTTAAAAACTAAATCCTTCTCCTAATTCCCTTAAATCCTAAAAGTATAACATTTTCCCTTTATAGGTTGGAGAAAGAAGTCATGGAATGGGCTTTCCAATGGCATTAGGATGAGGTGAGCCAGGCAGCCCTTGTTGGAATGTGCACAGAAAATTCAAAAGACCTTTGCTCAATCAGTAGCTTACCAGTTAATGTTCTTCCCTTTCAGTCTGAACCTCAAAATCAAAATAAGGGTGACGAGATGTCATGCGCATTTCAGAGGCCAGGAATGGTTGTTTTGGAAATTCAGATGGCTGTAGTTTGATTTCCATATGTGTTCATTAATTTATTAAATATTTATTGACTTTCCAGTGTATGCTAGACCGTGGGGTTTCAGGGGTGAGAAAGACTGCTTAGATTTAATAGGAAATGCGGTCAATAAGCAGGAGAACATTCAATGGCTTTAAGTGCTATAAAAAATATAAAACAAGTTAGATGATTATGACCAACTGAGAGGATTATTTTGGATAGTGGAAGGAGGGAAGATGTGGAATTTGAGCTCAGACCTGATTTACAATAGGAGCCAGTTGTGTACTAAAGAGAATGCTGGCAAAGGGCATGTGCAAAAGTTCTAAGGTAGAATGAGTTGGGCCCCTTTTGGGACTAACAAGGTTGGTCAGTCTGACTAGGATATCATGGATGATGGACGAGGAATTAGGAGTTAAAGTCAGATGTGTGGTTAGCAACCAGATCACATTCAGCCTTTTAGGACATTGCAGGAAGTTTAGTTTTTGATCTAAGAGAGATAGAAGACTGCTGGAGTATTCCCCGTAGGGAAACACCATGGTCTGACCTAACATTGTGGAAAGATTCCTCTGGAAACTAGATGAGGGGTGGACAAATGGCTTTAGTGGGACAAAATAGGTAACATGGAAGGTGATTAGGGTGTATTCAGGTATAGGCTGTCAACACCAAGGTGCCACAGTTGGGTAATGAATATATATTCTTCGTGCTGCCATTCCTTTGATGTTCATTGACTAGACCATTCTTCCCTGAAAGGAGGGCCAGTTTCTGGGGGCCAGGGTAGAACAGAAAATCAAATGTTTATGGACAGAGAGGTAGAGGGGATTTGAATTATAGAACTGTGTCTGTGTCTGAGGATCTGGTAACTTGTGTTGCTTCAGGGGGGTGCAGCGTGTGTGTTTAATTGTTAATGATCCAAAAGTGCATCCAATGGCTACCGGCAAACCTTCAGAAGCTTTGGGGATCAGTCTTGGGTGCTTTATTAAGTCTTGTCGTACCAAGGCTGTGAGGAACATCTGGTGAGCCATGTGCTCATGGACTGGATTTTCCATCACAGGACAGTTCTGTCTTAGGGCTGGCTGATTATCCCTTTATTTTATTTTAGCAGAAGTAGGGCGGGCCCCTGGGGGCTAGATGTCTCACTTTTATAATTTGTGACAACAGGAACAACTTAGCAGACAGACCTGAGTTCCAGAACCAGCCTTGCAACCTGTAGACTTGATCTTGAATAGATTAATCCTCTGAGCCTCAGTTTACTCATGCACATAATAGAAGGAAATGTTTGCATGTCAGAGTGGCAGAAAAGATCATTATGCCTGACTCCTTAATTTGTTCCTTCTATAATTTTATAAGACCTTTATTGAGCACCTGTTGCATGTAAGAAACAATGCTTGACATTAACAGAACAATGCCCAAGAAGTCAGATATGATCCCTTTCTTAGTGGAGTTTATGATCTCATGGGGCAAAGAGTCAAAACAAAGAATGAAACCACTATGAACAACTCATGCATTTGATTACAGTTGTAATAAGTGCTAGGAAGAAAATAGTGTAGGAAGGAAGAAAGAGTTAGCGATAGTGAGAGTGATCACACTACTACTCTGTCACTGAGCTACTGTCTCACAGTGTCTTGAGAACCTCCTTCCATCGATCACTCCTCCACTTTACTGAGCTTCCTGGGTTTGTCTTGGAGACACCTGATACCTCATTCTTCTATGCCTGAAGAACACATGTCCATGGAGAACAGCTGATTTACTGTGGAGCAGGGGAATGTGCTTTTCCTGAGTTTGGGAGCCACCTGTTTCTGGGAGTGCCATGGAAACGCACATTCTGTCACTTGATCTTGAGGTCCAGGCAGGAAATTTTCAGCTGTCAGCAGCTGTCTTTTCTGATTCGCTGCCCAGGAGTTTCCAAGCACAGGAAAAGCCCATTGTAACCCTCACCAGTGACTTTGAGCCCACTCTCCAGAGCTGAGAAGGAAAGAGGGGCTCCTGCAGAGTGATTTGTGGGCGTGGGTTCTTAATTGAGGCGGCTGAGAATTTTCCCTCAATGTATATGTCAAACTGTGAGCATATGGTCTTGCAGCGGAAGGGTTTTTTACTTCCAGTTGATTATCAAACAACCTCATGGCAGAAACATACTTAAGAATCTCTGCCTAGAAACAGCCATGGCTTTGTGGCTTCCAGGTGGAGAAACTCTTGTAGCCTTTCAGAAGAGGTCAACTGGACATGGTGGTATGGTGTAACCCAACTCTTGGCACTCGTCCCCAAACAAGGCAGAAAGAACTGGCCTTCTCCTCCACTCTGGGCCAGCTAACCAAATAAAAGGGAACTTAAGTTTGCTTATCCTGTTCTCAGAAGTTGCATCACCCCACCCTGGATGTAGAGGTATACCATCCTGGGACATCCAGTTCTTCCTTTTCACAAGTGAACATCAGCTAGGGAACAGTAGAACTCACAGCAATCTATCTGCCACCAAATTTTTGCTTCAGAATCCCCTCTCTGCTGTTTGGTCATCCCTGTTCTTTCAGTGCCCTTTGTATCCAGATCCCAAAGAGGAGTAAGATGGGAATAGATTGAAAAAGAAAGCCAGAAGTTGTGGCCATTCTCCAGGAACAGATTGATGGTAGCCTCCTTTGCAGAAACTGGCTGAACAATACTTCTAAATCTTCCATGAAATTCTGAACAGACACTGGTGTAGGAGTTTGGAAGACTGCACTCTTACTCTAGATCTGACCCTGGTTGTCTGCGTATCAGTGAACAAGTCTTCCAGTTTCTGTCCCTCATTTGTGTGCACAGAGGTAGAAGTTTTCACACATGGACATGAAGATGATGCATACATACCACTTTTGCATATGAATTCAGGTTTCAGGTCTCTATGCCTGGACCCTAGAAAGGAAGCCCAAAGCATGACTTTGACCATATTTTCCTAAATTTTAGACACTTAAATACTCTGTAGCACCAGTAGTACTATATATTTTTATATAAAATTATTTAAATTGATTTAGTTTCTATAACTAGTGAAAATTAATTCACAAAGGGGGACTTTTCATCTCTGCTTCAAGTGGACGTTTACCATTACAAGATGTAAAGAAATGGTATCAACTAAAAATATATTGATTGCACCAACTAAAATGGCTCTGATAAAAAGACAGATTATAACAGATGGGGAAATACATTGCTGATAAGAATATAACTTTTGCAGCTACTATGGAAAATAATTTAGTAGTTTCTAAAAAAAATTACATGTTGAGTTACCATATGACCTAGCAATTTCTCTCTATGTATATACCCCAGAGAATTGAAAATAACATATGCCCACACCAAAAGTTATGCACAGATGTTCATAGCAACATTATTCATAACAGTTAAATAATAGAAACAACGTAAATGTCCATCAACTAATAAGTGGATAAAAAAACACAGTATATCATATACTGGGGAATTATTCAACCATAAAATAGAACAGAGTACTAATACCTGCTACAACATGGATGAACTTTGAAAATGTAAGAGAAGCCAGATACAAAAGACCACACATTACATGATTCAATTTATATGAAATGTCTAGAGTAAGCCAATCTATAAGACAGAGTGTAGATGAATGGTTACCAGGGGCTGGGGAGGAGGAGTGGGGAGTGACTGCTAGTGGGTATGGGGTTTCTTTTTTGGGTGATGAAAATATTCTGGAATTAGACGGTGGTGATAATTACAAAACTTTGTGACTATATTTTAAAACATCGAATCACGCATTTTAAAAGAGTAAATTTATAGTATATCTTACTAAAAAATGCACTGAAAATGAAGCAATGTTTTCAAATTCTCCATTCCTTGTGTTTGCTAAAGGTGTTTGCTCTGTCCCAGGCCTGTACTCTCTCAGGAGAAGGGAGAGATTTGAAAGTTCTAAAGATAGTGTTCAAGGCAGTCAATAGTACCAGCTGAAACTCTCCTTCAAGTAATCAGAAAGACAAAATGAGTCTTGAAAAGGGAACTGCTTCCTAAAACTTTCTAGAGTCATGAAATGCTTAGAATTTCATACCATTTTAAGTAATATGACTTACTCATGCTAATCTTTGATACTGACACTAATCTTTGATGATTATCAGCACAGAAATGAGGATATTTTACCTGGGGAAAATAAAATTCTCTAGAAGCATGCTATACCATATGGGAGCCCCTAGCCACATGTACCTATTTAAATTTAAAGTTACACTGTTGATATTTACATTGCTCAATAGCCATGTGCTTTGTCTTTATGACAGTGGACAATACAGACCATTTTTTCGTTGCTTAAAGTTCTGTGGGACAGCACTATTCTAGATGATTGGATAAATTATATTGCTATGCTGTAGTCTCTTTTTTCTCCTTTCTTTTTCCCTCATTTAAGCAAATATGAATGCTGAAACCTGACAAATAATGTAGTAAAATTAATAGTTAATATTTACATTTGCTTTGTGCCAGGTGGTGTGCCAAACATTTAACATGCATTATCTCAGGTAATCCTTATAAAAATTCTAACAGGCAGGTATGGTAATTATCCCTGCTGTAGAGATGAAAAAAAGTGAGCATCAAAGATATTAGGTCAGTTGATCAAGTTCACAAAACCAGTGAACGGGGAAGCCTGGGATTTGAATCTGAGTCAACTGACTTTGTCTATTTCATCTTTTTACTCTCAATCTTCTACAGCTTGGAGCTTCTGAAATAGGCACAAATTCCCTCTCTGGTCCCACATAGGATTCTTTCAAGACCTCTCAGTGCTCTTCCTTTTAGCTTTAAAATTGTAATGTAATGGCTATGTTTTCCCTAAAATACTTTCAAGAAATAAATAAGAAAGCAGAGTAAAACATATGAGCCTGCTTATCACATCCTCCTTCCACTCCTACCTCCCCACTCAGGCATATGGCATGCCAATAAGAAGGAGCGTACATTAGTCTGAAATCCTCCCATATCTGTTACATGTAGTTACATGTGTAGGCATGTGTATGTGGACACAATGCACGTGTTTAGGTGAATGGGGTTGCATCACCCTCATTGTTCTGCAACTTGCTTTATTCATCTCACATGTTTTGTTCATCTTCCATGTCAGTACATATAGGTATACCTCATTATTCTTGACAGACTGCACAAAGTTCCTTATATGGTCATAACAGAATTTATTTGTTCATTATCTCTCTCATACACATTTAGGTAGCTTTCGGTTTTCTTTTCCTCTTATAGCAACACTGCTGCATGAATGTCTTTGCAACATGTGTTTGTGAACATGCCTAATATATCTTGAGGGTAGAATCTTAGAATTCAGTTTACTGGTTCCTAGGATATGTTTGTTTTACATTCTGATAGATATTACCAAATGCCCTCCAGAAAATGGCTTTGCCAATTCTTACTCCCTCAGAGAAGGTGTGAGAGACCAGTTTCTTTACATTCAAGCCAAAACTGAACCTCATCAATCTTTCAAATTTTGCCAATCTGTTGGGTGATTTTTTTTTTACCTTTCAGCCTTCAGGGTCATATACTCTTTTCTCCACCTGCTTCACTCAGGCTTCTAGCTGCTGACAGCCAAAGGCAATCTGCTGGAGGCAAAATGAGGTCAAGGCCAAAAAGCGTATTTCCTTTCAGTGGGAAGGGTGTTTACTTGGGTAAATATGCCACATGTAATGTGTCTCTTTGGTTTAAAAGGTAAATAAACAAGGTTCATTATAATCTATAATATTGTGTAATGTCCAGTGACTTATTCATCCAGTAGCTATTGGGTGTTGATTCAATGTCAGGCACAGTATTAGGGATGGAAAATATAACACCTAACAGAGCCAAGGCCCCTATTCTTATAGGACTTAGGTTCTGATGAGCAGGAGGCAAAGAAATGTGTACTCCTTATAGAGAGAGGAAAGGAGACATTGAAATGAGAGGGATGCTCCATGACTCAGGGGCCATGGGTGTGAGGGTCTATCACAGACAGTCAAGAAAAGTTCTCTGAGAAGTGACAATGAATTCAAAAAGAAACATCTCACCAGAGGGTCCAACAATTACAGAGCGTTCAAAAGAAGCCATTATGGTTGGAGCCCTGTGATAAAGGGAACAGTGGTAATAACTGATGTTGGAGAGGTAGGCAGGGGCCAAATGAGGCAGAGGCCTGCACAGCATGGTGATGAGTTCAGAGTTTTACAGAGTTGTGGTAAGAAGACACTGGAAAGTTTTAAACAAGGCAACAGCACAACTTGGTTTATTCTGAGTTCTAAATTAATAGTACTTAAAATTCTGAAGTTTATAAAGCTTTAGTTTTCAAATAATATACATATAAAATACATCAGAGAAGACTTAAAGGTTGTCCTACAACAGGGAAGATCTCAAATGTGTGTGGCAGCGCCTTCTTGAGTGATGGAGGAAAGGGATTGGAGCCAGCTTTAGTAGACTTAGAATCCTGCATGGTCTTCTGTCTGCAGTATCTGAGTCAAAGCTCATACTCAAAGCAGCAAGAACCACTGGCAAGGCTGATGCAGAAGAACATTGGGACTAACTCTTCAAGCTTCTAGTTTTTCTTCTCCACATTAGTGCTGAGGGCACTTGCATAACATCCATTTCATATCAGCAGAAAGCTTTTTTGGTTCAGACATCCAGGGGCTTGCCTTGGAACATCTTATATCCAAGTAAATGACCTCATTTCTAACAGTGGTATGACCAGGGATGGGGAAGGAAACCCTGTACTCAATGTTCTGGCGTCAACATTTGGGAGAACAAGTATTAGAGTCTACAGGTATAGACATTGCTTTGAAATCACACTGAGTGGAGCAGGCAGGAGGAATGAAGATATCCCTTTGGCTAATACCAGCCTGGTGGGTAAAAACACTCGTGCTTATTGTCATTATACTCCCAGTTTTTACTCCAAATCATATTTTAAATATAGAAACTGCTGATTAAAAAAAACAATTTCCAATGAGTTAGCATCATGGATTGAGCCTGGAACATAAAGAACAGAGTGATAGTGGGTCAGAGGTGTTTGCAGATGGAACTGGTTTTTCTCACTCTCTTTTCACCTACAAATCTCCTCCTGATTATCACTGATTGAAGGAGTGAACCACTCACTACCCTCTCTTTTCACACTGCCCCACCTTGTTCTAATTCCAAAATATGCATTAATGCCTTTGACCTATGTTCCTGGATTCTGAACCAAGCCTGGCAGCCTGTTTCCAAGCCATGTTCTATCTCTTGCACAGGGCTTTTATGCGGTCCTGGGGATGCTAATGTCCCTCTTATGGCCCTGACCCAGGATGCCTTAGAGGAGAACAGGCCATTAGAGATGCTTCCCATGGAAAAGTGGTGCTTTAACAATCTCAAAGTGGTGAGATGAGTTCAGGAGAGCCTGACAAAGTCATTTCTCCCCCAGTAAGGTTCTTGCTCTCCTCTAAGCCTTCTGTTCAATTCATGGAGAGATTTTCTTAGCCAACTTTTGATCACATTTATTTATTTATTTTTTTCCTGGCAATCACGGGAGCAGGATTTGCTATGGTAGCAAAATACGTTTCATTTTTATTTTTACTGTCTCTGTCTTAATAGCAAGGCCTGCCTCCATCCGCTTGAGAATCCCATTATCTTACATGTGGACTGATAAATAGTGCAGTCTGGGATCTCAACGCAAACCAGCCCTGAAGAAGTAGAACATTTCATAGGCTGCTCTTCGATAGATAATTTACAAGACTTCCACTTCTCATCGATTAACTTTCATAACTCACTCCAGAAAATAAATTATGTATCTGTTGTCATCGCATTGCCTATGCACAAATTGTCCTGAGTGGCTTGATAAACCTTTGGAAGAATTCATAGCCAAGTCAGCTTCTTCTACAAATAAACCCTGAAAGAGCAAAAGGGAGGCCATGCTACTGGGAGGCAGCATAGTGACAAATAATTCTATAATTAGCACTTGCATTTTTCCAAGGAAAAGCTAAGCTGTTCCTCAGTACTTTTGGGTACGGAGGAAGAGAATCACCAATGGAAGCAAGTAGTACAGTGTCGTTAAGTTGACAAAATCCAGAGAGAAGGAAGGTTATGTGTGTGTCACATTGTGTATCTGTGTGACCAGAGAGAACAGAATTTCAGATCCACAGAGCAAAAACAAAAGTAATAGAAAACTAGTCTGAATGTGTTTTAGGATTAAGCTCTCTGTTACCTCCACTTTTCTTCAACCTTGATTCACGTGGGAATTGCAGACTACAGCATAGCCATCCAAGGAAGGACAGAAAAATGTGTTAGTTAAACTCATGGTGTTTGGGTCCATCCCCAAGGCATCCGTGTACATACTGTGTGACCTTTGGCAAGTCGCAGAATCTGTCTGAGCCTCACTTTCTAGTCTTGACCTGAGAGGGTTGTTGTGAGAATTAAATAAGGCGGCATACGTGAAGTACTTACCACATAGTAATCGGTTGATGGATGCCAGCTCATTGTGCGTGTGTGTTACCAGGGAAATAATTAGCCTTCATTAAATAACTGAATTCTTGCTATACTCCCCATGGAACTTGACACATATGGCTGCCCACAAAAAGACCAGTAACATGATGGGGAATGGTCACCTGCATTTTGAAGTGTCTGTCCCCATGTCTTCCTTCCGGGCTCAGGTGTGAAACAGATACTTTCTGTGTGCACAATGCCATGCTGTATGTATCATGTCTTTCCAGCACCAGTCTAAAGGACTTTGTGGTGAACCTCAACTGTAACCGTTCTGGAAGATCTATTTTTGTGTGTGCTGCATAGTCTTTGTATAGTTGGGCCATCTTAAATATTCCCACCAAATATAATGACAATATAATCCAACTGATAGACAGATAAGCAGAACTTTCACTTAATTTATATAGTATTTAACATATTATATGTATTCTATATATTAGAGGTTACACATTACATAGTGTGATGTTACATGTAACAAACATCAAAATACTGGCGTGTGTTTTTGTTGTTCAGTTACAGTTGTCCCCATTTTTCCCACATTACTCTCCCCCTCCCTACCCACCACCCCTCATGTTTCACATTCAATCCCCCCCCCACCATTGTCTCTGTCCATGGGTCCTTTATACATGTTCCCTGATTTGACCCTTCCCCTTCTTTCCCCTGCTATCCCTCTCCTCCTCCCTTCTGGTCACTGTCAGTTTGTTCTTTATTTCCATGTCTCTGGTTCTATTTTGCTTGCTTGTTTGTTTTGTTGATTATGTTCCACTTAGGTGAGATCATATGGTATTTGTCTTTCACTGCCTGGCTTATTTCACTTAGCTCATTTTTATGGATGAAGATTTCTGTGGTTGATGGGTTTGAATAAAAAGTCAGGGACTTGTTAGAAGAGAGTCAAAATGTGTCAGATATCACCAAGACTGCAATCAACAGTGTCTCTGAGAAGATCTGAAATGGTGGCTCTGTTGCCTCTCATATGGTTAAAATAAGTGAAGTGGTCTACTGTGTGTGTTGGGGTGTGTGTGTGTGTCTGAAGGAAACCCTGCTAGAGGAGCAAGCATAGGGCTGTGTACAGGGAAAAGGGTTGTTTTGAAGGACTTTTCATGTGGGCCCCAGTGAGGCCGAGGATTTAGCCTCCCCACAATGCAGCATGCCTCTCCAGTGTTTGGAAAGCTCCAGTCCCCAGGATTCATTGTAAATCTTTTTTGGATGATGCTGTGGACACACTGCCAATGTCTGACACTCTGGGCTTCCTTTCTCCCTGCCCATGTTGGCTAAGTCCCTCTTTTCACATTTCCTTTCTTCGGATGGTGCCATTAATTAGCCTTCCACATTCCAGCATCACCTCCCAGAGATTTCATGCAGGTCACCTTGAAGTCTTTGAGTATATATTTACAGTCTCTTAATTTATCTTTGTCCATGGAGAGTCACATCCACTGGGTGTGAATTTTTCTTTTTTCCTTCCAAGGGCGACCTCAGTCCCTAGTCTCTGTGAGCCATCAGAGAAAAGAATAAACCGAAACCAGCCAACCAAAGAAACTGACTTTGTGCCTAGATGAACATTTTCAAACTGTCCACCTGCTGGGGTTTGCTGGACCAGGTGGAAAAAGGCCACATGCCCAAGGGTGGAAAGAGCTTACATTCCTTCCCAAGAAGCCTACCCTCCAGGCTTCAGCTTATAACCTGCATTTGAGGCTGTGCGGGGAGGCCAGTTTAGTTTTGTGCAGGTTGGGGCTACAAAGACCTATTTGTGTCGTTGCACATTTTACAGCAGTTCCATCTTGCCGGGCCTGCCAGTAATAGCCGCCGAGCTTCTAGGCAGCACTTACAGGAGGCCTAAATTGACTTAGAAAGCTTTGCATTAAGCAGATGTTTACTCTTGGGGAAGATTAAAACCATTTTGCATCAAAAAGGCAGTGGCACTTCCCCAAAGCATGAAAAAATTGTTTATTTTGCTTGAGTGAGACTCACTCCATTCTCTGCTTGACATCCTCATGGTCCTTGAAATAGAGTCAGTCCAAGTTAGACCAGGTGAGTCCAAGGGAAGCAGGTGACAAAGGGTAGAATTTCCTCTGCAGCTGCTCTGGCCTTGCTTCTACTCATAAAGATAACTACTTACTCATAAGGATGACTAAAGCAACCAAAACACTTGGGATCACCTTCACACACTCAAAGGAGGTGGGAGGCAGAAGGGAAGGCTACATGGATTTGATCATGCCCCTTTTCTGCCTGGCAATGTATGAAAATACAAACAAGTTTGAAATGTGCTCATGAAAGGAGGACAAAACACAGACACACTCTAGAGGCTGAATTGGAAGGCAGATTGTGTGTATGTATGTGTGCGTGCATGCACGTACTTGCTCTTGCATTGTAAGTGCTTATTGTCATATGAAGTGGCTTCAGTTAAGGCAGAAAATAGTGTGTGAGAGTGTGTGTGTTTCGTAATGTACAAGTTCAGAGCCTACATGTGGGGAGAAGATCAGTTGAGTTAATATCTAACTAAGCTATGTACTGGCTGTGTGACCTTTGGCAAATCACTTAGTCTCTCTGAACCTTAGTTTTCTAATCTGTTTGTTAAAGAATGAGAGAGAGAGAGAGAGAAGGAGACAGAGAGGGAGAGAGATAGAGAGAGGGAGAAAGATACATGTTTCTTGAGGCTTAAACAAGATGTCTTGTAAATCACCCCATGTGGAGTCTGACAGACAGTTAAGGTAATTTGTTCATTCTGGTGGGTAAAGCTGCTATTGTTATTGTTGTTATTATTATTAGAGACTTTGGCAGATAGAACCACAGAGACTATTGCAGTAAGCCTGGATCCTGATTTTTGCCTGGTCTGGACCCTTTGTGTGCTGTGTGATATTGGAAGCGAACCTTCAAATGAATACATTAAGCAGTTGAGAAATCCTGCCTGCAATCTAATTACCTTTGTGTTAGTTATAATTAATAAGTGTCTTGACTTCTTCAGTAGAAGTTTGTAAAACAAATCCAGTTCTGTACCGCTACCATGTACAGCAGTGAAATGTCAAGCACAGAGCACTTAGAACAGTGTCTGGCCTGGACTGAATTCTTAGTAAAGAGATCAATGTGATGGCAGTAAAAAATAAAATTAAAAAAGACAGATCTTTTAGGGTTCTTACCCAGGCAAAGCACTTGGCATAAAACGGGTCACATGGCTTTTAAGGCAGTATGCTGAGCAGCTGGCAAAAGGTCACCACAAGTTCCTAGAACCTTTAAACACACGGAGACTTAGGTCATTGGATCCTTTCTGCTGGCACCAAGGGAGTTGTTTTGTTGGAGGACAACATTTTTTGCTTCAGGCAAAGTACATTTTATGGAGCATCTCATGACTCTTCCGTAGAAGCTGGAGTAGCTGTGTTTCTGTTTCAAGGCCCGAATCAGTGCCCAGAAGTTCCCTGTCCTTGCTACTTATCTGGGTGGAGGGGGAGGGACACAGCCAGTTAGCATATGTTGGCTTCTGCATTTCATTGTCGACACTTCAGCAGAAGTGGGAGGAGGCATATGGCCTTCCTGGAATCTCATGGGGAGGGAAAGAGGACATTTGAGGGGAAATATTTTGGAACTGGAAGACAGAACAAGATCATACTTGTAGGTGTGATGAAATAGGAGAACAGCCAGTCAGCTTTGAAACTCCTAAGTCCTGTGTAAAGGCCACATCTTTTCAAAGCATTTTAAAGATTAGGAACTGATGTTTCACTGCCTGTTAGTAATTTTGTGGTCCAGGAGTCTACAACAGCTCACGTTTGACAAGCTGTTGTCTGTTGCATTAGTAGCAAGCTGGGTTCTCATCTTCCAAGGCCTTGGCTAGCAGGAAAGAAAGCCCTTTTTAAGTGTGTGATCAGTTTATCTTGTACTTACTATGGAGATGAGACTTTGGAATTAAAGGTAGGTTACCAAACAAAACATTTTTAGTAAAGAAATAAAATTTACTATATTCTGGTACTAATCCATAGCTTGAGGTGCCCACAGTTTTTTGTATTTATAATTTCAGTTCGTTTTTCTTGGTGGTATAAGGTGAATTCATTGGGTTCAAGACTAGAAATCTATTTTGACTATCATAGGCAACTTTTTGGGTGGGCATCGTATAGCTCACAGAGTTGACAGGAAGGCTGGAGTAAGAGGCTTTGACCTAGGGCAGATGCAGGAGAACTATTCAACCATGAGCATGAGTGCCCTTTCTTTTCTCCACATGACCCTCCATGCAGCCACTTCTTCTACTATTACATCCCTCTAGTTGAAATTCCAAGTCTAGAAGAATGAATACTTGCTGGGTGTGTTCTTGCTCTGAGAGAATCTCCTGGAAGAAGTCTGAAGAAACCTTTAGGGCTCCCATAGCAAGAGCACCATGTTTGTTTTTCTGCATGTAAACAAAGAAGAGGCAACTTACATAAAAGCGTATCAAGGTTCTGTTAAGAAGGTGCAATGGATACTACTAAATGTGCCCATTAGATGACAAGTATTCTGAGTGTTAATATATTAGAATAGACCTGCAATGATCAGAATGACTCCTGTGGGATATATGGTATATCTACCTATAAATATATCATCTGTCCATCCTAGTATGGTACATATACAATTTTATGGTGGACTATGTTTCAAGACCAGTGTTTTGAGTGCAAGGAACCTTTCTTCCTATTTGTAACCATAAACACCTTTTGAGATATAAATGTGACTAGAAACCACAGAAACAGATGAGACACTCCACAGGGTAATAAAAGTGTGAAGGACCTTGCCAGATATTTTGTAGCAAGGAAGAATTTAGAGTATATCCAAGACTGGGAGGCTAAATTGGGACTCACCATTTTTATAGTCTCAGTTCATCCACCAAACTTTAGTTGTCATAAATAGACAGGGCCAGAGAGCCTTGTTGGTTATTAATGTTGAATTACTGCATTACATTATTTTAGTGCAGTGGTTCTCAACTGGGAGCAGTTTTCCCCAAAGGAGACGTTTGACAGTGTCTGGAGACATTTTTGGTTGTCATTACTTGAGACAAAGGTGGTACTGGCATCTGGTGGGTTGAGATCCATGATGTTGCTAAACATCCTATAGTGAACAGGACAACCACCCACCACAAAGAATAATAGTACTAAAAATATCAAGACTGCAAGGATAGAGAAACCCTGTTTCAGTGTGAAATGTCAATGCTGTTCAGATTGACTTATGTAAAGTAATGAGTCTGTTAGGAGGATACAGTTATCTGATATGATTGTAGCCAGGGCTGCTGGGACTCAAAGAAAACATCAGACCTATAAGACTCTCCTTCCATGCCTCGTTTGTATCCTTTTCACTTCCATATGGTGGGAAGTCCATATGGAAGGGTGCACATGGTGGGAAGTCAGACTGCTAATAGCTACTGAGCTTCTGTGTTCTGACATCAGAAGATGGTTGATGCTTTTCCCTGGCTTTGTGTCAATAACTCATCAGGAAATTTCTGATTGGCCTGGCACAGGTCAGGTGCTTACCATTGAACCAATCAACTCCTGCCTGGGATCAAGGTTGGGTCATTTGACACTAACATGCTCACTGATGCTCTACTCAGGTGCACTGAGGCCTTTTCCAAAGAAATTGGGATTGTTTGGAGCTGGGCTGCCACCCCCATTGATGTCTGCTTCAACTGCATGGTCCCTTATTGCCAGGACATTTGTAAATCTGATGTTGTTTCCAGCAGAGCTATGTCGGAGAATGTCACTTAGACATTGCCAGATTGCTGAGCACCTTGGCTGAAAATCACAAAGGCACAGGCACCTGGAGAGGAAATGATGTCTGTGTGTGTTTCCAGGGAGGCCGGGCCCTGACATTTATTGTGAGATTGCTGAACCACATTGGGCCATGAAAAATTATCTGGCCCAGCTTTGTGCCTCCAGACTTGTGAATCCGTCAACCTCGAAGACAGACAGTCAGTAGCAGCACAGTCTTAGATGGTTTCTGTCATCTCTTCCTGGTCTGACCATGGAGGCTGACTTCTTTGGCCTAGCTTTGTCCTTCTTGATATGTTTGTTGCAGCGTATTTGAAACTCTGGTCAGTTTCTCAGATGATATTGATATGTTTTTCTCCACTTAGATGAAATTTGTCAAGCCTGCATTGTGCTAAGCCCTATTAAAATAGTGCCAGAGACACAATTATGGCAGCTACAAAGGCATTCAAGAGTAAGCGCAGAAAAACACATAAAGGGATTAAAGATCAAAAATCGGATTCTAGTGAAAGTACATTAGGAGACATCAGGCAGAAAAACTTGAAAGAATTAGAATATGAAGAGCAAAGCTACGTAGAGCACTTTGGCTATCCTTACTTCTCACCCCCACCCCAAACATTTAATTTTGAGCATGTTTACTCTTTTAAAAATGAAATGAGATGATCGATTGTACTTTTGTCAGGTGGACGTGTTTTTAAAGTCTGGTGTGAAATGAATTGCAGATGGGTTTTCTGGCTTGATCCTGTTTTTCTCCTCCTGGTCTTAGACAATCTGGTGTCGGTGAATCATGAAATCGCTGCTGGTGAGCAGATTTACTGAGTTTATGGAGCTGCTCCTAGGCTGCGTAGTGTTGGCAGCTACACCCTGGGGAGTGGTGGAGGCCTGGGGCCCCCATTTTACTGTTTGCAAAGATGAGGCAGTGTGTGCAGTGTGTGTGTGTGTGTGTGTGTGTGAGGGGGAACATTTGAGATTTGCTATTTTGAGATATAGAGCTGTCATTCAGTTTGTAGCCATCACCTCGTCGTCCCTAAAGAAGACTTGTCAGGGCAGAGCTGCTCCGAATTAGGTACAAAGCAGAGTCATTGCGGCACATTATTCCTCTGGTCTCTCTCCCTTCAGGAAATTCTCTGACAAATCCTTATCCAAATGTTTGACTTGCCCTCAGTTGCTTGCAAAGAAAATACGTATGTGACCTCATATGAAAGAGAAGATTATTCTACCTGTATCAACATGAAGTATCTTTTGCAGGTTTGTGCAGTGGGGGTGATGAAAGAAATGGAAATCTGCCTAGCTTGCAATAGTCTCCCACTCCAGACTAAGATGCTCACAAATTCCACAGAAGTACATTAGTCAGGATGATGGGGATGGTGGAGAACCAGAGAACAAATGTCCCAAGACGTATGTTCCATCTAAAGGAGGCAGCTTCTACTTAACTACACTCATTTTTTCCCATGCAGTAATGCAGGCTCTGTGATTTTCTGATAGACTTCAAAAGAATTTAAAGAACACAACACAAAACAAAATTTTATGGGAATAGCCATCATGATTTCTAAATGATAGCAACTAACGTATACATTTAAACATGCAGTTACCATATATGTGTGTGCACATGTTACATTTGTACATATATGTGTGTGCATATGTTTATGATATATGATGCCTGTCTAGAAGGTATCCAGCCATATAATATGAAAAATAGAGACATTTATTGAAGAAAATACAAGATACAAAAACATTGCATGTAGGACAATGACATCTTGGTCCCCTTCGAAGTAGACATCTTGGGACCTCACACAGTTCTCCCAGTCGCCACCAGCTGCTCCATCATATTTTCCTGAATCTCATCAATGGTCTGAAATCTCTTCCCTTACAACAGTGATTTTAGTTTTAGGAAAATCCAGAAGTCACAGGGTGCCAAATCTAGGCTGTAGGGGGGTTCAGTCACCTGGGTGATTAGATGTTTTGCCAAAAAACTCTGCACGAGACATGATGCATGAGTAGGCACTTGGTTGTGAAGAAGCTGCCAGTCACCAGTTGTCCATAGCCGTAGGCTTCTGAATCATCTGAATACTTTCCACAGAGGAATGTTCAAGCTTAATGTGAAATTTGATGCAGATCCGTTGCTGTACTTGTTCAGTCATTTTGAATGCAAAGGCCACACAGTACACATGCCCACTCAACAGCATCTACTACCTCCACTGACTAGTACAGTAAAGTTGTCATTGTTCACACATGAGTATTCAAGTCCACTCTCCTTGGCTGCCAGCTTACATCGATTTAATGCAAACCATTCTTTTTATATTGACAATGGTTGTACTTTTCCCAGACAGATCTTGTATGCATTTTATATATGTATATCTCATATAACTAAGCACACCATTAGCCCAGGCATCATGGGTTTGTAATCGCTGTTCCAAAGAGAGAGGAAAGGCCATAAGTATTTTTCAAAGTTGTGTTTCATATTCCATCAGTTTTTTTCCCCATTTATCTTGAAAAGTCCCACTTTGAAAAGCTTAAGTGTTACCAAGAGACCAGTGTCATTAATCAAAAATCTTTGTATACTTAAAAAGGTTTCATGAAGTTGTCAAAATGCCATCAATTTTAATTCTCTTTACTTTAAAATGGAACAGATGTCCTAGTAAAGTTTAGAGGATTGATGGTGAGAGGAGAAGTAATCTCTTGGACCATTATGCTCAGATTAAACCAACAAAGAAAGGCCATTGCATTGACCCAAGAAATGTCACCCATTATTTATAGAATGAGAAGTGAATCTTTCTGCTTTCCAACACACAGAGATTGGCCCTGAGGAGGAAGTGCCAGGTGATCCTTCTGGCTCAGGCATTACTAACCTGTGCAACCTTCCACCTGCCTACTTAATAGAGCAGTCTTCCTAGTCCTCATCTTTGAAAAGCTTTTCCTAACACATGTGAGAACTTGTGAGCATTAAATGATGTGACAGCATTTGTGAAAATCTACTGCTATGCTGTTCACAATGACAGCCACTAGCTGTGTGAACTAATTGCATTCAAATTAATTGAAGTTAAATAAAAAGTTTTAAAAATCAGTTTCTTAATCACATTCACTGTACTTCCAGTATTCAGTAGCCACACATGGCTATCATACTGCACATCACAGATATAGAACATTTTTGTCATTCTGTAAAGTTCTATTGGACAGTACTTACTATACCAGCATGTAGAATATGGTGAAGACTCAGGAATAGTCTTACCCTCAGAGCAGTAAGAAAAACAGTGTGGGCCAGAAAAATTTGGGTTCAAATCCAGAACACCAACTTGATGTCATACAGGCCATCAAACTTCGCTGAGTCATGGTTTTCTCACTGACACCAAGAGATATTTCAAATTTCTTCTTCATAATAATGCAAACAAGAGAAGTTGTGAGCTTTGGAGTCAGGTCCAGGTTCAAATCCTTGTTCTGCCTCTAATTTGCCATATGACCTTGTCGGTTTGCTTCAAGCTATGTTTTCTCATCTTCATTAAATGGGGATAATAAGCCAGATCAAGAAAATTTTGGGAGAAATCAAACAGGTCAGTGTGAAAACCATGTAGAGCCCATGTCTTCAATGGCCACCCAATATGCCAATTAGGGATACCCCAGGAATGCTATATAATTCCTCCTTTTCAAAGTTCAAAAATAAACTTCTACTAGAAGCATCTAATTAGCCAATAAACTTAAATGGACATGCCTACTATGAGAGCAGGGCATAATACTGCTTAATACTCTTGAGTCTAGCGACCTTGGTTGGCAGCCCTCCTCTGCCCACTACTAGTTTTACAGATTTAGGGAACTCATTTTTACCTCTCTATGACTCAGTTCATTGTAAAAATCAAATGAAAAAGAATTTAACATGGAGTTGCACAGATATGCTCTAGGTAAGAATAATAACATAATATCATAATCAACTATTAATGATGGTAATATCATTATAGTAATATAGCCCTGACCAGCATGGCTCAGTTGGTAGAGCATCATCCCACAAAAGTGAATGGTCACTGGCTCCACTGTGGGTCAGGGCACATGCCTGGGTTGCAGCCAGGCCCCCGTTGGGCCTCGTGTGAGAGGCAACAAACTGACGTTTCTCTTGCAAGTTGAGTTTTCTCTCCTTCTCTTTCTCCCTCCCTTTCCCTCTCTCTAAAAATAAATAAATAAAATCTTTTAAAACGAACAGTAATATAATAACAGAATACTAATAAATTCTCTGTTTTAGGAATCAATTTTTCTTTTTAATACTTTTTTAATTACATTATTATTTTAATATCTAAAACAAATCTCTAAAGAATCCCATTTTATAAAAAAGAAAATTCAGGATTAAAGAATGTCAAGTCACTTTCCACAAGATAGATAGTGTAATCACAAAATTAATTTTAGACTATAATAGAATACTAATAAATTCTCTTGATGATGAAGAATATAATGTGGTGGTGGTGGAAACTTTAATGAAGGTGGGGAGAATGTTTTCACAACTCAAGAATGAATTGGAGGATCCAGTCCATCTAGATGTACAGTCTGCTTAAGGTAACAGAGTGGCTTCATTTCCATGCACCCAACCTTAAAAAGCAAACACCCAGATGAACAGAAACTGCAGTGTTCCTCCAGCTCTGAAATACTAACCAGGCCATCCAGAGGAAGCCCAAAGCACCCTTCTCCAGTGCCTCTTGCAGTTTTTCTGCAAAGTGCAGGCCTGAGCGGGAAGCAAAGGCAGACAGATGGTGTCCCGCAGACTCTCCCTCTAGCCTTTCATCTCCCCTCTCACTATTAATTCATCTGTTTGGACGGATACGTTCACGCATGGAACCAAGATGAATAATAATGAGGTTTTTAATAACTCCTAGCATTTGCATTCCTAGTTACTCTTTACATGGTTCTAGCTGATGAAAATGAATCATTTACATAATTAACATATGGTTATAGTGTTCGCTTTAATATGCTGATTATCTCAATACTTTTGTCTGGAGTCAATTGGATTCAAACTGTAACAATTGTTTGAAGTGAAACTAGTTGATTCCTGGGAGGATGGGGTGTGTTTGCCATGGTGCCTGATTAGCAACAGCACAACTCTTCAAGAAGTCTGTGTTTTTTTTCTGATTGGTGATATGATTGAAAAAATAGGTAAATAAAAAAATAATTGCAATGGTCATGGTAGCTCTGGTTTATTCTGTGTCAGGTGCTTTCGCTGCCATTGTCTCAAGTTCTTGCAGCCACCCTACAAAGTTCAAAGTATTACCTCCACTTTACAGAGGCAGAAACTGAGGCTCTCAGAAATTAAGGGACTTGGCTGGAGCCACAGTGCTGTTATGTGTGAGAGTCACCAACTAACCTAGATCTTCTTTAATCCCAGAATCCAGACTTCTTAATAACTCTAAATCTCAGTCTTGGCGCTACTGACGTGTTGGCCAGAAAATTATTTGTTGAGGGAAAGGGGCTGCCCTGTGCATTGCAACATCTTTTAGGAGCATTCCTGGTCTCTACTCACCAGACACCAGCAGAAATCCTACCCCCACTTGTGACAACCAAAATACCTCCAGACATTGTTCCCTAGGATGCAGAGTTGCCCGTGGGGGACACAGAATTGCCATTGGTTGAGAGCTACTGCTGTAGAAAGAAGATAGACCTTCTTTCCTTACAGTAGTACAAAATACTAATGAATAAAGATCTTGTCTAGGATGGTCTACCGGTATTGAGAAACTAGCTGCCTCTAACTCTGGTAATAGCCCTGCAACTATATTTGGCTATCTGGAGGTGAATTGTGTTATACATGATCCATGCACCTGATTCAGAGTCCTCCAATTATGTAAGGCATCTTTGTTTTTACCAACTTCAATAAGTTCTGTCTCTCTCTCTGTCCTCTTCTTTCTAACTTCTGTGAAGGGCACACTTGGTATTTTCAGATGTGTGGTTTTGCTGAACTCATAGCATGCATTTCAGGATACTATCTTCTCATTAGCAGACTCTGGGCATGGAGGCCATCAGCTATGATCTGATTATCTTGCTAGTTCACAATGAATTTGAAAGAGATTTGTGACAGCGTGGCCAATTTGCCTGTTTAGGTACCCAAGGATTTGGAATGTGTGCTATCTGAACATTCATGCATATTTGAAACACATTTTGGCTAATTGCATGACTGTTGTCCACAATTAGTCTGTGGTAGGCATGATTAATTGCAAGGAACACTGACATTTATGCATAAAATGCTTGAGGTCAAAAAAAATGGAGAGAAATGGTGACTGCAGCAGTGGTGAGTAGAATACTAATGCACAGTGACCCCAGAAGCAAACCCCCAAAAGGGAAATTTCTGCATCAGCAGAATAGGTGTTTTATTTGGATAGATGCCTCTGTATTTTTCACTTGCCTATATTTTGTTCTGTTCTCCTCCCCAAACCCTCAGTTTTATGCAGGTTTTCTGAAGCCTTTCTGATGCTTTAATAAAGGCCAAGGCCTACCTTATTCTTCTCCCTCTGTCCTGCTCCCGCTCAGATCACACTCATGTGAAGATCATAATTTACTTCTTTACAATGACATTTATGTATTACATGTTTTTCATGAGGAATCAAAAGCAAATAAATGGGCTACAATCCTGCCATCCAAACCAACTGGTAACATTTTTTTTAATTAAAGGGCTATATGACCGCGATTTATAATTCAAATGACACCAATGCTAGTAGAAGAAAAGGAAAGATAAAGCCCTTCTCTGAATTTCAACTCTAACTAAAGCCAGTCATTATCAATGGCTTATTGGGTACACTCATTGGGAGTAGGGGAGGGGAAGGACACAACATGTATAAATATGGACATACACGACATACGAAGTCTGTCTGTCCAGAAAAAGTCCAATCATTGTGAATATAATGAGGACAGTTTGTGCTACATTGATATAACCTGGCAACCAAGGAGAGTGGACTGGAATGTGTGTATGTGAACAATGACAACCTCACTGTACTAGTCAGTGGAGGCAGTACATGCTGTTGAGTGAACATGTGTACTGTGTGGTTGTCACATTCAAAATGACTGAGTGAGCAGAGCAACGAATCTGCATCAAATTTTGTGTTAACCTTGAACATTCCTCTGTGGAAAGTATTCAGATGATTCAGAAGCCCACAGCTATGGGCAACTGGTGACTGGCAGCTTCCTCACAACCAAGCACCCACTCATGCATCATGTGTCGTGCAGAGTTTTTTGACAAAACATCAAATTACCCAGGGGATTGGGCCCCCCTAGAGCCCAGAGTTGGCACCCTGTGACTTCTGACTTTTCCCAAAACTAGAATCACCTTTGTAAGGGAACATATTTCAGATCATTGATGAGATTCAAGAAAAATATGATAGGGTAACTGGTGGCGATTGGGAGAACTGTGTGAGGTCCCAAGGTGTCTACTTTGAAGGGGACCAAGGTGTCATTGTCTTATGTACAATGTTTCTTATATTTTGTTTCTTCTTTAATGAATGTCTCTATTTTTCATATTACATGGCTGGATACCTTCTGGACAGACTTCTCGTGTATCTGTGTGTGTGTGTGTGTATAGATGTATTTTATTTTCACAAAAACATCAGATTATAGACTCTATTTTCCTTTTATCTTGCTTTAATTTACTTACCAATGTGCCATATAGAGTTTATCACATTATACATGCTGGTTGCCCTCACTCTTTCAATTGTCCTCCAATATATGCTTGTGACGTACCTTATTTAATTGGTCTCCTTAATGAACTCTTCAATTGCTTATTTTTCTATTATAAACATCAACACCATGTATGTGCACACTGAATTGTCTGTGTACCTAGAGATATATAAATAAAACGTGGATATATACCTGAGGTAAATTTTATAGGCATGTTAATTTTTCAGCAGTGTGATTACTGGGTCAAAAGTTGGTATCCCTTAACTTACTTTTTAAAGATGTGATTCTAAACTTATAATAAAATCTTTTTAAAAAAGAAAAAAGACCACAATAAGTACTATAATGAAACAAAATAAACATGGTCTTAAAGCAAAGCCACTGCATAGAATTAAGAGGCACAAAGATCCTGGGACAGGAGATGGAAGGCAGACATTGTTCTCTGTCTGCACAGTTTTGTAGGACCACTAAGAGATGTGCCTCTGGGGTATGCCCGGCAGAACGATGGCACTCATCTCTAGTCCCTTTGCAATGAACACTGGACTATGAGCAGGAGATGGCCAAAAGAGAGTGCCTGGGCAAACCCTAATCTTTAATAAGGTGCATGGCTAGTCTATAACTGTCAGAGGATGATGGAGGAAGTGGGCCTTCTTCTTTCTTGCTCAGAATAAGAAACGGGGTCGACCTGCATGGTTTGCAGGAGCCCAGCTCTTTGCTCTGTTCCAGAGGAAGCCAGGAGATCCTGTGCTGTGGGGCCTTGACATATTCGCAGAGCAGTGGATGTCAAGAAAATGGACATATTTGAAAGAGGCTCAGCTTCCTATGAGATGGAGTTCACGTGCATTCTGATTCCACTCAACTCTTGGCTTGTAACTTAGGTCCTCAGTAGCATCCCTTTGCAATGAAACTATATCACGTTTGAAGCTTAGCAGATGGGAATTGTCATAAATGATATTTTAGTCACAGATATGAGCCATAAAACTTGAAAGATAAAGTATCTTTCTGAGACACACATGGAGAGACAGATACAGACCCAGACATAGCAGAAGCATTTCTGCAGCTCTGATGAGTGGAGAGAAGGGCCAGTGCCTGGCACTTTCCTGTAGCAGTGGGGTCTGCAGATGTTATGAAGCAGTGGACATAGCGTGGAACATGGGATTTGAGGGACAGACAGAGCTGAGTTTCAATGGGAGGTTAAACATTTACCATCGTGTGGCATCCTATTCCTTATCTTTTTTGGAACATCAGTGTTTTCCCCGTAAAAGGGAACTGACATCAAGTCCTTCATTAGGTGCTTCCGGGAATTAACTTGGCACAGTATTTGGCACACTGTACGTTACCTTCACCTATCCCTGTCTGTCTTCCTTGCAACATTCCCCTCAAATGGATGTGTTGTTTATTCCTAGTTATGTTGGATTGTTCTGCTGTGTTGAATAATTTATTAGGGATTGAGTTCCGAGATATGGCACAAGTGTATCCAGCAGACTCTAGCCTTGAGCCAATATGTATATTAATGCTTTTTACTCAAAAGTACCTGACTCTTACCAACCCTGATCCCACCTCCACATGACTGCTGTAACATTAACCTGACAGAAAGATTTGCATGGGTGAAGGGGGTGATATCATGTACAAACTAAAATAAAAATAATAACAAAAACTATGGGAATCTTCTAGAAATATATACAAATTTCACTTTTTTTGTTCCCAACATGTACTTAGTCATGGTCTTTTGCTCCCAGCAATCTTTTAATGGCTTTGTTTGTACAGCATCAGATATGCTGGGGATATCTGTACACGTGCTGCCCCGGTCTCAAACAACTGGGTATTTTAAAACAGCAAAATGACTGCATTCTTTTCATTCCATCTAGAATGCATCTAAATGTAATGTGTGGTTATTTAAATTAGCATGTACTACATGTGTACTGGTGGACAGAGATGTAGAGATGGTCACAAGGTATGCCCGCTTCAGTCTATTAGAGTGAATAGGCGCATTGTGTGCTTGATGAGGGAAAAGAACATTTTTGGTTCCTACCAGGTTTCAGGCATCAAGCCAGATATCTTGCATGTATTATTCTAATTAATCTTTTCAATAACCTCAGGAGAATAATATCATTATTCATACCCTAAGATAAAGACACTGACTCTCAGAGAAATAAAATTGCTTCTATGGTCACATTACTAACTACTGAGGGACTGAGTCAATGTTCAAAGCCAGCACTGCCTCATTCCAATACTTGAAATCTTTCAACTATCTTATCAGTCTCAGGATACTTTGAGTCCAAGATAGTTTTAGTTCTGGTAATTAAAGCAATATCTTCTTAGGGTAAATTAAAACCCAATATGCAGGAACTCCATTTTGGGGGTAAGAGTACCAAGATGACTTCAGTGGCTATTGAATCCCTGCCCCATAAAAGTGAGGCCAATACTGAGATCGCCTATAGTGGGTGTTTTCTTTACAGGCAGACACATAGGGTGTGTTTATTCATGCAATCAAAAGGTATTTCTGCCCTTCTTGATCTTCCAGTTCCTTCTGGAAAGATGTCTAGCATTAGCAGTTACTGAAAATTATTTTGGTTGAAATACTGTATCCTTTGTTGCTCTGATAAAGTCTGTTCTGAGAACACCTTAACTACAAACACATGAAGTAACAAGATGAATGATCTCTCTCTCTCTCTCTTTCTCTGCCTCTTTTACTCCATTACTTTTCTCGCCATGCTTTTGTAAATTATTTTAATCTACTTTTTAATAATGACACTAGCAGCATTTTATTATTATCTAGGGCCAGTTTGGACAGATATTCTGATATAAGTCAGTAACAAAGAGAAAATCTTGTGCAAGTGTCCTGGATTTAAAACGAATGGAAGGATAAGTGCTCTGTAGGTAGGACTAAGGCTGGAGCCATTAGCAAGCAGTCCATGTATCCCACAACCTTGGGTTCTGTGCCCTGGATTGAGAAGTGAACTTTGGTTTTAATTTCTTGTCATAAAACAAGACATTGCAAAAAATGGTATATGTATCTTAAGACTCTTTTCTAAAATAATGTAAGATAATATAAATACTCAGTATGCAAGCCATCACTGCATTTTTGGAATATATGAGGATATATGCATACATGTATATGTTTACATATAGGCATGTGTGTGTATCATATACATAGTCTTACAGTCTAATTTCTCAAGAAATACACTCAGTTGATGTGGTACAATAAAAGCTATTTTAGAAAAATTCTGATAAATAGAGCATCATCTGTTATTTACATACTGGCTCTCCATACTATTACATAGTATTAGCAACTCAGCCTCATTAAAATTCCTCGAATGTGTTCTGTGTGAAATCATTTTATTTGAAATCATTAACATATGGCTCAACACAGCATCCCCTTTGAGGGGATCGTGGACTTCCATCCCCATTTTACAGATGAGCATGGGAGATAAGAACAGGTTAAGTGATTTCTGCCTGAGGTCAAACATGCTGGGAGAAAGATTAGGGATTGGTGAGTACTCACCTGGGAGCTGTGTCTGCAATAAGTCTCTAAATTCAAATTTTCCAACCTTAGAATTTTCTGGGTTAGACCTCTAGCTGACTACCATGGGACATACTGTTATGTAATTAATTACAACTATAATTATCTTGGTTTCTGGGTCATTTAAAGATCATCAGTGCATTTTCTTTTCATGGCCCTTGCAGCAAAGGAATTTTTTTTCTGAAGTACAGTATAATTAATCCAGTTTTTAGACTCTTAAATAACATGAAAGTTAAACCACCAATGCAGAGACTGTGTTCATCTTTGTGGGTGTGCCTTGCAGTAGGGAGTATGTAGACATCAGAATCACTGAAAGCACCAGTCATTTTTCTTGAAACATAAAACTTTCTTGCTAGAGTTCAGCTAGCTCCCCAGATGGGGCCAGCACCAAGAGGCCCCCAGCACATGCACACGTGTTGTATGAAGGAGTGGCATAGTCCATGCAATAGACAGAGATAGTGTTCTTTTACATCCAGAGGCATCATGCAATTTGCTAGAAAAGCAGAGATTTCCATAGGTCCTTCCTTATAAAGCTTCCTATAGAAGTAAGGGGAGACATAAAATGTTTCAAGTTAAAGAATGTCCAAATTTCACTTTTTTTTTTCCATGAAGGCACTCTAATATTCAGGGAATTGCCTGTTTCCACTAGCTTAAATGTTAAAAACAGTTCTTGACTATGTTCTACTCAGCTCGTGAAGAATCCCTCAGTGTGAAGTGTGCTTGTAGATATTGATTACCTCCAGTGGCTCCTGGGCTAATGACATTGGGGCACAAGGGGCCAAATATGACACAAGGGAGGTGACAGAATGCATTTCTGAACTGAATCAATCACCCGACATCTCATTCACAGGAATCAGGCCTGTTTACATTCTTTGCATGTCACTGCAGGTGACACACAGGAAGAGTTTCTGAAGAATTATTCCATCATTAAGACATATTGAATATGACAGTTGTGCTTGCAAATCAATCATTTGGGGAAAATATTATAGTAACAACCTAAGGAGGATATAAACCCCTTTGCTTATTTGCAAAGTAGAGAAAATGTTTTAGAATTGTCTGTGACGTTATTCTTTATCAGTAGAACTTTATAGCATTTTAATACATGAAAGGTGATCCATTATATGTGTATTTATTAAGCCATCCTCCGCACATCATTGAGAACCTCTCCATGCTCTAGGGACTATTTCAGGCACCAGGGACACCATGGCAAATAAAAAAATCCAGGTTCCTGCTCTTGTAGAATTTAAATTTGGGGGGAAAGAGAGAGAAAACGAAGCAGGAAATAACAAGGGCAATGCAGAGAAATACAACCAGTTGATAAAGGACCAATTAGGAAATTAATGTTTATTAGTTTGGAGATTTAGGGAATGTCTAAGAAGGTGACATTGCTGGGATATGAATGTCAAGAAGGAACCAACCAGATGAACATGTAGAGGAAGAGCATTCTAGAGAACAGAATCTGCAAAGTCTCTGAAGTTGGAATAAACTTGGCATGTCTGAAAAGAGTAAAGAGGCTCTGGTGGCCAGTGGTTGTGGGTTCAGAGGGAGGTAGCAGGAAAGACAGACTGAGAAGTAGATGGGCCAGATCAAGAAGAGTATTGTTCGGCAAAATAAGGATATTGAACCTGATGCTCAGTGAGTAGGAAGTTGTCATGCCATGATAAGTTTTGTACAGAACATCTCCTTGGGGAGATGATGAGGAGGCCCCCATCTTTCAAGTCCAAAGGTTGAGAGAATGAGACTCTGTATTTGCCATCCATACCTTGAAGTTCACTGGAGAGTCCAGTCCAGAATAAGGAAGAGGTGTAGCAGTGATGGCCAAGTTCAGATTCATTCTAGAACTGCTTTACTCTTCCTCCTGAGCTGGCTGGTACTAGTGCAACATTTCTCTTTGGTAATTTTCCAACTGGATACAGCATTTGTACCAAGCCAATAGCATTTCTGACCCAGGGATGCATTCAGTCCGGGACAGAGTGGTGGGAAAGCACTGAGCTTATCGTCTTCCCTTTCAGGAGGAATACTCAGTAGAAGTTCAGTTTGAAGACCTCCCCATAGCCTTTTATTTTCCAGGCATTTCCTCTCACGAGCATCCAGCCTTTCTCTGGTGAGCTATTTGCAGCTTTTTTCAATGGTTGATTGGTACAGCAGGGCATGAACATTGGTGTTGGTTAAGCTTCCAACTCAGCCTCATTCCTGGCCATTCTTTTTGCCGAGACATGAGAGATCCTTCCAAAGCAGCGGGATTGTGTATTGTTAAGTAGCAGGAGCTATGGGTTAGCATTACCCTGACAGTGACAGTAGAGTAACAGAGAAACCTTAGAAAAGTCCCACCAACATTTAGAATGTGGTAGACTGTAAACTAGGTATTTACTCTCTGAACTGAAATGGAAACACTAACGGTATGTATCACATACTGTAGTGCTGCATTCCTAGTTCATCACAAGCATTGTTGTTGGGAGCAGTAGCTGTAGTGGGCTCTCCAGGGTTAAGACGAGTGTTTGGAAGACAGGAGTCTGAGACAGAATGAGATATAGCATTCCTATTTCATCACAAAACTAAAGAGCTTCGATGATAACTGTGTCTTGCCTCTTCCTATCCAACATTTTATATTTTAGACAGTTTTTAAATAATAAAAATAGTATTTTATTGACCAAAAAATCAGAAATAGCTTAATTGAAGAGAATGAGAAAGTGAAACACTCATGCACAGTGGATTCCTATAGAGCCATGGAAATTAATGAATTGAAGATATATAACACAGCACATTCGTTCTAACCAACATTAGCCTACATGAACAATGCAAGTTGGAAAAGATAATTTATTCAGAAATGTATCACATGCTACAGTTTTAGTACTCTATGCCATTTAGGAATGCATGCATATGTGGTACGCATATATAGGCAAAAACAAAACCTCAAAACCCAAAATACTGACTGATTGTTTGTAAAGATTAGAGACAGATACACTGCAGGAGGGCTTCAGACTAGGAATTTAACGTCACTAGAAGATTTTATTATTTAAGCTGGAGAGTGTTTGCATGCATTTTTGTATACCATTTGTATGTCTGAGCTATAGATATCATAGTACATTTTTAAAGTAACACATGCTATGATATGACTATATATACATATATACACATGCACACACACATATAGATATATATAGATATAATCTGTCCAGAAATTATCCAACCATGTAATATGAAAAATAGAGACATTTATTGAAGAAAATACAAGATACAAGAAACATTGTATATAGGTCAATGATGCCCCAGTCCCCTTCAAAGTAGGCACCTTGGGACCTCACACAGTTCTCCCAGTCACCATCAGCTGCCCGTCATATTTTCTTGTATCTCATTGTTTGTCTGAAATCTCTTCCCTTTCAAAGGTGATTTTAGTGTTAGCAAAAGCCAGAAGACATGTGGCTCCAAATCTGGCCTATAGGGGGGCTGAGTCACCTGGGTGATTTGATGTTTCGCCAAAAACATTCTGCACCAGACATGATGCATGAGCAGGCACATTGTCGTGATGAAGCTGCCAATCACCAGTTGCCCATGGCTGCAGCCTTCTGAGTCATCCAAATAGTTTCTGCATAGGAATGTTCAAGCTTAACACAAATTTGATGCAGATTTGTTGTTCTACTTGCTCAGTCATTTTGCAAAAAATTTTAAAAGATTTTATTTATTTATTTTAGACAGAGAGGAAGGTAAGAGAGAAAGAGAAGGAGAGAAACAACAATGTGCAGTTGCCTCTCATGCGCCAGCTACTGGGGGCCTGACCTGGCCTGCAACCCAGGCATGTGCCATGACCAGGAATCGAACTGATGTCCTTCTGGTTCGCTGGCCAGCGCTCCACTGAACCACACCAGCCAAGGCATCCCTCAGGCATTTTGAATGGGATGGCCACACAATACACATACTCACTCAACAGCATCTACCACCCCCACTGACTAGTACCGTGAAGTTGTCATTGTTTTCACATGTACATTCTAGTCCACTCTCCTTGGCTGTCAGGTTATATCAATGTCATGCAAACCTTTCTTGTTATGTTAACAATGGTTAGACTTTTTTCCAAACAGACCTTCTATACTCACCATATTCACAGCATAGAATTGTATAAAGTAAAACCACAAGCCTCACTCCTTTTCTCCCACCATTCTTCTGTTTCTTCTTCCCTCTATCATTTAATAATTGGTATTACATCTTTTCATATATTTTCTGTGCACATTCAAAATACACATGTTTAGAACATACACACTTAATATAATAATCCGCGTCTTTCTGTCACCACTTAAAAATAATGTGTAAACCTTTTAATGTCAGTACTATAAATTATCCAACTCAATCTAATAACACCTGCCTAGTAATCACATTTCTATGTAATTTGTTTGTTTAACCTGTTCCCCTATTGATAGGTAAGTATATTTGGGGAAAAACACTCTTTACAAATCCTGGTCTGAAGTCAAACTTCCGCTTCCACAATTTGTCATCCAAATGTTTGATCTTCACTAGGACAAACACCCAGATGTTTTTTGGGGTTATTTTGGTTTTTACCTGAGTGTTCTAGGACTGTGTAGCTATAGCCAGAAATTCGTTCTCTGAGGGGAGTGTGGGAAGAAAAAGACAGCTAAAAATTTCCAATAGGAAACTCAGATTAATGTAAGCCTAGGGTCTCCCCCCTCTTGCCAGCCCCCTTCCAATATGTTCGTAATTTCCAAGAATCACAGGCTTTATAAATATCATCACTAAAGCATGAAGGGAAATATACAAAAAGCAGTATTTTGAATGTGTGGTTTTGAATTTCCACTTCCCAGAGGAAATAGACAGGTATGTTCAATGGTCTTTCTAGTTTGGAGTGCTGTCTAAGTATTTTCTTTATCTGACTATTTAACATTTAGGCCATAGTTCATGGAAACATTCAGGAGGTCATGCTTCATAAACCAAGCCCTGTATTTTGACTTCAAATTCGAGTGAGTGGAGAATGTTCTAGGAACTTGATCTTTTCCCACTTTAAACTCCTTGCACAGAATCCTCACTCAGGGCTCCTTTCAAAGGCACTGAGTTGGACCCTAACTTCCTTATTTTCTCTCTGGCTTCTTTTTCTTGTTATTTTGTATTATTGCTTTATTACACTAGCAATGCATTTAACCTGTGAGAAAAGTGGTAAAATACAATAAATGATTCGGGTAAAAAATTAACTTTTGAAACAGTCTTGGAACTCACATAAAAGTAATGCCTACTATTGTTTAAGAAATTCTTGTTTTTTTAAATGAATGTACATATTTATAAAATATATAGCTACAAATATCTACAAATATGATTCTATACAGTACACATTATTTTATAACTTCTGATTTAGCCATAAAATGTTATATTAAACAGTATTCCATTTCATTAAACTTATTTTTAATGGCTTCACAGTATTCCATGACATGAATGTCCCCTAAATAGGTGTTGTGGTTTTGAGTATCCTTTTTCTCTCATTGTTATAAAATTTATTATTCAGAGGGTGCTTTTCTATTTTTTAAAATTTTTATAACACTTAGTAGATAATGTTTTTTTCCCCTCATACAAGAAATGCAAATATAATGCATTGCAAATTTGGGATTGCATTGGACAGTGTGTACACATTTCACCAATCAGTGGCATGGACAATTTGATGCTCAATTTACCATTTACAGGCGGGTTTCTCACCCTTGGCAGTACTGACACTTCGAAATGGATAATTCTCTGTGTGGGTCCACCTTCACCTACTAGATGCTCATTGCACTACCCCCTCCACTGTGACAGCCAAAAATGTCCTCAGACCTTGCTAAATGTCCCCTAGGAGCAAAATTGCCCCCTCCCCAAGAATTAGTGCTTTCGAGGGATCAATCTGGTTCTTGAGCTGTCTGAAGGATGATCTTGTCTTGTAGCATTTAACCAATTGAGAGTTGGTCTTAGATTAACACCTAAAATAAAATTCAAGCTATTTTGAGAAAACAATATATTTGAGTAGGGACTAATTACCTCTTTTTTATCTCAAGTGACAAAAACCACTATGTCACACTTAGCCCCTATGAAGACTACATTTCAGTAAACTAATTAAACTAATCCTATCTCAACTCATTATTCACAGTTCCTCTAAATATTTTACTAGATTTATTTCATTACATAAATTATATCGTACTTAAAGCCATACAAGACCCTGTAGAGTTTATTTTGGACTTTTAAAATGTGACTTTCAGCTTTATCTAGAATGTATATTTTTCATATCTTTCCTAGCTAATTATTCACCTTAATTATGACTAATTATTAAAAATGATATATTACTTTAATTAAATGAAAGTGCTTGCCTCCTTGTTAGCACTTATTAAACACTGAGAATGTTACAAAGATAATGCAGCTCTGGAAATAGCATAATTCACCAAATTGGTTCCATTTTCCTGCTGCAAGCTGATGCAGACACACATTTCAAGAGACTGATGAATGCACAAGATGGCCAGAAAAGTGTTTTTCATGGTTAAGAGGAATTAAAGTCGATGTCCATCCCAGATTCATTTTCGTACAGAGGATCGCCGCATAATTAAAACGTTAATACACATCCCGTTATTTGTACTTATGTTCCAAAGCCAGCATACATTAAATAGAAATTTAGCCCAAGTGCTTCCTGGAGAAGCCAAGAGGAATAATGCCTAAGTACCACTTCAGAGTAAATTGCTCCCTGCTTATAGACGTGTAATGCAATTAAATTGAGGAGCTGGAAGCTGCCTAAATCGGGTGAGTTTAGATATTTGTCTTTAGACATCTCCCTGCAAAGAGTTCCACACTGAGGAGAAACGAACGGACATCCAGGCAATGAACTGTTCATTAGAGTTGACATATGGTAAACAAGGCCAGAAAATGCCTATGGAATAGAGGCTTTCCTTTGGCATCAAACATTAAAAAAATGCAGCATTCAACTTGATCTTAAGATAACTGTTATTAGGTAGCATGTCCCCTGATTCTCTGATTCTAGCAGGTGTTTTTGATCCACATTATTGTTCTATGTTTAGTTCAAGAACTAAAAATTGTTATTTAAAAAAATACAACAGCACCAACATGCATTTTTAAGCTTCTCTGCCTACAACAGAAAGAGATCTGTCAAGGGAGAAAAAAATGCTGATGCAAATATGTAAGTGGCATCATTTAAAGTGTTCGGGGTCACAGACCCTTGCCACTGAAATCATCTCTAGAACAATGTGAGTTTTATGCTAGGCAGGGCCAAGCTGCCATCTGCAGTAATGCTTTATGTTCTGTGTTTCCAGTGAGTGTCAGTAAATACAGTGCCTGACACATGGGCCTCATTATTTGCTATTTCTTGATCTCCATGCTGAAAACTATTTTGTGTTTGAGGGCTGAGAATATGACATCTTCATGATAAGGAAATTTGAGATTAATACTTAACAGTAATCTAGAATTTTGCTGTTTCTGTTGTACATGAAACTCTAATTCAAGGGACATTCAGATCCAAACAAAAGCTTACAAAATATGTTACAGGACCCCAAGTAAGGAAAGCTCAATACAAACAACAACAAAAAAATGTATATATTGGAAAAGCAGGAAGAGAGGCAGCCAGTCATTTGGGTGTTCCTGATGGAAACTTCAACACCAAAACCAAGAGGAAAACTGGCTCAGGCTCAGAACACCCCTGCACATTTGGACCATTGGAAACACATGGCTGTTCTGTTACTTTGGTTGCTGAATTTAGACTTGGAGATGAAACTGAAGTTCTGCATGTTGCAATAGGTTTTGGCATTAGAAGTAACAGTTTGAACGTCACCTCTGCCACTCCTTGGCTGGGGAACCTTGGGAACATCATTTATCTATCTGTGTCTTATTTCTCTCACGGGGAAAGAAATGAGATGGGACAGAGAGGGACCAGGGAGTGAATAGCGTGGAAGCTACTCCAAGTTTGGAATTAGTGGAGAGAAAATAAGGTGGATGAGACAATTCCAGACTCACAATTTAGACTTAGGAAGGTTTAGAGCATGTAGAGACTAGAGAAGTCATGATGATTTTATGGTTCACATAACAAATGTATGTTGAATGTCCACTCTGCTGTGCCATGGGGGATCTGATGATAAACAAACAGGAAAAAATAAACGCTGTTTTCATGGAGCGTACATTCTAGTTGAGAGGAGACAGACAAAGATAACTGTTTAAATAAATAAGAAAACGCTCAATACTAGGTGCTAGTCAGGTAATTAAAACAGAGCGATAGGTGCTCAAGGAGGAGGTGACATTTAGGCAGAACTTCTAACGATGGGATCATGCCAAGACATAAGGAGGAACGTTGTGGGCAAATATCCTCAGAGAGGAAGAGCTGGAATGTTTGAGGGACAAAAAGACCCTCAGAAAATGGGAGAGTGGCACAAGAGAGCTCTTAGAAATGAACAAAGGCCAGATTTTGTAAATGAATGCAGGGAAATTTGTGTTTTCTTTAATGTAGAGATGTGGGTCCACAAAGACAACTGTTGCATGGGACACTGATAGTGGATCCCAGGGGAGGAAGCAGAGACCGCAGTGAGGAGGCTGTCTAGGAGTCCTGGTGGGGTGTGATGGAGTCTTGATCTATAGCGATCACAAAATGAAAGGCGATGGAAATGAAAGCACCACTATAGAAGAAAAATGGGCAGAGCTTGGAAAACCAGTTTGAGGTGGGAATAAGAGTAAAAAGTGACTCTGGTGGAGAGATTGGGGCCTGGAGGTGGGGCATCGTGAACAATAACAGAGACATCGCAAATTAAAGGCAGCAGGAAGAGCTAGAATCTCCTCTCAGAAGGTCCAGGAGAAATTTGATAGACAGTGGTTATCAAGTGAGAAGAAAGGCAGATTATAGGGTGGTCATCTCAGTTAGGCTTTGAAACTTACTGATTTTCATTCCTAAGGAGAGACACAGCTGGTAGAAAAGACCTTAGCGAGGGGGTTTGTTGTGTTGGATATTAGGTGTCATACCTTGAGTTTTTAAGTTCTAGCCTCTCACCAAATAAGGCATGTGAGAGTGGTTGGTATCCTCCACAAGTGAACACATTAACCAGGGATCTCTCCATGAAATCCACATTCTTGCTAAATGAGACTTTGAGAGGGGGAACCAAAGCTCCGAGAGAGCACCTGACTTGTCCAAGTTCACAAAATAGGCTAGGACAAAGACAGTCTGGGCCTGCTGAGCCCAGGAGCAGAGCTCCTGTTATCCCACACTGCCTCCTCTCCCTGATGGCCTTCGTTTATGGGGGATGGGTGCCAGCTCTCACGTTTCAGAGGGGCCAGATTTCATCCCTCCCTGTCCTCTAAAGCACAAGCTTTCAGTGTGTCGATCCTCCACTACCCTTTTCAAGTTTAACCTAGGATGTTCCCGGTCCCACCCCAGATTAACCGAGTCAGCACCATTTGCCCCTGGAACTGGGGCATCTTCATTTTACCAGGCTCCCCTGGTGACACTGACAGGCCTACATGTACTAAACTGACTTTCCCACCTGCTCTAGGGTTCCGTAAGGTACCTAGGAGGATACCTGATATAAACTTTGCTCAAAACATGTTTGTGTTGTTAATTTGCCATTAATTAATTGATTTATCACTAAGTAACTAATCCATTCATTAAAAATAAACCCCCATGACCTCCTACCAGCTCTCCAATCACCTGTCCTGCTAGGCATGTCAACACACTCCACCAGTTTCCTTTCTGACCTCTCTAGTCTCCCATGGACCAGGGATCTTTGGGATATTCACAGAGTGATATGTATTACCACTAAGTACACACTGTATCTATTTATCCCTGCTGGGCATTTGCCTGGGATTTGCCCTGAGTTCTGTAAAGTTGTTGATTGGGAACGGGCTGTGTCTTGTAGGGTTATGTGGCAGGACTGTGGTGCCTACACATTGGTCTTCATAAGATACTTCAATCGAGGAGAGGTAACTGACTCTAAAATTTTTTAATTAAATTTGTTGGGATAACCAATTAACATTGGTTAATGACATTATATAAATTTCAGTCATACAGCTTTATAATACCACACCCTACTCCACTGTGTGCTCACTGCCTTGTCTTGTCTCCTTCTGGCACCATATACTTGACCCTTTTTACTGTCTTCATCCTCCTTCCACCCCCTCTTCACTTCTGGTAACCACCACACTGTGGTCTGTGCCTGTGAGTTTGTTTTTTAGGTTTGTTTATATCTTTTGTTTGTTCACTTGATGCTTTTTGTTTTATATCCCACATATGAGGGAAATTGTATGCTTCTAGTCCTTGTCTGCCTGATTTATTTCACTTAGCATGATATTATCAGTATCATCTATGTTGTCACTAATAGCAGCCTTTCATATTTTCATGGCTGAGTAGTATTCCATTGTAGAGATGGACCACATTGTTTTCAAAATGACTCTAAATATGAAGGCAACACAATCAAGCTGATTATGACTTCTCAGGTCACCATCCCAAATTTCAGTGGCTGAGGGCAAAGAATGGTAAGTGTAGCATGGAGGAAAAAAAGTAGGGAATTGGTTATAGAGTAGAGAGAAAATGGAGAGTAGAAGAAGGAAGGAGGAATAGGCAGGGATTTTAATGCTTGACACACACAAGAAATGCATTATCTTGCTAAATTAATATAATAATTCTATAATGTATGTCCCATTATTGTCCTTATTTTAAAGGTAAGGAAACTGAAGCCTGAAAGTTAAATAATGTCCCTAATTTTACACAGCTGACAGAGGCACTGGAGTCTCTAATTCCAAGAGTTGAGGCCTTTAGTCACTATGCCAGACTGACGTGATAGCCATTCTAGTATTCATGTTTTCTGGATGCATAGGTCTACAATGGCTGTCAAAAGTGTATCTTCCGTGATCTTGTCTCCTATGAAAATTGCACATTTGCTGGCAAAAAGAAAGTGGCACATTGATCCCAAACTGTGAGATAAATGCATACCTTGAGAGAAGCTCCTGGAAGGTATGGTCAAACACTGTGGAAACAGTTAATGTGTTTGGAAGAAAGCTGATACTGTAGAGTCTTCAGCACAGGGTTCCATTAGGAACTGTATCCAAGGCAGCTGTAGGCCTCCACATGACATGCCATGCATCAGCCTCCCACCATACTCCCTCCTCCCCACAGCCTCACGGATGGCCAAGCTTCTCATCTTCGAAATGCTCAGGAGAGCAGAGGGCATGTCGGGCTTCACCATCAGTGTAGGAGGCCTCTGGCATCCCTTGGTTCATTTAATGTGTTAATTTCACATGCTTTGTCTCTGTGCTCTCTCGAGTTCTTATTTTTTGCCATTGTTGCAGTGGTAAAAGCATCCCAGAGCTTAAGAGCATTCTTGTTCTTTAGCTGTCATGAGGGGGAAAGCAAAGCAAACAAATAAAACAAAACACCATATCCTTTTTCATCCCAGTACTTTGTTTTCATTGCCTTTTATCAAGATTGAATAAACATAATGAAGGTTTACCTTATGAGAAGGGTGCTATTTTCAATAATTAGAAGGGTAGGAATCTGATCTCAGATTGTATGGGGCTGGAAGAGATTAACCCTGTGGCTCCTGACCTGAAAAGATTCTATAGAACACACAGGTTAGGTGTGACATTGCACTAGGTGTCCAGTTTGGGATCACCCTCAGATGTAGGTTTTGCCTCTCGCTGGGGGAGTTCAGACCCTGTGCAGATTCTGAATGCAAACATAAATGAGATGTCATATGGGAAAGTAATTTTAAACTGACATTGTATCGACTTCATTACTGCTGGTGTGTATAATTCAAAAACTGTAAAGTGAGGTGTGTGAAACATGAGTTTTGGAATCCAACAAATTTGGGTTCAAATTTTAGCACTATTCTTTACCTTCTGCTTGGGATGACTTGTACCAACCCCCTGAGCTTAAGTCCCCTCACTGTAAAAGAAAGATAATAATGGTCCTTACCTCATGTGGTTGTAGGGAGGATAAAATGGGACAATCCATCTAGAGAGTTTAGTTCAGTGCCTGATACAGAGCAAGTGCTTTAAAAACAGCTTCTATGCTAGGATGTGAGTTCTTCAGAAAGCCCAAATGAACTGGAGAAATGGAGATATGTGATGTGTGCAGGGCAGCACCATTGTTTGATAAACTGAACGTCAATCTAGCAGTTTAATGAAGCGGTGATTGGTATATTCCCACTTCCCCCTAAAGGTTGGGCCTTGCTGTTCATTCTGGGTTTCAGGGGCTAAGACACTATTGTTTAACCTTGTGAATAACTCTGGAAGATCCTTAGAAAATGACTTGTATTAGCCAAATCTAGGAGCGAGGCAAACCATTGCCTACAATAAATAATTGGAAGAATTGTCATCCAAATATGTTTGGACTCTAGAGAAAAATTCAGAGGGTGATCTGGCCAGAATTTTCAACATGAAGAACAGCAAGTTTGCTTAGCCATGATGTTATATTCCAACAACAACAATGACACCTATAGTAATATTGGTGGTTATCACTCCTTAAGTATATAGGATGTACTTAATACTGGGTCAAATGCTTAATATGCATAAAATCTTTATGCCACCCTGTTAGATCCATGATATCACCATCATTTTCCAAATGAGAAAATTGGAGCTCAGGTAAGTTAGGTAATTTATCCATAATCATAGAAATAAAAAAATTCCCAGGAGGAGAACTCGACCCAAAGCAATGTGACACCCAAACTCATGCTCTTAACTATGAGATGTCAGGACTTGGATTCAAGTCTCAGCTTGCCGAGGCCTTTTTCACAATCCTTAACCTCTCAGAGCCTTGCTTATCTCATCTGCAAACGGGGAATGAAATACATTCTTCACAGAATTGTAAAAATCTAATGAGAAAATGCACCTAAAATATCTTTGTACCTCATAAAGATTATGCAAGCCTTTGGTGCCACATTTTGCATTATTGCCCAACAATAGATCATTTTTGGATTGTGTTTAGGGTTGGGAATTTACAAGTTTGGCAACTTTTGATGAAAAGAATCAATATGCTGTCTCTTTAAAGAGGAATTAGTGGTTATAAGAACTGACAATCCATTTAGAGATTTGTGTTTCTCAATAGCATGCAATGAGACCATTTTCTTTCCATTTATAAGAATATGTATGTGCTTAAGGGAGGATGAATTCAACAATCAGGTTGTTTGCTATGATTTGTATGCCCTGGGGATATGGAGAGTCAGGAATATAAGAAAATGGCAAATATCGAATAAAAGGTCCGAGGAGAAGGTTTTTACTCCCTGTGTCAGCTGCAGCAGGGACCTTCCCAGGGGTTCCTGGGTCTTGCCCACCCCTATTTTTTTGGTTTTTGTTTGTTTGTTTGTTTGTTTTTGCAGGCTTATTGGATCTTCTAGTTATGGCTGATTCTTCTGCTCCCGGCCTTTAATGATGTGCCTCCTATCCTCATTTGACCTTTTGAACTGAATTTGTGAAAGTTAATCCACTGTGAGTTTGGGATGGGGCAGCATGCCCAGTCAGTGTTCCTCCTGCAAAGGATCACCCCCACCCAGCTCCACACCGTGTTGATCCGGTGGCTTAAATTTTCTAGGTCAGTCCCTTTTTAGAATGAAGTTTGCTGATGTTCTTCTAAGTGTGCTTGTCGGATTGTGTGTCCTGGTTTGTAAAAGAAGGCCCTCATGGAAGTGGAGGGGAAAAGTTTCAGATCCCAAGACCTCTGAGGGCCCTAGATGTGGGGTCAGGTGGGTACCTGTCTCCCCCATGTTCTTTCAGGCACCCTCAGGGACCTCTGAGAGGATTCTCTCTCCTCCTGGACTTCCTTTTCTCTCCCTTCTTTTCCTAGCTAATACTCACATATGCTTTGAACCCAGTTTTTTTGTCTCTTCTTCAAGGATAACTTTCATGGCCTGTCTGACTAGGTCAACAACTCTCCTATTTCCTAACTTCTTTTGTAGCTCATAATATCATTCCAATTTTGCATCTTTTGGTATAATGGTATGATTCCTGACTATCTTTACTGAAAGACTGTAAATACTAGGGGGAGGAAGACCATATGTGGTTTTTGCATGCCTTATATACAGTAGGCTTTTGACAATGACACACCGAATGAATAAATGAATGAGTTACAAGGTCAGCCCATCAGGACACCTGTTCTTTCAGGTAGTCTGAAAACATATAAGGGGCAATGATGTGAATTTGTATTAACTTATTCACTGCAACTGCATCCCAGCTTAAACCTCTTCATCCATCCTGGGTGCTCTTAGAATACAGGCTCTCAACATCCCTTCCATCCTGCCCTCTGCAATCTCACTTGACACCTTCCTCAAGTTCTACCCCCAAACCTCAGCCAGGCTGGAATTATTTTCAGGTTTTGAAACTTGCCCAACTTCTTTCTCCTTGGGGATTTTTGCACGTTCTTTACCTCCATCAAAAATGTTTTTTTCTTGCCTCTTCACATTACCTTTTCATAATCATTTTTCAATCTCTGCCTGAATGCCACTTTTTTCAAGGAAGCTTTGTCTGAAACCTGTAGGCTACACTAGCTCATCCTATAATCCCATGTCATAGCATCTTGCCTTTCCTTTCAAAGCCCTTCACAAAATTATGATGTTTGCATTTGGACAATGGCTTATGTCTTCCATTGAGGAGTAAGATACACAAAGAAATATATTAGTGTCCAGCCCTTAATGTGCTCCACAAGTGGCTGTCACATAAAATTGTAAAATACAGACACCACAACAGTTATGATCCTATCAGATCCAGTGTCTTTGATGGGAGGTAGTTATAGTCAAGGAAGAAAGGAGACCATGTGTGTTCATATTCCTCCTCCTCCTATAAATGTGTGAAGATTTTTACCTCTATCTGGGCTGTGGCCTCTTTCTGCTAATATGCCATAGGTTAAGCTGAATAGGTTATAAAGCCCAACTCATACTAGCATATGCCCAAGGAAGATTGATTATCTGAAGAAAATGAGAAGTCCAAGCATAGTTCTGGCTACCATCAGCCATTGCTGAATATAACGATTTGAACCCTAATAATAGGGATCTCTCCTTTTGCACTTCCTAGTTCAGCTCTCTTGAGTATCTTGCTTTTTTATTACATGTAGCTTCTTACAGGTATTTCGATCGCTCTTACAATTTCAGATCTGACAGAAAATATCTGAGGGTGGGTGGGTGTGGAGCTGCAGCCCATGCTAGATCATATGCCCATCCCTAAATCTTAACTTTCTGTCCAGGAAGATTGAGTTTTTTAAGAGCAAGACATGCCTCACTTCTTGCCTACCTCTGATGTCAATCAGCATGTTTTTAATCAGCATGCTTTTACCAACATGCTGACTGCATTCAAAACCCAACTGTTATACCCAAGTATATGTTTATAGGGATAAACATGTAGGATTTGTATAAATTTGTACATAATTTTCCTACCCCATCTCTCTTAGGTCAGATCCCCTGGGATGAATGGCTGAGATGGGGATTTGTGTACCAGTGAGTAAGTGAAGGAATGCTCTCAGGGGAAACCTACAGAGGACAGGTTAAAAAGGGTCAGGATGGGGCAGGGGGAGACTTGAGAGGGCAAGTGTGCTTTCAAGGGCAAACCTGATCCTCTGGGGTGCTCGGGAGTATTTATTCCACCAAAGATGATTTCACCTAGAGTCTTATGCCCACCCCCTTATATCAGTCTATCTTTGACCACAGGCTCAGGCTAACCCCCAGGAAAAGATGGTAGCCCCTACAACCTCTAAATCCCCACCCCACGTCTGTCCTAAACCTCAGGACATCTCTGCCTGGGACAGTTCTTCTCAGTCAAGTTCACCCCTTTGCAGATACGATCAGGTTAGGAGCAGTTAGCAACCAATCCCCACAGCAACTTGAAAATGCTTCATTAAGCTTAGAAGACTCATGAAGCTCCAGCTTTAAAGACACAGAATAAGAAAGATACCTGACATGAAAAGAGTTGATTTATGGACAATAACCTCTGTTTTTATTTTCTGATTAGTTTCAATTCTGAAGGATCCCCTTTATTTCTTGGCTTCCTACTTAAGCCACCTGTTTACATACACAAGCCCTGGGGAACTTCCATATTTGAGGAAGATTTTTTTATTAAAACTGTTGGCATAAAACCTGAACCACCATACCTTTAGACACACAAAGAGAGAGAAGTTAACCTACACCTCCCATCCACACACATTTCTGTTCCTCCATTTCTTATGGGTTCCGGGGACATGGCCTCTATACTCTTCTTCAAATGGGAGTGATGCCCAGTCTCTAGGATCTTGATCATGTCCCCTTTTTGTTTACTTTTTGGCAGTTTCAGGGACCACCACCAGGTGTCATGCAGTAAGGTTGAAACAGGAGCACAGGCAAATAGAATTTCCCCTTGTAATCTCAGGAAGGCAAGTCACCCTTCTCTCCTTCTGGTGAATGTGATCCGATCCCTGCTGCAGACTCACCCATGATTCCTCTGGCTCAGTGTTCTTCAGTACAACTACCCCCACAGTTCTCCCTCCCCACCCCAACATGGTCTCCAGCAGCCTTCATGTCTGCGCACACATAAATAAGTCTGTGTGCACGCATGTGAGAATATACAGCCGTCACAGAACTGTGTAGGCATGCGTACGTGCCAAGGAAATGTAATAGACTATGGTTGTGTGTTTATAGGTGTATAACAAGTTTGCCACAGACTGGGGGTAGGGGCGGAAATGGAGCCATTTGTTGATTCAAACCATTTTTTTCCCTTGAGTTAATGCCCAATCTGTAGCTAAAAACTGCTGACTACAGCATTTTTCTGAGTATAGATTTTTTCCCCCACCCCGACAGCTAAGACCTAACTCCTGCCTGATCTATGTAGCTGCATTGTTCAAATTACAAAGCTTAGGTGACAGACTGCTCTATTTTCTGGGAGCCCTCAACACACCTGTCATCAGATAGGAATGAGAATGTAGAAGTCATCACTTTACTTAGAAACTCGGCAGATGATTGAAATTATTTCTTACTACTAATTCCCCTTTTAGTGGAGATAAGCCGCTTTGTTCAGCTGTAAATGAAACATTAGGGTATTAACTGTGGAGCCAGAAGTATTGGGGAAGCTAAGATTTTATCTGCAGTAGGAACATTTTGGGCAATAAATTGTTTTGTTGGACAGAATACTAAATCTCTTGAGTTACAAAGAAGCAAAGCTCATTAAGGGGGATGCTTAAAGCAGGGGAAAAAAGCGAGACAAAAGCTTATTACCTTTGTTGTGGGCATTGGGGGGTTTTGCAGGTTCTCATGTATATGTAGCATGGAAGAATTATGCGGTACAGTTATTAAGAGATGTGTCTATAGACTTGCAAACACTCTATGAATATGTCCAAGGGACAAATACATTTCTGAAATATCAATAGCAATCTGCAATAACTTATGAATTTTGGAGTACATATTTATCCTCAAAGACTGGGTTTTTGTTTCCTGTGGGTGAAATTTCCCCGTCTCTTTGCCACATCTTTCAGATTAATCGGCTGGCATGGTTACATAAATGTTTGTAATAGAGAAGAGTAAGTGCCAGGGTTATCCAAAATATTGTCACAAAATACAAACCTAAATTAAGATAATTATGCATTGGGAACATCAATCGGCAGGGCTTAGAAGGAAGGGAGCTTCCCCAGTATGGAGAGGAGGATCTTCCTGGGGCACTGGAGTTGTACGTGGGGGTTTATGGGTCCTGTCGGTTGTCTCCAGCCTATAAGCATCAGGGGACAGACACGACAGCTGTCCCTTTACCAGTGATCAGAGTGGAAGAAGGAGGAGAGGGAGGAGACAGTGCCATCTGTGTCCTTGAGGTAGCAGCCCTCTGCTTTGTCTCCAGGAGAAAGGCTGCGGGGGTCCGGCCTGCTACTGGCCTGTAGTTGATGCTCATCTTAGCCTTTGGGAGGAAGATAGCCCCAAAAGCATTGCACCTGAGAAACTCAGACAGCAAACAACATAAACCAATATGCCTCAGTTGCAAACAGATGAGGATTTTGCGAGAGTCGTTTCAGGGCTACGCATTTTTCCTTCCTTTTCCTCCCTAAGTGAATTCAGAGCATCTCTTCGCACACTCCCACCCTGAAGGCTGCCATTGCCATTTCTGCCTTTCCCTGCATGCCCTGATTCACAGCTGGGTCCCAGGACCCAGTCACCAGAAGCAGCAGCTCCTGTGCTCTGGACCTGCCATTAGTTCCAGTTCTATTCATCCCCTTCCTTGGTTCTTGCTACTGAAACAAGGGCAATGCCTTTCAAAGCAGAGCAGGAAGCTGGCCATGGAAAAGAAAGCACAGGAAACACACAAGAAAGGACTCATATGAATTTTGGGAAAACACTGAGGCCTAACTTGCTCAGTGAAAAACACAGCCTATGAAAAATGAGAGCTTATTTGTGTTAAAGCAGCAAAGAAACATGAGCTGTATTGTAAGATCTTCCAAAAAAGAAGGAAAGAGAGAGAGAGAAAGGGAGGGAGGGAGGGAAAGAAAGAAGGAAGGAAGGAAGGAAGGGAGGGAGGGAGGAAGGAAGGAAGGAAGGAAGGAAGGAAGGAAGGAAGGAAGGAAAGAAAGAAAGAAAGAAAGAAAGAAAGAAAGAAAGAAAGAAAGAAAGAAAGAAAGAAAGAAAGAAAGAAAGAAAGAAAGGGAAAGAAAGAAAGAAAAAAGAAAGAAAGAAAGAAAGAAAGAAAAGAATGGCATTCCCTTTGTCGTCCATCTCTGGCATGGAATACAGTGTCAGGAAGAGATTCTTGTTCTTGAACTGAAGGCTGCAGTAGGTAGAATTGCCTGCATTGTGTTTTCAGTCTAGTTTGAATTTAAAAAGTGAGTCTAGTCACAATGTATTTAACCTACCATTCATTTTATAAGTAACCTTCAGGACCACTTAACCACAGGTTTTAGGACACCAGTCTGTCAGCATTGGTATAAGCGAGCCCCAGGCATTGAGTTAATTTCTTATGACTATCTAGGAGAGGGTATTTTGAGTCTTGAGAAGAGTACAAGCATAGATCTACATAGAAGTGATGGAGTCTTGTGTCCCCTTATGAACCTTGAAATTGGTACCAAAGAGTGACAATGGCAAATGGAAGGAAATTAAAATCAGTATTTTTCAATGTAGCATCTCAATTTTTGAGAATCTATAGATGAACTTTATGGTGAATGATTCAAAGATAAAATGACATTTGCATGGGAAAATTTTCCTAGCACCCTGGAATGAATGTGCCATATATATTTGTATATATTTACCCCATTTTTGGCTCTTGTAGTTCAAGTAATAGATGTATGGTGATGTGAACACAGGTGTCAAGAGTTCTGGATTCAAGCCCTATGTGTGTCACAAGCTATGAAACCCTGAATAAGTCTGTTTGTCTACTGGAGCCTCGGTTTTCTCACCTGTAAAATGGCATGATGAAACTATCCAATATAGTAGGGGTCAGTTGGTTGTAAAATTTTCCCACTTAATAAATAATGAAAGATTTATTTTATAAGCATCCAAGCTTCTCATATGGCCTTCAGTGGATGGATCCAGATTCTCAGAGCAACTGTTCAATGATTTTACTCTCCTGAACGGCTCTATTTCTGGCACCATTCCTGAGGATTTGAGAAAGAGTATGCTCCAGCCGTATTCCACATGAAGCAGGGAAGTGCCTTTTGTAGCTCCATTTCCCAGGATTCAGAACATTACTGGGAGTGGGAGGCGAGAGGAGAGGGGATCTCAGACATTCCTATTTAAAGCACAACCGTTGTTACCAAACAGCCTATTACAGTGGAAGGAATGTAGGATTGAATCCTGTTTGTTTTCTTTTCCCTCTGGGTGACATTCACAAAATCCTTAAGCTTGCTGGGCCTTACTTTCTTTATTTGTAAGATGAGGGCAGAGAATTATCTCGATGTTACTGAAGTTTAGAAAGATAATGATGATGGTGAAGCATTTAATTCATGTTTAGTGCATTAAAGAATCTCAATATGCAGTGGCTATTATGGTAATTTAGGAATAGAGATCAATGGTAGCTTCTCAGGAGAGTCTAGAGCTGAGGGCAGGTCTCCAACTACACAGCTTACCCAGATGTTGGCTCTTCGACCCCAGCCTGACAGATGACACATTCAGATCTCTATATATCTGAGGAGCTTTCTGGAGAAGAATTCCTTATTCTTTCAGGAGGCTGCCAGAGAGCGGAATTTGAGCTTAAATTTTACTGATGAAGTTGGTTGTGACCAGGAGACTTGCAGTGAGTGACACTCGTGGAGATGAAAGCGCAGGCCCAGCTCTGGCCCCGTGTGTCCAGGGGCCAGGATTTCCCAACCCTCAGTGAGACTCCATGGAGAAGATAGTCCTGAGATGACCCTTTCCGAACGTAATCCTTGAACTAAAGTGGAGCCGAAGGTCTCCCTTTTAGCTCCTAGGGCTACTGTAACAAATTGGCTCCAACTCGGTGGCCTTAAACAAAAGAAATTCTGGAGGCTAAAAGTTTGGAATCAGTATCTTAGCAGGCTCAGCTCCTTCTGGAGACTAAAGGAGAATGCACTGCATACCAGCTTCTAGTGGTTTCCAGCAATCCCCAGCATTCACTGAGTTGCAGACATATAACTTCAGTTTCTGCCTCCATCTTCACATGCCTTCTCCTCTGTGCCTCCTCCCATTCTGTCTCTTATAAAGATTTGTTATCAGAGTTAGGGTTCACCCTAATGCAGGTTGACTTTATCTTGAAATCTTTAATTGCATTTGCAGAGACCCATTTTCCAAATAGTATCACATTCGTGGATACTGGGTCTTAGGACCTAGACATACCTTTTGAGGGTCACAATTCAGTCCCCTATTATTCTGAAGCAACCTTTTATGAAGAAACAGTTCAATTTAACTGAGGCCACTCAATAACAATGACAATAAAAGGAGGTAACATTCTTGGGCTCTTACTATATGCCAGGCACTATGATGATTGATTGTATGCATTATCTTTCTTACTCATCTCAACAATCCTATAAATTAGGTAATATGCTGTTCCTCAATTTATGGATGAGAAAATTGAGCCTTAGGCAGGGAAGGTCATTTTTCTTAGTCACCCAACCACAAAAGTGGCATAGTTGATTTCCTAATCCAGGTTTTTCTAATTCTGTGCTTTGATCCATCATGCCTGAAGTTCTCAAGTTTTGTCATGTATTGGAAGCTCCATTTCCAGAGATTCTGATACTGTAGGTTTTGGTGCAAGGCAATGATCCACATTTAAAGTAACTGCATTATGTAATTCTGCCCCCTACTTCCTCCCACTGAACCCATTTCTCAGGTGATTCTAACCTCAGTACAGGGTCAAGCTATGTCTATATTCAGATGATTCTGAAGACAGAAGTCCTCAAAAGTGAAAAACCACTCACAAGAGAAACCAAATTGCTTTTTAGGTAACGCACCCTTGGTTCTCGGCTTTTCTTTCAAGCATGTCCTTTTCCCAGTGGCTCACATACACTTACTGCGTCATTGACCATCTGCAGGAGGATATGTGGGAATCAGGGGTGTTGCTCTGAGGCCTTTCCTAAAAGTAAGTCTGCTTATTCCTCAAGCATTTTGAGTTTTTCTCTTGGAGGACACCCACGCAACTGAGGGAGGGATGGTAGGAGGACTTCAGCAAAGTACAGCAGAGGAGCCATAGTCTTGCAATAATCCAACCAGTTAGAAATTTGCTTCAGTTCCCAGAAGCATGGTGGCAGAGAGCTGTCCATGCTGCCAGTGGTGCACAGGCCTGCTAAGTGATATTTAAAAGCTCTTCTGTAGTAATGGAAAGCAGTGTGGTTGATGATCTTTGCTGCTAAAGAAGCAAAAAAGAAAGTGTCACGTAGCACAATTACATTTTATTTCTAATAAGTTGCCCTGCCAACCTTGGAGCCATGTGTGAAACCTGAGAATGTGAAGGGAAAAGAGGATGAAATCTGGCTCAGTGCATCTGATTGAAGAGGGTTTATCTGAAAAATAACCCCAAGACATCCCAGGAGAACTTGCCTGAATAGAGGAAACAAGCAATGGTATTAGAAAATCAAGAAAAGTTAAGCTGCCTGATAAAGTTATTTTTAAAAATTGTATCTTCAGTGCATTTATTTTTAATCACACAGTAGTTGGCATAACTCCATTCTCTCTGTGAAACAACTCAAACTGTACATAAATATGCAAAAGTAGAGAGCAAAAGGTGAAGGTTGCCAATTTTTGACTAGCCTCCAAATCTCATTGCTTTCCTCAAGGAGGTAACCTTTGTGAGTAGTTAGCAGTTATTCTAGACCTTCCTCTGATACACTCTCAAACTCAACTTAAAATAATTGTGTGTGCTTTGGTGAAACCGTAGATAGGTAGACAGATTAATGAATAGATACATAGCCAAACCTATTGATAGATAAGCAGATAGATTAGAGCGGCTGAGAAACAGAAAAGTGGATAGATAAAAAAAGTAGTTTAGAATCAAAATATCTTGCCAGACAGTTTTGACTTTGCTGCTTCCTCCCTGTATGATACTAAGATTACAAAAAAATCTTGCTTAACTTTTTTGGCCCCAGCTGTTATTACCTGTAAATTGGGAGTGGGTAGAGAGAGCAGTGCTGCTTGCCTCCAGAATTAAAGATGAGAGTGAGGCTTCAATGAGAAAATGTATTTGAAAATGTAATAGGCTCAACAGACATCTTGGCACCACGGAGAGATGTAACATGCCCAGTTCCTTTCCCGTGTATAATTCAGCCCAGGCCAAAAGAGTTTGTAAGTGGCATAAAGGAAAATAGATCGTCCTGTAAAAATGGCCTGCAAGAAGTTTCACATCCAAGTTGATGTCATATCTCAGTGAGGTTAAATCTCAAAGAGAAGTACATCATGTGTTAATAATACATTAGACATGCAGCAGGTGAGTGTTCTCTCCTTTTAAAAGTTATTTTTATTTTATTTTTCTAGATTTAAAGATACAAAGTGACATATTGCAAATGGTCATATTATATTCTAAAGTAAAGGTTTAATTAAAACAGAATAGGTTTTTGCCAAATTGAATATAAATGTATATATTTCAGGACTCTAGCTGTGACAAGCAAGTCTTCGAAAATATGTTTAAAAATTGACCAGGTTTTCCTGAAGGCTCACCCATGAGGAAGGGCGAGTGGTCTTACTCAGTTCTGGACATAAATAAGTGCCCCGTGGTGATGGTTAGTAATTTCCTTTTGAAGTGAAAAGCAGTAAGCATATTTCTGAACCCCACTGTCAATCTTTAATAATTTCATATTAAGGCATTGTCTTTAGCTACAAATGAATATACTTTTTTAAATGTGGTCTTAAATAAAATTTAGTAAATAGCAATATCCCTCACTGAGCATTCCTACTGTGGAATAGGAGCAAACAGAGTCCTTGCTGCTCTTAGTGGGTCACGGTGGGGAGCAGGACACTCCAAGTCCCTGAGATGTTGTTCCAAGCCCTGATGCATAGTTTGGATGTGACTGGCTTCCAATGCTAAGTATGTAAGGCTCTCCTCTTAATTATAGTATTTCAGATAGGCTTTATTTGACATACACTGGCACACAATATGCTAAATATTTCATATAATATGACTTGAAGAAGGGAATCCTTCCCCCTTGAGAGTCTCACTAGATAGGGCATTATAACAGAATCTCAACAACAGCAGGGTCATCTTAACTGCAAAAAAGAAGTCTGTCTTTGATTCGATGCTCCCAAAGGTGCAGACCAGGGTCCGCAGAACAGGAAGACTTGGATGCAATTCCAGAAACATTGCAGCTCATTTACAAGTCTGATCTTAAAGGAAACAGCGAGCCTGGAGCTCCACATTCATGATGTACTTTTGCCATGAACTAGGGCTTGACTTCCCTTGAATTATTTTACACCTCCTCCCTGTTCGATCAAGTAGACCTAGCTTCCAGAAGTGCTCTTCTCAGTCAGTGACTGAGTGTCCACCTGAGACACTTTCAAGTAATTCTCCATTGTCTTCTAGGAGATGCCCAGTTGGTGACATTCACTGTGTGTACTTTAAATGGATGTAACAGATACATAATAGTGCTGTATGTTTTTGCTATAGTTGATCTTTTTAAGAAGCATTAATATGTCTTATCTCACAGTAAACTGACAGTAATATTTTGAGTTAAATAATTTTACAAAGCAGGTGGTATTCTCTCCATTTTGGCAGATGAAAAAGGCAAACGCAAAGAGATAGGTATTTATTTAAGGTCATTTTGCAAGTCACTGACCTGTGTGGGAGGTCCTCAGATTTCTGGCATCTAGTGATAGCATCTTACAGGTGAACAGCTGTGGCTCCCATTAACATTTTCTGAGCACTTCCGGGTGTCAGACACTATGTGAAGCAGCTGGTAGGCATGGCCTCCACGGCCAGGCATTGTTATCTTTCCTATTTTATAGTTGAGGGGAAAAATCCCTCACAGAATGTAAATAACTCGTCCTAAATCACACAAGTCAGTGACTAGGACCTAAACCTCTGAGGCTAGACTGTTTCCTACCACCCTTCTAAATATGTGATGTATCTGTGGATTTTAAAAGAATATTATTCCATAAAGCTGAGTGCCTCCCTTTTTTAAAATTAAAAATTATATATACTTGAGCTATACAGCTTGATGTTTTGATATATGATGTATCATTGTAAAATAATCTAGTGAGGATGTAAAGGAAAGGGAATCCTTCATCACTGTTGCTGGGAATGTATCCTGGTGCAACCATGGAAAACAGTACAGAAGACTGTCAAAAATTAAACACAGAACTGCTTTGTGACCCAGCAATCCCACTTGAGTCTGTATCCACAGGGGAGGAAGTCAGCATCGCCAAGAGGTATTTGCACTCCTGTGTTCATTGCAGCATTATTCCCAATAGCCAAGACAAGGAAACAACCCAAATGTCTGTCAGCAGATGAACAGACAAAGAACACTTAATATACACATGCACACATACACTGTGGAATATTAGTCAGCTATTTAAAAAGGAAGGATTTCCTGAATGTACTCTTTAATTCTCTGATTCTCCCCTGGCAGGACTTTCTCAGGTAGAATGCGCAACAGGTGAGCCTTCCCACGAGCAGCGAGCTCCCGTGGGATGCTGATGTGGGTCAGTGAGGGAGTAGCAGCTAGGGCAGAATTAGTTCCTGGGTCAATGCATCTTATAACCAGTGAGCAGATGTTGGGTGTGTGCCCCCTTTCTCATCCCTCCTCCATCCAGTAGAGATGACTCCTCTCTGTAACTGGAAACACACCTGCTGTCTTTGCCTGCTAGAAAGAGAACCATGAAGGGCATCTCTTAGGATACGGCCCTAACCCTTACAAGTACGTTTTTAAAGCTGGGCAGGCATACTTGCTAGGTTGAAGGGTGATCATTTCTGGAAACATCCTAGAGAAAGACCTCTAATGAGGCTGCAGTTGCAATTTCTTTCCAATTGTAGCAAGAAAGCTCTTGACGATACGGCAGTGTTTGCTTTCTGCTTCGTAAAGTGGAGAGGAACACAGCAGAAATCAGCACGGCACAGCATCGATGCCAGCCCAGAGGTGGGGACTCTGATGGTAGCCCCTGCTGCAGATCTTTGCCGCTGGGAAACCTTCAGCTGTGATGAGATTAGCAGACACAGCAGCTCATGCCAAGGCGCCGTGCAGTTTTTTCCCTGTTCCACCAGGTGTTGCCAGAGAACATTGAGCAGCACCGAGATCCGGGCAAAGGGGGTTCACAGCTGCTCTGGAACACACGGGCTGTGTGGAAGGAAGACAGCAATTAAATGTTATGCTGACTCCAACAGCCCTCTTTCATTAAAATATGCCTCTGTGTTGGCCTCATGGCTCGCATTTCAAATCAACACATTTTGTTGCACATTTGGGTCTGCCCACACACTCTCCCACTGGAGGAAGGAGGCCAAGCTAGATTGTGATGATCCAGGTCACCAACCTGAACCCAGAGGCACCTGTGATCAGCCTGCATCTTTACTAGGAAGTGGACAGTTGCCTTGGAAGCACATAAGAGTCGCCCTCTCTGCCAGGCTTGTTGCCTGTTAACTCAGGGTAATTGCATTTCAGCACCTGTTCTCTGTTCCCTTCCCACTCCGCTTTGTCTGCAGCAATCAGGTCACAGCCCTGGGCCAGTGATCCTCAGCCAGCTGTGACTGAGTCTGCAGGGTTCATGCGGCCATGCCCGGAAATACTTCTGGTTGCCGTGACTAAGAAAGGGGAGTTGCTGTGGACATCTAGTGAGCAGAGGCCAGGGATGCTACCAACATCCTACCATGCAGAGGAGAACCCCACAACAAAGGGTTACTAAAACTGCCAGCAGTGCTGGGGTTGAGAAACCGCATTCTAGAGAACGCTTTATAGACACGGTGATTATATTCTCCAGAACACACACTGAGGTCAATCTCACTTTTTTAATTTTATTTTTAATCACAATTTACATTCAATTTGGGTTTTGTTTCAGGCGTACAGCATAGTAGTTAGACAGTCACCTACTTCACAAAGTTGTCCCCGTGATGTTATCAGTACCCACCTGGCATCATGCATAGTTATTACAATAGTGTTGACTATCTTCCCTATAATATACTTGACATCCCTGTGGCTATTTTGTGATTACCAATCTGTAGTTCTCAGTCCCCTCACTTTTTCCACCCAGCTTGCTATCCTGACTCCTCTCTGACAACCATCAATCTATTTTCTGCATCTATGAAACTGTTCCTGTTTTATTTGTTCATTTATTTTGGTTTTTTTTTTTTTGCTTCCTCATATAAGTGAAATCACATGGTATTTAGCTATCTCAGTCCAACTTATTTCACTTAGTATAATACTCTTTAGGAGATTTATCTTTCCAATTGTGATTGTTCTAGAAAATCTTCTTTAAATACAATTAAACATTTCGACTTGTCAAGGTAACTCCACCATGAAGAGGTGAAAAACAAAGATGGCATATATTGCAAGCCTACTCTGTGTCAAATACACTGCTCCTGTCACATCTAACTTTGCAGAGGCAGTACTGTTCTATATTACAGAAGAGGAAACAGAGGCTCAGAGAGCTTGTGTTCCTTGCTCAGGGTCGCCCTGCTGCTAAGCAGGAGGCCCAGTTTTAAACCCAAATCCAATTCCTTAAGGACCACTGTGTCTTTCCCAGTGACTTGCTGTTTCTCCCTGTGTCCTAGAAGGCAGGTGCAGACTTCAGTGCTTCCTGCACAAATTGGGGGCTAAACATGCCCTGAATTGGCTTTCGGCTTCCTAGGTCTGGGATGTCACTTCTCTTCGTTCCCTGGGCCCCAATTACACCATTTGCCAAACTGGGTACAGAGGACTTGATGTTTCATAAAAGGCGTTTCTGACTCTTCCAAGACCCTACGCTCAGCTGGTGGCTGAGGACTCTCTTCAGGGCCCTGGTTCCCAGGACGTGCACAACAACTGCACAGCAGCCGCTGGAGCGCTGGGCTGATGGTCCAGCCGCCTCATAAGGCTGGCATTTCTTTAGGTTTTCTCTCATTTATTTTTCCCTGTCAGAGGTCTCCAGATCCTTTATGGAAGAAAGGTCAGGTGTGTGTGCTTGATATGCACTGATAAAGAAGCTCAAACTCAAAAGGAAAACCCACTTTTGAGTCTTGTTTTTGAGTGAACAGTAAATTAGAGAGCGATGCAAAATTACTTAGTAAAAAAAAAAAATACAAACTTTCTAGAATCCAGAGCTTCCCTTTCCAAAAACTTTCTGTTTTCCAAAGTGACCATTGAGCCATGTAGTAAACTGTTACTCAACACCTATCTGTAGCATCAGAGTCCTAAGGCTGCTGCAACAAAACACCACACACGAGCTGGTTTAAAATAATACAAATTCACTACCTTACAGTTCTAGAGGTCAGAAGTGCAAATGGGCCTCACTAGGTTCAAGTCAAGGTGTTGGCAGGGTTGTGTTCCTTCTGGAGGCTCTAGGGGAGGATCTGCTTCCTGTCCTATGCAGCTGCCGGAGCCTGCATTCCTCAGCTCCCGGCCTTCAGAGCCAGCAGTATAACCAATGTAACAATTTCAAATCTTTCTCTGACTCTACCTCTATGGCCATATCTTTGTCTCTGTTCACTTAAGAATCCTTGCGATGGACATGGGTTTCACCTGGATAATCCAGGATAACCTTCCTATCTCAAGATCCTTCACTTAATCACATCTGCAAAGTCCCTGTTGCAGGATAAGGTGACATAGTCACAGACCCTGGGAATTGGGACCTGGACTTTTGTGGAAGGGAGGACATTGCTCTGCCTACCACTCTTACTTTATGGCTGCCACTGATGGAGCTACTGGCAATAAAGTGATGAAAAAACATCCAGTTTTGCTTCCAGTGACTTGTGGTAATTGTGCATGTGTGTGCATGCTGCAGAGAAGGGTGGTCCAGAAAAGAAAACATGTCCCTCATATAATCCCTCTAGGGCAAATATGATTATTATAGTTATTATTTATCTTTGTATTTTCAGAGGCTACTGTAGGTACTTGTGTATGGCATAGTAGGGGCTCAATTTGTTTCATGCATTAGTGTCTTAAAGAAATGGGTAGATAGAGGTCAATAAAAATATAGAAGAAAAATCACATATTAGAGCAATCCAAACATGACAACCCATTGGTTATATTAATTGCTGTTGAGATTAGTCTTAGTACAATGTTAACTGATACACACAATCATAATCTAGAGACTGCACAACGGTCTCCCCTCATTCACATTTGTGCTTTCCACAGATTCAGGTTCCATCGTCAACTGTAGTCCAAAAACATTACATAGAAAATTCCAGAAAAAAGCAATTCATAAGTTTTAAATTGTGTGACATTCTGATGGAAACTCACGCCATCTACTCTATCCTGCCAGGGGCTGAGAACCATCCCTTTGACCAGTGTATCCACACTGTATATGCTGCCTTCCCATCAGTCACTTAGTTGCCTCATCTTGGTTATCAGATCGACTGTCTTGGTATTGCAGTGCCTGTGTTCAAGCCACCCTTACAGTAGCCTGATGCTGTATCACAAACCTACACCATTCATCTCGCTTCATCCCATCATGGAGGCATTGTACCATCTCCCATCATCACAAGAAGGATGAGTACAGCACAGTAAAACATTTTGAGAGAGAGGCCACATTCATATAACTTTTATTACAGTATATTGTTAAAATAGTTCTATTTTGTTATGTTATTTTTGTTAGTCTGTTATTGTCCCTAGTTTATAAATTAAACTTTATCATAGGTATGTGTATATAGGAATAAACATAGTATATATAGGGTTTAGTACTCTTTGTGATTGCAGGCATCCACTTGGGGCCTTGGAACATGTTCCCCACGGATAGAGGGGGACTCCTGGGCAAGTTTTCAGAGTGTCTTCTACATCCTTGCAGATTCAGTGTCTTCTAGCAAACTCTAGTGCTATACAGGTTTTTCTGTTCCACTGGGGGTAAGCAAACTAAGGCCCGAGGGCCAAATCTGGCGTGCATGCTGCTTTTGTAAACCGTTTCATTGGAACACAGCTATGCTCATATTTGCTTACAACCGATGGCCATTTTTGCGATACAAAGGCAGCGTTGAGTAGTTGCAACAGAATGTATGGCCCACAAAGCCTAAAATATTTACTCTGTGGCCACTTACAGAAAAAGTTTGGAAACCATTCCTGTAGAGAATCGAACATTGACAATCTTCCCTAGTTACGACACCAAGTTTGGTTAGCGAGAATACACCACTCTCTGGCTGCCTTGGGTATCAGGCTGTGCTCATTCTCTCAGTTGTGGTATTTGCAGAAAAATTCTATGGATGATCTTACTGAAAATAGGAAAAGTCTCAAGTTAATCAAAGCAGGCACTCAGATTGTTTAGATTTTTTTCCCCTAGCTACGTTTAGTGAGATAAATCGTGCTTCATTGTGGTGACTTGTGGATGACAGCAAAGCAAATGAAATTTTAATACAGTGACTATATTCATCTTGAATTTTTTTTAAAAAGTAAAAATGTGTCTTCTGCGGGAAGTTGAACACAGTAAACGACTCAAAACTCTTATTGCATTGAGATGAATGGTAGTAAACAGTGCATCTCCAAAAATATCCCATAAATATCCTTAAATTATAACCATCTGCTTGATCTGGTGAGAAGTGACTAATTCCTGACTATTTTCCCTCTCTAGACTGCCCGTCAATTATACTGAGGATTGAGATCTTGGTGGCTGATAACTAACTTCATAATCTAATCTAATAAGGCTTTATCTTGGTCTAGACAGGTGATCGAGGTTGCTGGCTATCTTCTAGAGCAGATTCCTCTACCAATGACATTTTGCACCCTATGATTTTCATTTGTGGGAGAGCTGTCCTGTGCATTGTAAGATGCATAGCAGCATTCCTGGCCTCTACCCACTAGATGCCAGTAAAAACCCCTCCCATGGTGACAAGGAAAAATGCCTTCAGACACTGGTTTATGTCCCTACGTAAGGGTGGTCAAACCGGCCCCCAGTGGAGAGCCGTTGTTCTAGAGGAATGGTTTTCAAAGAGACTTATAAAGCACATGGCATTCTCTCATGTGAATCATTGCATGTTGTTATTTTAAATGGACTTTTATTCTTATCCTTTTGCAGCCCTCCCCCTGATTCGCCCCTCCTTTCTCCTGGGCCAGGCTCTTATTAATGTCTAAATGCACTGCAAAGATGAGATTGCCTTGAATTCCTCCAGCTTCGCCTGATAACCCTGAGCGCGTTGCCGCTCTAAGCCAGATCAGCAGAACCAGGTCTGTGATCAGGTTCCGAGCACTGGAGCACCTCTCTGTCGTGGCTGCTGTGATCAGAGGGGCTGGAGGATGAGTGTCTCTCTGATGTGGTCTTATCAGGCTGAGCCTAATATCAACCCTGTTAGAAGAGCTTTGTCCGATCTGCCCGTAGCTTTGTTCTGAACCGTTCAGTAACAGTTCACTGGAGCAGAAAGAGCTCTGTGAATTGATATTATAAACCTGCATGCCTGTTTTATTCATTGCAGAGGCAACTGAATATAACTCAAGTATTTATTTTTAGTGATTGGAGAATGGCATTTCTTTCCGCTTCTCCTTTGTCACGGAATGCAGAAAAAACAAACAAAAAACACAAGACTCTTTTTGAACACAATCCTATTGAAAAGATACCACCTATTGTTTCTTGTTTCAATTATGTTGCCTATCCTAAGTAGTATATGTGTGTGCATTGAATATGTATGTGTGTATAATACATATTACATTCATTTGGATGGTCATAATAAGGGGCCACAGGCTAGCAAATGTAATCCAATCACCACAGGTCTGGCCTATCTCTCTCTCTGGCTGTTACCTTGACCCCCACTGCCCCAATTTCATTGAGAGTAAGATTTTCTAGAAAAATTCATGAAACTTCATCGTGTTTCATTCATTCCTTGCTCCTGGGCATTCCTTGCTGAAGGTCAGGAGCTGTGAAATTTCTCTTTAGTCCCATTGCTTTGATATGGCACAGGCCAGGCAATGAAGAAAATGAAGTGTGGAAAAATGGAGTTACGGCAATGACTTAAGTGTGAGGAGGGGTCTGTTCAACGAGACAAGGTTAGAAATGAGGAAGCATGCTGCCTGTTGTCTGAGCTGAGATTTCTTTAAGGATGAGACCTCAAGGAGGACTGGGTATAGCTGAATGGCTCCTATAACAGGGTCACTTCAATTAGTTAAAGCTCCATCTTCAATGATGGTGATGAAGATGATGATAATAGTAATAGATACAACCATATGACATTGGTTTTATTTGACAATTGTTTACCTACTTAAATGTCACTTTAGTATGATTCAACTTAATGATAAAAATAAGAGCTAATCAGTATTGGATAATTGCTAGGGTCCAGGCACAGTGCTATAAACATCACATAGATCAGCTCACCGGACCCACACAGCAACTCTCCACTGGAGATACTGTTCACACCCCAACTTGACAAATGAGGACACTGAGGCTATGGGAATAACTTGCCCAAGGTCACTAAATAGCAGAACAGAGATTTAAACTCAGGAGATTAATATTACAGCCTATGCTCTTCACCCCCACAGTACACTCTTGCCTGGATAGAAGTTTTAGACAGATATTCACACTTTCCACAGAGGGTCTTGCATCTTCATCAGGCTTGGGGAAAATTCGGTTTGTTATTTGTGAGCAAGTCTCACTGATTATGAAGAGTACTGATAGACCCCAGCCAACCGCTCACCACCTAGTAATGGGGGCCTTGCCATCAACTTGGAATTCTAAGAATGGCCCACACCAAGTTTGGCTTGAGGGTCATGTGTTAAGCAGTAGAAGTCAGATTTCACCTCCATCAGCTTCACCAAACATTCACATTTGTTTTTTTCTGACAATTTCTTGGATTTCGGTTGTAAAATCTTCATTTTCTAAATTCCATTCCACCTGTAGGAAAGGAAACAAAGCCATTAACAGTTTTAGCAAAGATGCCAAACATGTGAGAATCATAAGTACTATAAGAATAAATAAATAAAAAGGGATAACTGTGGTCTTCCTTCAAAAAACCTATATTCTCAGTCTTATCATGAGAAAAACATCAGACACATTCCAGGTGGGGGGCATCTCACAAAATATCTCACCAATACACTGTCAAGATGTTCAAAAATAAGGAAAGTCTGAGAAACTGTCACAGCCAACAGGAATCTAAGGAGACATGATGCCTAAATGTTACATGTTGTTCAGAATTCCAGATGGAATTCTGGGGCCAAAGGGGACATGATATGCAAACTAAGGAAATCTGAGTAAAGTATGGACTTTAGTCAATAATAATTGTGTTTATTAATTATGAAAGATGTACCAAATTACTGTTAGACGTTAATAATAGGGGAAATTGGGTATTGAGATGTGGGAAATCTCTGTACTCTTTACATTTGTGCAAATCTAAAACTAATCTAAAATAAAAAATTTATTTTGAGAAAGGAGAACACCATAAATACAGAACAAATATTAAAAAACTAATAATTTTCCAGACTTTTCTGTTAATGAGGAGTTCTCACATAATAATGTAAAATATTCCATTTTTTTATTTTTCCTGACATGCATCAGGCAATTAAAGGCTTTGAAAAGTCCCACCATAAACATCAACATAGTTGTGTGATTAGCTTTAACCCAGTTTTTCTCAAACTGATCTCATCTTGGAATCCTTTTATTTGAAAAAATAGCCATAAGCGGGGAAAGTTGGGTCACAAGCATCCCTGGTTGCGAAGCTCTTCTTAGCACCTGTTTTTCTAGGAACTACCATTGGGTCATTTTCACATTCCTACTCCTCCTGAAAGCCTATAGTAACTCCTTACTGCCTCAACAGCAGTTCTCACCCTCAAACCACTTCTCTTCCCTGTCAAATCTACCCCACCTGAAATGCCCTCTTCTCTCTCCCCACTCTTTCTCTAAGGAAGTGTGTCAGTCTCACACTTCCCAAGCAGGTTTGTGAGACTCAGATGGCTGGATTCCACCCCCAGAATTTCTGATTCAGTGCATCTGGGATGGGACCTGGAGAACCTGTGTTTCTCAGGAGATACCAGGAGATGTCAGTGCTACCAGCCTGGAGACTACATACTAAAACCACTGAGGTTCCTGCCCCCTGGTTGTGAGGTTGCCTTGCATCCCTCCTAGCCTCTAGACTTCATCTTGCTCTCACATGTTGGCTCTTACCATTCCCCATGTACTGGTTACCTAGTAACTGAAATAAATACTAGTGAAGTGTTCCTCAGTGGATGTGGAGTCCAGAAATAGATCAGATTCAAATAAGAAATGGAATATTTGGGTTTAATAAAAAGGATATTTTTCTTTTTAACAGGAGGTCTGGGCCGCATGGTCACTGTCATTATTCACTAGATGAGTGACTTTAGGCATATTTCACAATGTCCAAAAGCTTGGGTTCTCTACTATAAAATGGGGATGATTTTTACCTTGTCAACTTTTGTGAGAATTAATTGGTGGCACAGATATTAAGGTGCACATAGCAAGGCACATTGCAGCTACTCAAAAACTATTACTTCTCTAGCTCCAGGAAAGTTATTCCCAGACATTGGTGTCCACCAGAATCACCTGCAGAGCTTGTGGAAATGCAGAGTCCCAGGTTTGCCTATGGAGATTCTGACTCATCAAGTCTGGGGATGAATGCAAACATTTAATAAGCAGTTGGCATAACCGCAATTCAAGTGGTCTACACACAATACATTCATTCATTATTCATTTACTCACCTATTGAACAAGCATTTGTGCTGGGCCTCCATGTGCCAGATGGAATTCCATGTGTTAAGGACATAGCAAGGGAGAAAATAAAGACCAGACCTTCATAAAGTTGATGTATAGTAACCACTATATGAATAAGTATATAATGAATGTCAAGGTCATGAGAAGTGACATAAAGTGGAAATCAAAGCAATGTAACAAGATAGAGATGGGATGGTCAGTGTAGGTCTTTCTGAAAAGCAAGAAAACATAAAAGAATCTACAATTCAAAGTTGGTTTTCTCTAATGTGAATCATAATCTAACACAGATGTATTATAGTCATCTTTAGTTCTGGGGTTTTATTATTAGGAAACATTCATTTCCCAAACAATATGGTAGATCTTATTTTGTTGAGTGTCCACCAAAACCTGATCACAATGCTCAGTATTTTGCAAGTATTATTTCTAGTCCTCAGAACAACTCTGTAGGGGAAGCATTTTATTCCCATATTACAGACAAAGGAGACTTGAAGAAGCTACATGGTCACATAGTTAGTAAATGGCCAATGTCAGTTCTTTCTGCTACACCCTATAGCCTTGAACATAAAAAAATCCAAACTTTGTTTTCAAAATCCATAGTGATGCCAACTGTATAGCCCTAATCCTCTTAAAGAAACAATTATTTTGTTGCCATTGTTCAAATTCATTGTTTTGCCCTTTCCAGTAGTTTATAATCCTTGCTGCACATTCAAATCCCCTGGGAGCAAGAGCTGGGTATCCAGGATTTGAAAGTCTTCTTAGATGAATCTGATGTGCAGCCAATGTCAGGTACCACTAGCTAGTGTCATCATCCAAGAAGAATAAATATTTCCTGGCCACAGAACCAGTGGAGCTCTGGTTCACAATGTAAATCAAAAAGGTAGCTGTGAGCCAATACACTTGAGGTTCATGATCACCAGGGGGATAAATCTCTCTGAAATAAGAAACACACCAGCCCTGACTGATGTGGCTTAGTTGGTTGGGCATTGTCCTGCAAAGCAAAAGATCATTGGTTTGATTCCTGGTCAGGGCACATGCCTGGGTTGCTGGTTCAGTCTCTGGTCGGGGTGCATATCAGAGACAACCAATCAATGTTTCTGTCTCACATCGACATCTGTCTCCCTCTCTTCCTCCTTTCCTTCCCTGCTCTCTAAAAATAAATGAATTAGAAAGAATAAGAAACCACTAGCCCCTGGAGCAGACAGACAGAATGGCATTGTGGAAAAAACACAGGCCTTGTCACAAAACCTGGGTTTCACACCCAGTTCTGCCCTCCTCTGGCTCTGTGATTTGGGGTGAGGGACTAAACTTGACCATACTGACTGTACTATACCTACCACTGTTAAGAATGCCGGGGCTTCCCAACACTGTATTCTCTATTTTCTCTGTCTAATACACCACTCCCAACCAAGGAGTACGAATTGAGTCCAATGAACACAAGGAAAGGGCACCGATTTCCTCCCCACCTGCAATGACTTCCTGACTTTTCCAGCACAGAAAAGTAGAAGAAAAAAAGAGTGCAGGAAAAAAAAAGTCTTTCCAGGCACTTTTTTTTTCAAAGTTATTCAAATCCAAATTTAGCATTCTTTCCTGGGGGAAAATAAAAGAACTGCCTTTTTCATGTATTTGCAGTGATAACTTTGCACCCAATAATGCTTGCTATGAATCTTGGACTAGTAGTGGTTTGGGCTAATAGGGGTTTAAGAAGGGTGGAGGGGACAAGTAGCAATTAAGACTGCTGTCTCCCTTCTTCCCTGAATCTTGTCTCTGCAGGACTGGTCTTCCCTCTGGCATGCAGACCTCTAAGTCTCTTGTTCCTCTCTTGGCCCCTCCTTGCTTATTAAACTTGCAATCTGAAACAATTGCTCCCACTTTGTATTCCATGCAGCTGTAATATTTGCCCAACGATGAGCTCCATTCAGTGGTTTGTTAACTGAAATGGGAAGTGACAGACTCAATAAAAGGAAATCTCTGTGCCAAGGAAACAGATATTATTTCTCCCGCTTGCTTTCCCTTTTTCTCTTCCTCTCAGTTACTCTGTGCCGGGAATCAGCAGACTCTGAGCTTACAGACACAGTGAAGCTTCCTATTGATCCATGTCCAACTAATTTGATCAGAATAGAGACTTTTATTCCCTGTTGTTCCTCTCAGTGGCTCTCAGCAGATGTGATTGAGTGCCTGGGTGTCACCCCCGACCTCTGCTGATTGGTCTGAGGGAAGAAAGGATGCAGAAGAACTTAGGCCCACACTGCAGGCTGGGAGGGGCTGGCTGTGGGTAAGATAGGAAATTACAAAAGGATGAAAGTTGGAGGGAGGAAGTATAGGATCCTGTCCTGGGATCGACATTCTTGTCTTTTTTGTCGGTGATGAGTTACAGAAAGCACCCACCATTTCCAATTGAGGAAAATCAGGGGATCTATGGGTAATTTCTGGGTAATGACAACTCAGATGTTAGACATATTTTTATTTTTCACATATATTTGGGAATTAGTTACAAATAATAAAGGTAACCTGACATTAAAAGTAATCTAACACCTATCAAATCACATGGACATCTCAGTTAATCTCCACAACAACCCATTGGAGGCTGCATTATTATTATGTACTTTTTTAGCAGAGAATTGGGTCTTGAAGAAGTAATGTGTCCAAGGACTGATAGTAGGCAGGTAGAAGCCCTGAGACCCAGTGTATGTCTCCTAAACTTGCACTCTGTTTAAAACTTGTTTTTTTTTATTTTGAAGATAATTGTTGATTCATGTACTGTTGTGAGAAATAACACAAAGAGATGATCCTAAAGTATCCTTCCCAGCTGCCCCCAATGGTAACACCCAGCATACCTGTACTACAATACAATGACCAGAAAATTGACATTGATACGCCCATCCACCTTATTCAGACTTCACCAGCTTCATGTGTACTCACTTGTGTGTGTGTGTTTACTTCTCTGCAATTCTTTCACCTGTGCAATTTCCTGTGATAGACCACAGTCACCACACAGAGCTGTTCCATTAGAAGGATCCCTGGCTCTGCCCTTTGTAGGAACTGCTACCTGCCTGCCCCCTCCAGCCCCAGGCAACACCAATCTCTTCACCATCTCTATAATTTTGTCATTTCAGAAGTGCTACATAAAAAGTTTATGAAGTGCTTTCCTTTTGATTATCCATCTTTGCGCATGTTTGTGGTTACAGAACCTGTCCACAGACAGACTTTTTGTCCACTTAGCTTCTTGGTCCCTTCCAGTTCCTCTACCATCTGCTACCTCCCTTTTGCTCCAGGTCTACTGAGATTAGATACACTATTGACACGGGTGTATAGCCCATACACACATCTCCCTCCACCACTCCCAACCCAAGGATAGGCTCCTGATGTCATTGTGTGGGAATTCTACAAGATTCTCAGCTGCCATTCAGCCACTGGAGGTCAAGATATTCCCTGTCAGTGCCCATCCACATTCCCCGTTCCCTACCCTCACCTGGGCCCCCAGGCCAATGTGATGTTCATTAGCCATGCTGAGCCTAGGAATAAGAGGACCAACTTCAGTGTCTGATCAATGAAGTCCACCCCAGAAGTCTCCAGGTCCCCTACTGGTTAAAAAGTTACAGCGGAAGAAGAGGTTTGCTCAGGTCCTCAGAGTACACCAGATAGGGTTGTGTGTTGTCTATGGTTGGGTAGAGGCTTCACCCCCAATTTTTACAGAATGCAGTATCTTTTGAATTTTGTGTAGCAAACAACCTTGACTCTCACCCATGGCACAAAGTGTCCTAACACCTCATGAAATGAAATGACCACTGCCCCTCTTACATGTGACTCAGACGCCAGAGGTGGAGATTAGCCATCACACACAAGGGCTCTTTCATCTTCTCGATTTTGTATCTGATTCCATTAAGGCCATTGTCTGGCAATGGTCAGTATACACTGGGGATGAACAACAGGATGGACTGAACTGTCTTTTGCCACAGAGTAATATTAGATTAGATTGGATCTTGGATCTTAGATTTAGGGGAGTTTTGCCCCCTTACTCTTGAAAGCCCAGAAAAAGTGAGGTCTTTGGATGGTAATTGCTCTGCAGAGTTCTCTCGCTCTCTGTCTCTTTCTGTCTCTCTCTCTCCCTTCTTCCCTGCTCCCTTCCTCTTCCTCTTTCTTTCTATTATTTATATTGTATCCTCAGCCTAATTGGACATTGCCTTGTCCCCAAGCAGCTGGTGCCCCTCCCCAGACTTGTTTTCCCTCAGTAGTGATCCCCTTGTCTGGGCATCCTGCACAGACCTGGCAGGTATTTCATTTCAGCACTCTTCCCCCACCCCCTGACTCCCATCTGCATGTAAGGAAGCCACCCCATTTGTGGATGTCGAGGGCAGAACCCTGCTCACTCCTTTGGCTCCATGCACCCGGCATCTTTGAGTGGGAAGACTCTATTGCGCCTTGTCAGGCCTGCCGTGGCTTTTGTTTCCCTGCACATTTGAATAATACATCTGATTGCTATGGCAAACCTTGCAGCTTATGCAAGCTTGGACCTCCTGCCTAATTAACTGATGATAACAGGGCCCAATGCCCTTTCCCCTCTCCGAAGCCATCATGGACATGACAGTTCTTTTATCTTTCTTCCAAATTGACTTGCTCCCCCAACCCTCGCACAACCCCTGTTTTGTCTGTTTACCTCTCATGTCTTTGCCAGACTGTTAATTTTCTGTGGCACCTCCTATCTGGTTGTAATTAACACATCGAACACGGAAGACACAGCTCTGCTTTTTGCAGATGCCTAATGGAGGTATTTTCTTCCTCCACTAATTATAACCACTGTATTTTAGCAATCTGTGTTGACCTAAAAGGATCTGGGGTTTTTGTTTTTGTTTTTGTTTTTGTTTTTGTTTTTTGGTTGAAGCACTAGTATAGTTTTGCATCTCAGTTTGGGCCACGGAGAACAAAGTCATTACCAATATATATTGTCAGTTTTTCTTTTCATAGCCTTGAAAGTAACAAATGAGGTACATTTGTTGTCAGCCATCCTGTGCCGCATTTGGCAACTCTTTGCAAGACATGGGTAATATTTGCTTTGGATATATGCTCTCGCTCAAATCTAAATATTCTGCCTTGCTAATTATACAGATGGGGCACATGACCTGTTCCATCGAGTGTGGAAATCCTCAGCAGATTGTGCATAGCTTCCCATCCCATTAGATTTTAGGGAAGCTGAGCCCTTGCCTCCACCAAACGTGAGACACGGAATCTGTTTATCATCTCGTGCTTAAGCTTAAGATTTAAGCTGTCATGAATACAGGTTCAGAGAGATCAAGGTATAAGGAGAAGGTTGGTAGTTACAGCAATAAAAAGAGGAGCAAGAAGAGCAGCTCTAGTGAAGGACTCCGGCTGGAATAATGATGATAGAATTGTCTAAATCGATGCATCTCTTGTCAGACCCGTGTCTGATGTTTGAATCAACCAAGCCTTTTCTCCAAGAGCTTTCCTTGATAATATTGAATTATTTATTATTTGTGTCTTTCCCCCCCTTCTCTTTCTGATGATTTTTTTTCACTCTGACTTAGTAAAATTTGTTTTTCATGCTGCCAGTTTCAATGTTGTCTATACTTTGATAAATAGCAGTAATTGGGCATATAGCAGAAGTCATGTACAAATGTATGACTTCAATTACATCTAGAACATTTTTTTCTTTATATTGATCTTTCCCCCCTTCTTATAAGATCTGTTTCTATAGCCCATAGTGCTGAGTATTTTAAAGAATTATTCTTTGTCCAGGTGTAGGTATGCACTCTGGAACCTATGTTTTATCTTTTTTAAAAATGTAGCCCTGCCCTTCCATCAGTCTGGACAGACCTGGAAAGGGATGCTTTGAGGCCTTTCCCTAATGCGGTCTCCTAGATTCTTCTCACCTGACTGTCTCAGTGTGTCCAGCAGTGTGTGGTTTCTATAGCCTGGTTTTCCTTGTTAAAGGTAGGGCTAGGGTAGGGCTAAGGTAGGGAAGGTGACTTTACAGACCAGGGTATAAATTTGTGTGTAATAAAAAGTATGTAGAGGGCAGTACTTAAGAGAAGGAGAAGTAGGAAGAGGAGGGTGAGAATAAGGAAGAAAGAAAACAAAATAAAGAAGAAACAGAAAGTGGGGGGGAGAATCTTTATTGTAATTCAAGTTTAAGAAAATATTCTTCTTGAACACTAAATGTTTCCTTCTTGGACAATAAATGTTTGTGATTCTAAGCATCCTTGTTTATGATTTGAAACCAAGAAGTATTTGCATGTGTAGTATATTTATTAGCCAGCTGAATGCAACTTATAGTTTCACATCAAGGTTCAATACCAGCCCAGTGTTTGGTGGTAATGGTTTGGCAATAAGGACATCTGCTAGGCACAGCTAAGGCTTCTAAGGTGGGCATTAATGTCTGACAATTTCTAAGTCACTGCTCTGCATGAACCAAACCTATAAGCTGGAAGAATGAAAGACAGAGTTCAAAGCCTACCAAGGTGCTAAGTTGGACACAGCTTCCGAGAACACAGGCACACTGGCCTGAAGATGGCCTTCCCTGCAGAAGGGTAGTCACACAAACCACAGCTGAGCGTGTTGTGGGTGGCTCCCTCTGTGGCTCTGAATCCACACCTTTGAATCTTGCTCTGTGAGCACTTTTCTGAGAAGCAAAAGCATGACAGGACACTGGTGTCTGCTTTTTAAGGGCATATGACTAGAAAGGATTGATTTAAAAAAAGACGTTTTGTGAGGAGAAGTGAACATTTAAAACATATTTTCAGGTAGGGTGGGCATGTGATTTTATTTCATGCCCACCCTCTAAAGCCATGCTTGGCCCATTTTAGTTAGAGGGAGAAAATAGAATAACAATCTTCAGAGCATCTGAGTGATAAAGGAATCACACTCTCAGTTAGTGTCTGCAGGTGATGAAGCCGGGACTTAACTAGACAAAGAGAAATTGAGTTGGCGCTGGCTGTCTGTGACTCTGGACCCCACCAGGTTGCTGTGTGTGCGTGTGTGTGTGCATGAGAAGGACTTTGATCAAACTGCCTCTCCCACCGGTAGCTGTTAGGCACAGTGCTCAGAAACAGCCCTATTGTTTTAGATTTTCTTTCATATCATGTAGGTGTCTATACCATGCCACCCACACAGGAGAACAAGTGAGGTGTGAAATATATTCATTGTTAGAGCACCGGGGAAATGGCGGCCAGCAATCGCAGGTAATAATGTCCGACAGGCAAGGGAGGCTGCCAACATTACCTGCATTATTTCGGTTGCCTTTTTCATTATAGGTTCGGGAAATAGGCAGCAATTCGATTATGGCATGATTTGGGGTGGAATTGCTCGCACTCCCTGACCTCGTCACTGGGGGATCAAATGAGAAGTCAGCTCAAATAAAGTTTATAATGCATTAACCGGACAGAGCAGTGCCTTACCCACAGTTTTTCATCTTCCAGGGGTGTGTAACTAACTGCAGCCCAGATCTATCTGTACCTTAAGGCACCAGGAGGATTGGCCGAGATGTATGGGAGTGAGCAGAGGTGGCCATTGGTGTCCAAACCCTCCCCTCTGGTGTGTGGTGCTGGTACCTCTGCAGCCTGGGTGAAGCAGTGTGATTTATAGCACAGAGGGAACCTGCTTGTTGGATTATTAATTTCCTGTCCCCTTTGCCTTATTTTTTTTCCTTTGCACATATTCCTGATGGTTTTCCTTCTGCCTTTTTGCTTTGTGCCTTTTGCCCACCACTTCCATCCCTCCTTTTCTTTCCTCTGGGTAACGTTCCCACCCATGGAGCTAACCACTAGCATTTCACACTGATGCCTGGCCATTCTGCTGCATGCTGGCTGGCTTCACTTCCGGGGTGAGTTTCTCTCTTCCCACTGGGGATTCTGTTTCTAAAAACAGGAGACAGAGGGAGAGGGGAATGGAGAGAGAGAGAGCAAGAGAGAGAGAGAAAGGATTGAATTATGAATTTGAGGGAGTATATTAAGCACAGATTTGGTCTTCAGTTAGGAGTGACCCAAAAAGCAAGACAAGTTCACTGAGTAACAGCACCATCCCTGCTGCTGCATGGAGAAGCATGGTTTCCCTTAGTACATTAATTAAATCTCTTCTTACCAGTTCTAGACACAGAGTGCACATTGAGGAAAAAACTGGAAATAATGACAGGTAATTGCATGGAGGTTGTACTAAAAGATGTTTGAGGTGCTGGAGTTTCATCTGACAGCAGAATTGTGGAAGGGAGTAATGAAGAGATTTGGTAGGCTTCTGGGGTGACTTGTGAGTTGGGGGTAGTTGTCATCAAAACTCCTGTCACCATCTGTACCCCTAAGGTGCCAGCCATCCCTTCTTCACACAGTTGGAAAGGAGTGTTTCATTCTGTGAGCACAGGACACTTTGTAGCTGGGCATGTGATCTGAGGACTTCCAGTTTTGATTTGCTGACTTGCCCACATGTCCAGTTGGTATGAAAGACACAGAAGAGGCTGGCGACGTCTCTTCCCACATTCCATGATGCACAGCTCTGTCCCGCATCTCTTCTCGCTGGTCTTGGAGGATTCCTTCCCTCCTCTTCGAAGCTGTCCCCTCCTGGAAATCAGTAAGATTTGTAAATAGCAGAAGGGTTGGGGAAGTGATAAGTACAATTTCCATGAGGTGTCTTTATTGGTGTGTCTGTCTGTCTGTCTGATGAAATCCTTGTGTTTTAATCTGAGTAGTTCACCGTTTGGGGAGATGGCCTTGAAGCCCCCCAAAGCTCATAGGATGGAGAACAAAAGGGGGTTGACATTAGTCATTCTCTTTATTTATACAATTTCAGCAGTAGGCAGGAAAAATCTTCCAAGCTGATTATTCCTTTGGTTTAGTCGGAGTCATTTTTTTGAAGAATTTAGAGCTTCTTGATCAGTGGATGTTGAGGGAAAAGAACTGTGCAATGCCGTAACGACCCCTGTGCCAGCAGCAGGGTGGGCCATGGCCTTTGACTTTTGGGCTTCGACCCTGCTCACTGATGTCTTATCACTGTTGGATCACTGGCAAGGCCTTTATGTTTCCCTCACCAACACCCCCAGGGATATGCTGACCACATCCTTGTTTGTTTTTACACAGCACCCAGCACAAGAAGTAAATGGAAAGTACTTATGGAAGGGGACAGCATTTCAGCTTGGGCAGTTTGGGGCCATGGTATCATCTTGAAACAAAATCAAAACCAAACAAGCAAACAAACAAAAATAGTGTCATTCAGAGCAGCCAGATTATCACCTTGAGTTTCCAATTAATTTTTCTTCAGTTTCTTGGCCTCCCTCAGGGAATAACATACTCTTTGGACTGAATGTTTGCTAGAGAAGTAAAAATGATGCTCCAAAGCTTATAGGATTCTGAGAAGTTTCAGCACTAAGAAGAATGATATTTTTCATAGATATGGACTTAATTTTTCAATACAAATCTTTCATTATGCTATTTTGAAAGATAAAAAAGAGGTTTTCTTAAAAAAATCTTGGTGTATTATCTATCTGTGGCATGTGCTGATTTTTTTTCAGGAAAAGGCTTATACTGGTGGAAAATAATCTTATTGGGACAGAGAAATTTTTGAAAATTATGTTTTAAAGTGCATTTTTGCTGTAGCATGTGAAAATCCCAACATTGCTTCATGTTTCACTTAGAACACAAAATAGATTCAATGAGGAAATTAAAAAAAAATTTTCACTGTGACTTTATTAACCCGAAAGATGGCAGGTAGTATTTGATGAGAGATATATGAACTGGCTTCTCTCCTCATCTTCATTTCCTTCACCTCCCCTCCTTCCTTTTCCTTGCAGCAGCCTCCTAGAGAATCATTTGATAGGAGACTTTCTCTACTTGGGAAATTCCAAAGGATCGCAGCCCTTCTATAAAGGTCTTAAAGTAACATTTATATTTGAATGAATCTCATCTCAGCTTTAACTATCAGCTCATTTTGGCAATCTTTGTTTCCAGGTTGCAGAATGTTTCTTCTGAGATAATATGGATTCCTTTTCTTCATTCTGTTTCCAAACTTCTCTGGATAAATAATGAAGTTGTTAAGCCCTGAGAGTAAGCTTTGAAAAGAGTCCTTACCCCACCTGGGGAAAAGCTCCAAGCATTTGAAAAAGAAAAGGCACCACTGTTGTGTAACAGTTCTTAAAATACTGCCTTGTTAATTTGTTTCTATTTTACAAGGACATTATGGCAACAGTGATAAATGAAATGTATCTCTCCCCCAACCCCCCAAAAGGCTGCCTTCCAGATTCTCCTCTGTGTTTACAGAAATGTGCTCTATTCAAAGTTGGGATCAATTGTTCATGCACACTGGTGTTCATTTGTTCAAGGTGGCATCTGGGCCTCAGATGTTGGGAGCGACCCGTGAAGGCAGAGTGCTATTAATAGTGAGGCTTATCTCGTCCAGGGGCGTAATCATTTTAGCATGCTCCAGAAAAAGCCAGCATGCAGCTCTCTGCCCACCTTCGCTGGGGCAGGGTCCGCACCTTCCAAAGGCAAACACGGCCAAAAAGAACTCTGAAAGAAGTGATTAGAGTCCTGATTGCTCTACAAATTGAGCCTTTTTTCTGCATGACAGTGATCCTGGCATAGTCTCCCCACTTAATCCTCGCCAGCAATTTGCCTATAGTTACAGCTAACAAGAGGTTATTAAAGGGGAGTTTCCCGTCACTACTTAACACTCAGCTCTAGGTCAACATGGGCACAAGCAACAGAATCGGGTCTGTTTTCCTCTTAGCTCACCACCTCTGGATGCATTAGCCTGGAACTCAGCTAATGATAGTTTTCGAGCACCAGCCAGAGTTCCTGAACAGCATCTGTTAGCAGTTATCCAGCTCCCCATGTATCGAGGAAATCCAGGAAGAATGGAGAAAAGGCCTGTTGTTTTTCAAACCAAAACCAGAGAGCTAAGCCAGCACAGAGGGTCTCTCCCATGAAAGTTAGGTGCTGAAACTTTGTGCTGAGTGGTCCTCTGGGGGTTCTGTCTTGACACCAGGAAGGGGACAAGACCCACTCATTGCATAGTTTACCTGTCCTCTGCAAGGACCATATCTCAGGGTAGAAGCTAGCACAAAGCAGAACATGCAAGTACGGTGGGCTGTAGAGGTGTGAGGAGAAGCAGCAGGCTGGCTGCGGGGTTAGGTGGGTGGTTCTCGTGTGTGAGCAGTGTTGGCAACCCCTGGAGGGCTTAGTAAAACTTCCAGGTTTCTGATTCAGCAGGTCAGGGGTAGAGCCAGAGGATTTGCATTCTAACAAATCACCAGGAGAAACTGCTGCTGCTGCAGGTCTGAATCTCACTTTGAGAACCTCTGGCAAGCTTTGACAACCTTGGCTTTTGCTAACTGTTACCTCCCTAGCCTCCCTGCTGAACACCCATGTGTGGCTCCCCATTATCTTCAGGAAAAAGTCCCAACTCTTTAAGTGACTTCTGAGGTCCTTTGTAAGCTGCCCACCCCTTCTCCTCTAGTCTTCCTTCCTCCTGCCCAAGTTATTAAATGTGAACATGCCAGGGGCCCCTACCAGGAAGATGTTTTTACATTCTGAAAATGTTCCTCCCTGGAAAATTCTTACCCATCTATTAAGTTGGTGCTCAACTATTGCCTCAGTTAGAGGCCCCAGTTGAGCCTGCTGCTTCCTGCAAATCTGAATTCCACGGCTCCTTACGTGTACCTGCCTGATGGATGCATTGCATCAGATGAGGGTGCTGATGATGTGTCTTTCTCCTCGGAATCAGGGATCCCTTTTATTTTATTATTTTATTTTATTTCATTTTATTTCCCCAACTCTAGCTCTGTGCCTAACACATGGTCATTACACAGTAAAATTTTTGTTGAATAAATTAGGTCTTGCATGAAAAAAATGTCTAATAGGAATTATTATCAAATAGCAAAGATCAAACTTTGAAGTCAGATCATCCATGTCTGAGTTTTCACACAACCATATTGAGGTTTTTTTCTTTTTCTTATTTGCTTTGGGGCAGTTCACTTCCTCTCTCTGAGACTCAGTCATATACATCTTTGTGATGGGAGTATTAGTAATGATGGTGACAATAGTAATAGTGATAGCAGTAGTAGCAGTAATGGTTGTACCACTACTTCCTTCACATGTAGGTAATAAAATGCACAGCACAATACCTGACACATAGCAAAACTTCAGTATATAGGGAAGTGTATCTTATTTTCTTTGTCTTACTGTGGGACATCCACACTGGTGGGATACTGATTGGATCTGCAGGAATAAGTGGGTCAAAGTGGAGAGGAAGCCACACAGGACTATAGGGCAATTGAGCAGTGCACCTGGCATCCCCTGGTGTTAATGTTATGAATATAATGCTGTGAATTGAATTAACTGGAGGGGATATTTGCCAGGGGACTGAAGCAAAGCACACATCTTTCTCTGACCACTCTGTGCCCTGCTTTCCCATCCCCAGCCACCCTGGCTTCTTTCTCATGCCAGAGCATGCTGGGATCTTGAAGACTTTGCAAAAGCCATCCTGTCTCTTCCTCCTTCACCCCCTTCTCATTTACCTGCTATTGATTTAAATTCCATCTGTCCTCAGAGAAATCTTCTTCTCTGGCCAGTTCATCAAAGGTAACCTCTTTTGAGATTGCTTGTATTTTCTCAGCCAGCACCCTGTCCCTTTCATAGCAATGGTGGCAGCCTGCAATTATTTTATATGCATTCAATGTTTCTTTCTCTTACTCTACAATAAGCTCCATGAAGGTGGGAAGCAACCTGTTCTGTCCTTTCTTAAACCTTCTGAACCTAGTATAGTGCCTGACATCTAGTAAGTGAGAAGGAAGTTGTCATTAAATGATGAATGACTGATGGGAGGAAGTGATCAGAGCTGCTGTGTAACTATGGTGGGTCAAGGCAAGGCAATGTATGTTTTACCTCGGGGAGCCTGCAATCTCCATTGTTGGAAAAAGCACTCAGAGAGTGAACTGGTCAGACCCCTCTCTTCCGTGCTTCCCTAGACCCTATTCTCACCATAGCCTCATACTTTCCATCTTTCCCTCATTAATCCAGTTAATAATCACTAAAATCTACTAAATGTTAGACACACTTCTAGAAATAAACAAATGAACAAATTAAGTCCTGTCCTTGTGTAACTTAGATTACACATTGTATTTACCTACTTTATTGTCATATTTTGTCCCAGCTCCTGACTTAATTCTTTACAAAGAGTAGGTGCTCAATAAAAATTGGCTGAATGAATGGATTTATTTTTTACTTTCTTTCCACTAATTCCATAATCCAGCCAAAAGGATTTATCATTCATCCAGCATGCTTAAATATTTTTAATAAATAATGCTCTATAGGCTCACTGTATACATTCCAACCTCACGTCTTTGCCCACAGCTATTCTCTGTTTGGATCCAGTGTGTACTGTTTTGTCGTTGTTGTTGATCTATCCCCCCAAAACGAAGATGTTGAGAACAATTCCAAACAACTTCCTCCTTGGATTAAAAATAACACCCAACCATCTCTGTCCCTATAATAATTGACAGCATGTTATGGTACAGGACTCCAGTCTTCAAGTTCAGTGAGCTGAGTCCACATTTGAACTCTGCCCCCTTGTTAGCTAGATGCTCATGTAAAAGGAGGTGGTGATGGGACTGAGCTGTCATGAGCATTAAACAGAGTAACTCATGTGTGTGATATGACTGGAAAGAACCTGGCATAGGTACATGCCAAAGGATCTTAGCTTGCCTGTTTCTTGGACTCAGATAAAGAGAAGCACATGTGCTTGAATCTGTATTGGGTGGAGGGTCTGCTTTCACCGTCATCACAAGGAATCCAGCACATTCATGGGGCCCCAGTGGACTCAGGCTCTTCAGGACAACCCCGATCATAAATGCACATAGAGATTATCTGCTGTGTGTCATGTACTGTGCTGGTCTTCTACATGATTCTCTCAACAAATCCCTTTCATTAACTCTAACAAGAGACCCTCTGTTTTATGTCTCTTTAAACTTATTCTGATAAAATACACATAACATAAAATTTACCATTGGTGACTTTTAGTAAATTCACAATGGTGTGTGACCATCATCACTATCTAGTTCCAGGACATTTCCATAACCCCAGCAGAAATCCATACCCATTCATCAGTCAGCCTCTGTCACCCCTCTCTTTAGCCCTGGACAGACTCTATAGAATGAAGATATAGAGAAGTTCATTGACCTGCTTTAGACCCACATTAGCAAGTGGTAGAGCTGGCATTTAAGGCCAGAAAGCCTGCCATCCCTGCACAGCACACTATTTTGCTGTGTGAATTAGCTCCCCATTAGAGAGAACTTTCCCCACCACCCAATTCACACTGTCTGTGCAAGGGTTGTTTCTAGTTGACCCAAAGGTAACTTTTTCTGAGGCTTCATTAGGGGATTTGTACCATTCCCACCACTGGGAAGCCTGTGTCTCCCGGAGCCCTTCCTCCTACCCTCTCTCCATCTGCTTTTCCTACTTCAGACCAGCAGGAGGGAGGTTGTTACACTACCCATTGGGGGAAGACGTGTCCTCAGGCCCTGGTCCCCACAGGTGTGGTCCTCGAGGAACCTGCTGGGAGGGATGTTTGCGGCCAATCCAGTTCTTTACCTGGGACAGGAATGTGGTTCTAAGACAACGGGTCCTCTTTTCTTAATTTGGATCCTTATCTCAAAGATAGGGTATGACTCCCAAGGTGGGTCAGAATTCTGGGAGAGAGGTAAACTTGGGGATTCTGCTAAAAATCTCTGCATGAATGATTTCCAGGGAAAAGTCTAATTTGTTGGCCCCTTTGTCTTTAATTTTCAGAAATATTTGGAATCCCTGTTTCAGAAGAGAGATTTTTGGGGCAATTCAACTAATGCTTCCTAATGTCTACTGAGGCTATTAGGGAAAAATATCATCCAGGGCACATTTCTCCTTAAAGATATTGAATTCTTCATCTCATACCAGGATCCACAAACCTTTTTTTGTAAAGGGTCAGATAGTAATTATTTTAGGCTTTGTGGGCCATCTGGTGGGCCTGTCACAACTATTTGACTCTGTCATTTTAGTGTAGAAGCAGTCATAGACAATATATAAACCAATGGGTGTGACTATGTTCTAAAAAAAACTTTATTTATGAGAACAGATGGTAGGCTGAATTTGACCCATTGACCATAACTTAGACCACTGAACTAGACACCAGCTAACTCCCTGTTCTATGAAGTGTGGAATCTCCCCAAGATTTCTGCTGATTCCCAGAAACTACTCTCTCCTGCCTTCTTTATCTCTCTCTTATCCCTAAATTTGCATGCATGGCTACCTTTATTTTCTGGCCACATCAATAGAACCAACAGCTTTCGGAGTTTCACCTAGAGAATCCATTCTTTCAAGAAGCATTTGCGAATAGTGTAGACTTCTTTTCAACTTCTGTGGAGGGCAGCAGGGTCCTGTATCCCTCAGCAAATAAGATGTAAACCCAAGTAGTCATTCTTGTTTTCCTAAAATTCCTCCTCACGTAGCCATGTAGGTTGGGAGGAGGGGGAGTAGGAGAGCAATGCCTCTAGCCTTCCCCTAACAAATTATGCAACTGTGCTGGTTCCTTTATCTTTCCTCTGGAGACTTCATTGGGAATTTTAGATTTCTGCGTATTTAAAATTCAGAAGAATTTCTAGCCTCTTGTGAGTTAGGTATGGATCAACCTAGAGGTCCTTGAAGGGGTTGGGGGTAGTGATGGGGAACATCCAATCCTACTTCAAGCACTCAGCTGTTACCCAGGCATTCTCCACCATAAAGGCAATATTTTCCCTAAAGGGATTCTGACTAATATTTTCTTTCCCCTCTCTATCTCATTCTCATTATACAAAGATGGCATGGCCTTTGTTCTTAGGATCTTAAAGTCTAATAGGAAAGATACACCACTTAGGGTCACTTATCAAGCAGTGGAATAAATGCATAGTGCTCTGTGGGATCCGGACTAAAAGGTGATACAATCTCACTAAAAGATTGCCCAAAGGAAGCAGCATCTGAGCTGGGTCTTCTGAGGTTTATGTGATGTATGCGAAACCTATCTAACTTCAAATGTTTAGAGAGTTGTCTGAGAGAAAGACCATCAATTCATTTTCTGTAAGAGCAGAAATAGAATAATTCATCCATCCATCTTCCTTTCTTCTTCCTGCCTTCCTTCCTTCCCTCCCTCTCTCCATCCATTCATTCACCCATTCATCCTAAAAGTATCTAACATCTGCTGTGTATCATTCACCGAGCAAAATGGCAATGAGGAAAATAAAAAGGCAAAGGATGCCAATTCTGAAGGATTTTAGGAAAGTGTGGTAGACAGGTATGCTAGACAATTAATTATAAACTGAATAAGTAAGTGGAATTTTGGACAGGGTATTAATGAGAGAGTTGAAGATGAACAATTAATCCTGTTGAATGATCTTGAAGACATTAAAGGCTGAGTGATCTTGAAGACGTTAAAAGACATTAACCAGGTAGAAAGGAAGAAAGATCAGGGATGCTTGTGGTAGAGGAGAGCACAGAAAAAGGTCGTGAACAAGGTAACAGTGCAGGATACTCAGTGTTGTGGGAGATGACACAAGAGATGAACCTGGGAAGTAAGGCAAGGGTCAGCATGCAAGGGTCAGCATGAAGGACTGCATTCTTTCAGGTTCTAGGGAGCCCCTGCAGTTTAATATTTTTAAGAGATGTTTTATTTTAGAATAGTTTTAGATTTATAGAAAAGTTCCTAAGATAGTACAATGTGTTCCCATGTATCCTGCACCCAGTATTCCTTATCATTAACATCTTACAGTGCTATGGTACATTTATCACAACTAATGAACCAATATTGATACATTGTTGTTAACTAAAGTCCATATTTTATTCAGATTTCCTTAATTTTTATCCAATTTCCCTTTTTTGTTCCTGGATCCCATCCAGGATCCCACATTACATTTAGTCATCATGTCTCCTTAATCCCCTGTGGTGTGTGGCAATTTTTTAGACATTCCTTGTTTTTGATACCTTGATGAATTAGAGTCACACTGGTCAGGTATTTTGTACTGTGTCCTTCTACTTAGGTGTTTCTGATGTGTTTCTCACAGTTAGACTGAGGTTATGGGTTTGAACAGAAAGACCACAGAGGAAAAGCCTCCTGCTCATCACACCCTGTCAAGGATACATGCTATCAGACTCATCACTGTTGATGTTCACCCTGATCACCTGGCTGAGGTAGCATTTGTCAGGTTTCTCCATTATAACATGCATTACTCTTTTTTCTTCCCTGTTCATACTGTGCTCTTTGGAAAGAAGTTACTATATGCAGCCCATGCTTAGGGATTGGACAGCAATACTCTACCTTAGAGAGCGAGAAGCACTTGTGTTCATGGGAGATTTAAGCAGAAAAGGGACCTGTTTGAAGGGTCATGGGTGGAAAAATGCAAGGAGAACTATTACAAGCCAACTTGAAACAGATTTGGCTCACTACCAGGTAAAGTACTGACCTCTTAAAACTGTTTGGTTGTGGGTGTTAGCACTCAAGAGGGTTCAGTGCAAGGATAAATAAGAGTCTTTAAAGGTCTTTATCATCCAGGCAGATATCATAGCCACAATGACTTCAGATCTTGTCTGAAAAAGAGCCAGAGTTTCATGCTTCTGTTCAGAAGGTTGCATTTCAACCTCAGGGTTGCCCTGCTGTGGCATGTGTGTGCAGATGTTTCCCCACGGATATGACCAAAGAAGGCAACACTTGTTCGCTTGCCAAAGTCCTTCGACATCACTGCAACAAACCATTTTGTCTCTCACACAGCAGCTGCTTTTCTTCTCTCTCTATGATGATCTTCAGTTACAGCATTTTCTTCTTCCTTCTCTGGCATACTTTTCTAAGGAGGGTGTGACCTGAACTGTCCTACACCATGGAACCTTCTCTCCTCATGTACAGACTACTCTGTTGATGACAGTGTAATTTAAGACAGACTTTTCAGAGGGCAAATCAGCGTTTCCTTTCCAACTTAAAATGCTTCTATCTTCTAGCCAAGCGCTGTATATTTTTTTTTCTGGTGGAATTATTCAATTTTTTTTCACTTAACAGTAGGTCATGGGCATTGTTTTCTACTCGCAGATATTTGTTATTTCCAGTTTGTTTTTTTCATGCTCTTTATTTGTATCTCAAATTATCTTGGTAGGCAAACTAGAGTGAATGTGTTTGAACTTATGTGTATGGCTTCATGTGAGACATTTTACAAGAAGTAGAATTGCCTGTTCAAAAGTTAGGGACATTTGAAGTTTATACAGAGTCTATCAGATCCAAAAAAAAGCTGGATGAAGGTATATTCACAACACAGTCCCAAGGGTATTGCATTATGCTTCAACCTTACTATACCCCTGGCAAGGCAGATACACTCATTCCCATTTCAAATATGAGGAAACTGAGGCTCATTGAAGTTAAAGAACTGGCCCTGAGTTTCCTCCACTCTAAATGAGATATCTAGAAAATTATTTGGTCTCCTTTCTGAGACCCTCCCGATATATAAAACCTCCCAAGTCTAAAAGAAGTCCTGACACAGGTGCATCACCATAGGACACATTTAATCAGCTTTATGACACTGTTCTAGAATTTTCCAAGTTCATAGTCATGAAACGAATGCATAACTCTATACTAGGCTGAAATTTAATTATCTCCCCCCCTCACTTTTCTATTATGTTAAATTAGTATCTTTCTCCAAAGAGGCAGTTCCTACTTTGGGGGCTATAAGAAGAATCCTGTCCATCAAACCTGGGACAAACGAGTGTTACTTCTGTAGCAGAGTGGATCCCAGGCTCTCTGGCGTCAGCCTTTGTGGGAAGGGTATTAAGAGAGACTAAAGGACACTGTCGGGGCGTTATTAATGTTAAAAATTGTTGACATTCCATGCAGTGTGTTTTTCTAATTAGAGCCAAGCTGCAGAGTACCATTTCCATAATCAACATGGGAACAGAAACTCAGCAAAATTTCATGTATTTGCAATGAAACTGCTCCCCGGCAACATAAAAATGGCTTTTATAACATAAAGGCTGTAATTAGAATAAGTCAAATCAGTTGGAAACGATTAAGGCCAGAGTAGGCAAAGCTGCCTTCTAAATATTTGTCTGGAGATTAGCTGACTCCTGCAGCCCCAAGAAGCATCTCTGATTTACTTATACTGCTCAACATGGCAAACATAATCCTGTGGAAGGCAAATGAACACAGATTTAGATGTGCTAGTTGGCCCCTTCTGCAATTTGACAGGAGGCAAGCCAATTGGAAGCCAAGTCAGAAAAAAATGAATATAGGGTCACATTAGACAAATTACTTTTTAAAAAAGCACCCCCTTATCATAAATTTAAATTCTTTTAAAATGTGCTTGGTCTTTGAAGCTTTTAGGATGCACTTTAGAAGTCCACGTGGAATAATTCCCTGCCTGTCAATTCGACAGTTGATGCACGTCTCATTGTATTTAAAATTATAGCTCTGAGGTGGGACTTGCTCCACGCTGCTTGTCTGACATCAGCTATTAAAATACAAGTAAATCTTGGCAGGTGGAAATTTAAAGAAGAAAAGAGATTATAGAATAAAAATCAGAATTGTTAACATTAATTTGCTAACCAGGGGATATTGGCGACAGATAGTTCTCTATGTCCTCTAATAGGATGCTGAGATGAAGAATTCTTTATGCTAGCCAGGAATAGGATGGAGGTTATAAATGGGACTGGAGAGGGTAAAAAGTTCATGGTTTGCATCTTTTGAGGCCAAAGTGGCCAGGATTACACAGCAAACTCCTTCTATTACATCTGGACCTGTAGTTTAGCCCTATGCTAGGATGGCAGAAGAAGGCAGTGAGGAGAGAGGGCAGAAAATAATTGCTCTTGAGACCAGGCTGGAACATGCACGGACTCTTGCTTTCCTTGAGAAGGGCATAATTCATCCTGACAGGCTCCCCACTCATTTGTAAGCCCTTCAGAATCCCAAACTTGTGTGCGTGCCTGCATTTATCCATTGAAAATATAATCAGCCTAATGCATTCTCTTACTGAATTTTAAACCAGCCCATTAAAACTCCTTTAACGTGCTAAAGTCGGCTTCAGAGAGGGTTTCCATTTCATCTTTATTGAGCTGAGGCTATGGTTCGCTCTCCCCTTGCACCACAGTGAGTGCCTGTCAATAATTCAATAGCGTAGCCTTGAAGGGCCCAAGCCCAACCTCGACTTTCAACCAAGCCAAGCAGCTTGTCAAAGCCTGATGCGCTGTCAATGGCCGACTGATCTATACTGCATGAATCTCCCCTCAGCTCTTGATGTGTCCCTGGGAATAAAAGAAAGCCATTTCAGAAGTCAGCCCAGTGAGAAGCACCTGTTTGTAGAGAATCTTTAATGAGGGCAGGTCGCACGGTGGTGGCGTATAGCTCCAGCCACTGTTGAGCTTTGTTTTAGTTGAGCCAATGTGGGGTCTCTCCATGAGCACGGGGCATGCAGAGGGCCACATTCATGGCACTGGGGGATGGCTGTCCTTCTGGCTGACTCTCCTTTAAACACATCTTTGCATTGCATTTGTCTTCACTATCACAGGAGACCTTGAACTCAAAGATCCAGTTCAGGGAGCAAAAGATCATGATCATGCCACAGCCTGGCCTTCTCCATGTATCCAATGGCAGCAATTTGGAGCTTCCTGGCCCATCCCCTCATAGAACATCATGAGGCTCTTTTGCCTGAATGAGTCCATGAAAGGCAGATGAGAAGTACAGCCTCTTCTTCAATGAAAAAACAAACCCATTTGTTCTTTAAAAAAAAAGTTTGTACTCTCCCAATCTGGGCAGGATTTTTAACCCAGAATTACCCACCTAGCCCTTGATATCACCAAGCCCTGAAGGTTGGCATAAATGAGATTTGCAAATATCTCCCCTAAAAAAGGCCACAAGGAGAGAACCTAATCCATGTTTTAAATGCAAAATGTCTTGAGTCCCACTGCTGCTCAGTTTTTCCTGAAGATAAATTTTTGCTGGATTAAATAACTGTTTTAAAGGCACTAGTCATGCAAGTGCTGTCTCATTTGTGACTGTATTTGCATTGCTAATGGATATGTCTCTTCCTCATGCATAGTCTTTCCCAAGCAGCCACCCCCAAATTTACAGATTTCTTGCTTGTCAAATTGGAGTCTGCGAAGAGGTGGCAATAATGTAGATGGAAAAGAGAAGCGGCGATGTGTTAAAAGCTAATAGAAAACTGTTACACTGGAATAGATTCGTGGTGTAGACTCCTGCTTCCTTTAACCACAAAACAACCGAATCATTTCTGATAAGGTAAATCAAGCCACCGTGGTCTTGTGGTCTTCCCAAATAAACAGCACAGTGTGTTTTACCCCAGCCACAGGGCGAGCAAAAGTGGAGAATTAACAGTAGGCAGAAGCAAGATTGTTTCTGCAGGTGAAGGAAAGGGAAGAGAAAATTAGTATGATGATTTTAGGGAAGGAAATCCCTCCCAAGTGCATGTCCCCTTGTGTGGCCCCAACACCATAGATGAGGGTGAGGTAGAGGCGCAGGGAGCTGGAGTGATACGGCCGCTTAGGCAGTAAGTGGCTGAGGTGAGTCAGCAAATCTTCAGGCTTCCAGAAAATCAGGCCTTTGAGATCTTGTAATATTCATACTTTTTTATTTGGGGAGGTTTTCTTTTAATTCATTCATTAATTGATTTTTTGTTTCGTACATGTTTCTCAAAGTCTCAGGTGAACACACAAAATGATATACATCAAGTGGAACATATCTGTTTGTGGCTTGGTAGGAAAACAGACAGAAAAGAAATGAAACCCACATCCTTGCTTCCTCAACTCCACCTCTTTCTTACTATTCCCAACCTTTAGCAGCCCCCCTAGGGGGTTACAAAGAAACCTCAGGGACTGGCCTGGCCCATATGACAACTACTAATCAAATTGAACTACATGTTCTTATGGGAGAGGTAGATGAAGTGACATCCCTGGCACCTGGTGAGATGGGGTTTAGACCAGGACTGTGCTCCACCAGGGGTCCCAGAACAAGCTGCTCTTGTTTTATTGAAGCTCAAGGCAGTTATGGAATCCATGCTGCATGTGCATGACTTGGTGATTCTGGAAGCTCTATTAGGCTGATAATCTATGTTTTAAGAACAATCATCACCAACGGCTTTGGCACTAGTGGAGCTATTAGCATATTAGTTCCATTTGAGATGGTTAAATGCTTTTGGAAACTGTAAGCCCTACCTAATAAAGTTTAATTTAAAACAATTAGTGTCATAGAACTTTAGTCTGAGAGATGTAAATCCATTAGCCCCTCCCTTTACAGAAGAGCAGAGAAGGAAGGGTCTATAGGATTTCAATTTGCATTGATGTGTTGATGTCACCAGGTGGTGGTAAAACTGATTTCCCTACTAATTCAGTTTCTTTCTCAGACCAGGTGTTATAAACTGAAACCTAGACTTTTCTTTGGTCCATATTTTGGAAGCAGAGAGAATGGCACCAGATGTTTGCAGGTGGCCTCAGACAGGACCTTGATTCAGCAACCTCGGTACTTGAGTTCTAGCTAAGAAAGAATTTAGATTCAAGACTCAAACTATAAGAGAAAGCTTATTTAGAAAGTCACAGAGGGAGAAGAATGAGTGGTAGAGGAAATGGGCTCAGGAAACAAGTTACAGAGGTAAAAGAAGGGTCCTTAGAGCTTAGGAGAAGGGAAAAAATGGTAACACACCTGGGCAGGGGAAGAAAAGTAGGAAGGAAGCTGTGACTGGTGTGGCTCAGTGGATTGGGCATTGTTCTGCAGACTGAAGGTTGCTGTTTTATTCCCAGTCAGAGCACATGCCTGGGTTGCAGGCCAGGTCTCTGGTTGGGGGCATGCCAGAGGTAACTCATCAATGTTTCCCTTGCACATCAATATTTCTCTCCCTCTTTCTCCCTTCCTTCCCCACTCTCTAAAAATAAATAAATAGAATGTTAAAGAAAGAAAGAGAGAAAGAAAGATGGAAGGAGAGAAAGAAAATGAAAGAAAGAGAAAGAAAGAAAGAAAGAAAGGAAGGAAGGAAGGAAGGAAGGAAGGAAGGAAGGAAGGAAGGAAGGAAGGAAGGAAGGAAGGAAGGAAGGAAGGAAGGAAGGAAGAAAGAAAGAAAGAAAGAAAGAAAGAAAGAAAGAAAGAAAGAAAGAAAGAAAGAAAGAAAGAAAGAAAGAAAAAGAAAAAAGAAAAATGTGGGAGGGTAAAAGCAAGACGTGCTCCTGGAAAGGAGAGCCACTCTGTCCTCTGTCCTAAGGGCTTTTAAGGGCAGGGATTTTAGGGGGTCCCAGGGGAGGATCCCAATAAAATATTCATCAGCTTTCCAGGTGTGTCCTTTCAGGGTCATTCGTCATTGCAGCTGACCCTAAGGTCAGCTGTGCTGTTGCTTGTCTCATTTTGCTGCTTTTCTAGATCTGGAGTTAGAACACAACTGAGGCCTAGATGTATTTGATGCAGGTCAGAACATCATTGTCCTGAGGGCTTAATGCTTAAGAGCTATTCTCTGGCCCCTTTGTTAGTTTCTCCTCTAAGTGTGTCTAACCCTCAAGACCAGTAGCATGCCAGGGGTGGAAAGGTCCAGGAGGGTCTGAACCCCATGACCAATGCTATGAAAGGTCTAATCCATATGAACAGTGATATTCTAGGGGAGGGAAGGTTACCCTGGGGGTGAGGTCCTTGTTTTCCCAGTTTTGCCCCTTGTTAGATACCCGGGGCTTTCCACTCTGGTGACCTTCAGTACCTGGCCCATCATCCTTGCTCTGCTCATGTCTAACTGCCTGCCACGCATATAGTTGTTGTTTTTCTTTATTTCTGTTACTAGCTGCCAACATTTAAGTGCCTAAAGATCTCACTTAAAATCTGGATTCCTGGCTCCTTGTGAAAAATCAGACTTTTGGCACACTGGGCAAGCTCCCCATGTTTCAACTATCAGCTGGAGCTCTGCAACATCTGTGTGCTTGAGTGGGATATGAGGTTACCAGTTCAATGCAGTCCCCCGTTACTCACTAGTGACATTGTCTCAGCTTGCTTAACTATTCACTGGCCACTGCAAGCATTTGCATATTCTCCACCCCTCCAAAAATAAACTTGCCCAGGGAAATTGGAAGCAGGAAAGTTTTGCATCTGCAAGGGGGCTGCCTGGTCTTTGCAGCCATGCCTGGAGAATTCAACAGCTCTTTCTCAGCACAAATCAGCTTCTTCCTGAGTTCATGTAGGGAATGGCATCCCTGGCACAGAGCAGAAAACATCTGGTAAGGAATCCATTAGCCAGACTGTTGCTCAGGCTCTGGGTGCCCAGGGGTCTGAGTGCTGGGCTGAACAGGATGCATGAATGGGACCCAGAAGATTTTACCTTTTGGCCCTGGTTCCGCCAGAGCCCTGGTTTGGCCCTCAGGGTTCCTGTGACTGCTCCAATGCCAGGTGTTAGTCCCAATAATCACCAGGTGAGAAGCTGGCCAGCTTTCAGGAATCTCTCCTCCCTTTCTCTAAGGCACCTCCCTCTCCCACACAGCCTTCCGGATCTACACAAAGGAGAAGATGCAGATTATCTTTGGCAGATGTAAGGAGCAGCATTTGTCGAACCCTGAGCCCTACAACTCTGTGAACAGACCTGCACACTGTACAAAATCATTAGAAGCCCTGTGTCTGAGGGCTCACAGAGGTTGAACAGGGAGGTGAAAGTGAATAAAAATGAGCAGGCCCGCAAACTGCTTTTGCCCAAGGGCTGGTTTTAATGAGCCTGTCCCTAATGAGTTGTCCCTGCAACTAGCTTCAGGCCTAAACAGATGAGGCAGGGATTCTGCTAAATTTTTGATAGGATTTTCACTGGTTTTATGAGAAAGCAAGCAGTGGAGAGTGCAAAGTTGGGTCATGAATCTTTTACGAGGGTGTGGATGGTTGTCCATCTTGTCAACCAGAAAGAGAAAGACCTGGTTGCTAATAGAAACCCTGCCCTCAGCCCTGCATAGTCACCCACCAGATCAGCTAATTTGGTCAGGATGGCTGGATGATTTGTGTTTTTCTGATTCAGATCCTGGCCCATGGCCTCCAAGAAGAATACATCTTCAGACTCTATCAAGGAGATGACTTGAGTCATTGCCTGTTCCCCACTAATGATCTTTTGTGAACTCAAGTCATCTCGGGGATTTGCAGACTTCTGCCATGGTGCACTGGGAAGAAAACTCCATCAAACATTGTAATTAGCATCCTTTTTCCTTCTGGGCAGTCTCATTTCTATCAAAATCACAAACCTTATCCTTCTGTTGAATGAGAAAACTCTGACCAAGGATACATGTCATTCTTGATTTATATGGAAATGTTACTAATGTTTCTAATATTTGTCAATTCTGAGATTGAGTGGTCCAGGAGATTTCATATTCTACCACCTTATTTTTTGTATTATGAAAGGCTGCCAACAAATATATTTCTCCAGTTTGATTCATCCACCAGGAGGCTATTTTCTTGGTGGCTTAGAAGGTTACCAAAATGCTTAATCAGCAGTCTTTTCTGTACTGAGTGAGAGACTGCTCCCTCCTTCCTCCAGCTCACACACTCTCTTTCACATTAATCATGTAATTGATTTAATAAGCTCTAGCTTCAAGAGCTTTTTTTTCTTTCCCACTTTCTCTTCTCTCTGTAAGGTTTCAGTTCAGCATTTGCCTGGTAGGCAAAGGCCCTTACATTTTGCTAGGCATGAAATCCAAAAACTGGGTTTGTGTAATAAATACCTTCATCTTATGTTTGTGTGGTTCTCTTACACTTATTTTTTAAGCTACGTCATTAATAAAATTTAAATGTTATAAAATATGTATTCTATTCCTGGATATGTCCCATGTGGTATCTCATTTGAACCTCTCTAAAACTAAAAACTGAGAACTAGCCAGAAGAGATCTATTACACATATTTTATAAATAAGAAACCTGATGTAAAGAGTGGTGAATGTACTTGTGAAAACCTGTAACTAGTGGTATGTGTGGGGTGAAAATGCTGGTTTCCAAATTCCTTGCAATAAGATCCTGCTGTTTTCATATTCTTTTGTTGCCTAAGGCACCCTTTCTCTGGGTTGAAACAAAAACTATACATATTTATCTTCAAGAAAATACTTCCAGTTTGTCAACCAGAGAATAGAGTTGTTTTCTGTGGTTGCATTAACTTAAATGTGTTAATAGATATTTAAGTCAAACAAGACCAGACATGTGCAAAACACTTGATGAGTCATATAATACTAAACCAACATTGGTCAGGGTGATTATTTCAGAGTATAGTTATTCGGGTCTTCAGTGCTAAGTCTCATAGAAATGTGCCTCCCCCCCAGGGGCTCACATGTCCAGTTCTTGCTGAACCACATTGGGGAGGTCGATCTACTTTACTGAGTCTGCTGATTCAAATGCTAATTTCATCCAGTAACACCCACCACAGACAGACATACCCCAAATTAAGGTTTAATCTGGGAACCCAATGGTCAGTCAAGTTGATGCATAAAATTAGCCATCACACTATCCATAAATGTTTACCGTGAATTCTGAGTCTCAAGAGATTCATAATCATGGTGTGTCCTATGAAGAAATTTTCAAACTCTATTGCTGATGCTGACTTTGAATTTTTCTTTTGGGAATATGAACAAATGAAGTTCTTTACTATCTAGAGAAATATTGTCTTGTCAATTGGGGATGCTAGTGCTAGACTTGAGGAATGTTCAGGGAAGAGAATGGATAGCTCTTTGCAAACGGTTAAGCATTATACCTGGCAGTTGACAAAGATTAAACAAAAGAATACATTAGTGTTATACCAATATTAGTATGAGTATTGTAAACAGTGGAAGGAAAATTGATAACGGGGAAAAAGAGAGAGACAGCATGTGCTTCAATGTGGATTGGGCCTCTGTAACATCACCCTAATCGCAACAAAATTTCCCACTTCTCCTCTCACTAATCTGAAGGCCCACAGGTCCCTGGTGTCCCCATGTAGCAGCTCCATTAGGGGGAATAAAAGCAGGAATCACAATATTTGCCCCAGATCTGCATAATTAGGACAAGCTTTTGAAAGTTTGAAGAGGCTCATCAAATGAACTTCTCAAAATGCATTTGATATAACATCAAATAGGAGTGACAGGCCCATAAATCAAGTGAGACTGGCCATCTGATTCAGAATGTTAATCATCTTCTTCCCAGCAAGCTCACCTCCAGAAAGCCCTTCACAGTATAGGGAAGGCATTTCTTTCTGGTCCCTTAGGAATTCAAACTACAATGAGACCTCTTAACATGGTTCTTTTCCCTGTCCTGTCATATGGGTGACTTTTGAAGATGCCCAAAGAGTGATAGCCCCAAAATACCTAGTCTACAACCACAAACAGCCATGAAGCAATTACCAGAGTCCTTACTCATAAAAGTGGTTTAATAACCATTAGTTGAGTGGATAATCTCCATTGGGTAGTGGATATTTTCCATTTAAACTTACTCTCTTATTCAGCTGCTGAGCTTAATTTTCCTTCCTACATCTTTTCTTTTCTTGCCTAACCAAGCCCATCCCAGGAGTCAGGAATCATCGGGTTCTAATCTCAGCTCCACCAACAATTTGTAGTGTGGTCTTACTAAAGCCACTTTCCTCCTTTGCTACTCCATCTTGTCTGAGATCTGGGTTAACTGGGACTTAACTCCTTGTCGAAGATGCTGTGTGAAATGACTAATTAACAGCAAAGAGGGAGACAGACTTGTCATTGACAAATGGGGCTTTTAGTAACCAGCAGTTCTCCTGGAAGTGTTTGCCCAGCACTTGGGTCTCCCTAGACGCACGTGAATTTGGAGGAAGGAGGACCTTTGCCATCTGCTCTGGGATTAAGTTGCTTATTACTTGAGTTTGTAAACTTGGGAGTCACTTTATCCAAGTTGTCCTGGGTTGGACAATTATGTGATTCTAGTTTCAGTAATTCAAAAGGAGTAGAACAAATGAGCCCATGTTTTACTAGTACAACCAAAGGTTTTCAGTAAAACCTTTCAGTAGGTTTTCCCTGAATGATCTGAGCTAACTATCCACGTTTGCCCATAGTGGAGTTATAATTGAGTTGGGAGAGAAGATTGGTATTTATTGCATTTGAAACATACTCTAAACAGTGTGCAGACATCATGCGAGCAGGTTTCCCAAAGGAGTCATTTCCCAGGCTGTCGAACTCTGCCCCATTTCATGAAAGCAAGCCTCCTGAAGTGCACACCTGTGTATGTCTTCCCTTACACCTGAAACCTGGAACTCCCTACTGGGCAATCCCACAGAATAAACCCCAGAAATTTCAGAATTCCTTTTCTAGTAGTCAAGACCATCCTGTGGTAATCTAAAATCACCTTTTTGTATTTCTCTAGTAGAAATGGATCTAGGTTTTAATGAAATGTGAGACTTAGACAATGTGGGAGCTCCCTTTAAGAAAAAGATACAAAATTCCTAGTGCAAAGTGAAGTGTTACCATGAAACATAGTGTTGTGAGTGATGGTCTCTGTGGTCCAAGCTCCATCACCTTCCCATTATCCACCTCTGTTCTCAAGTGAAATTCTGTTGTGCTAAAGTTAATTTTATGAAGTGGCCATAAACCATGCTCCAAACTCCACCTTGGATCTCCTGCTTTTTCTCTCTATGACCCTCTGCCTCAGTTAGACTAATCACTGCCCTCCTCTCATATTAAAAAATATTAAGTATTGATTAGGAGTCAAGTGTAATGAGAGCTAAATACCTTGGTTTAAGATTATAATGCTTCTTAGGGAGAAGCAAGGGTGGAATGTACTTGAATTAACCTAGTTTACAATAGATTTCTCAATGTGTGCTCCATTATTTACCTGTATTAGCATCACCTGGGCTGATTGGCAGCTTATTAAGCCTATAGGTTCCTGGGTCCTGTATAATTACTGAATCAGCATATTTAGGGCTGGGAGGCAGGAGTTTCTACTTTTAAAAACCTCCCACTTCTCATGATTTTAAGGCACAAAGTTAGAAAACTATTGCTTTCATGACCACTAAAGGCTGCTCTTAGGATGGGACATTTACCTGAGAATTAAAGGAAGAAAGAGAGGTGGCCAAGTGTATTCATTTTCTAGGCCTGCCATATAGATCACTACAAATAGAGTGGCTTAGAATGGGACAAATTTATTCCCTGTCAGTTCTGAAAGCTAGGAGTCTGAAATCAAGGTGTAAACAGGGTTGGCTCCTTCTGATTGGCCTTGAGGGAGAATCTATTCTATGCCTCTCCCCCAGCTTCTGGTGGGTGATGTCAACCCTTGGTGTTCCTGGCTTGTAGCTGCCTCTCTCCAACCTCTGCCTCCATCATCATTTGGTTTGCTTCCTTCTCTTTATGTCTGTATCTTCACATGACCTTCTAATAAGAACATAATCATTGGATTTAGAGCCCATTCTAATCATGTATGATCTCATCTTAATTATAACTACAAAGACCCTACTTTCAAATAAGGTCACATGCCAAGGTTCTGGGTAAATATGAAGTTTTGGGAGTACAGTCTTTAACTCAGTACATCAAGGTGATAAATGGGGGAGAAGGACTGTGAAAAGAGATGGATGAACTAAGAACCATCTAAAAGCTTAAAGAATTGATTAAAAGGACAGATGCATTGTTTCCCCAGATATTAAGACTCCAGAATGCTTTCCTGCATCAATTCCCTGGCTGAAGAAAGGGAACTTAAGGTGTGTAGAAAAGATGTTTCCATGGCTTGGAGGGGCAGGCTGTGGTTGTGCAACATGGAAAAAATTCTAAGGAAGGGATGCATGAACCATTGTTCAGAAGACAAAGAGGGGATATAACAATGAAAGGGAGATTCGTTTGCCAATCCTCAGGGCTTCCATACAGTAAGGGAGCATGCCCTGAGCCAGGAGAGTCCTAAGCCAAATATTTGGAAAGATATCCAAGATGAAACTGAAGGAGAAAATATTTGCAGATTTAAAAAAGAAAAGTCATCGTGAAATTTGGAGACCATCCTAGAGGGACTCACCCTTCTGTCTTCCCTTGCCTGCTCAATGCTCAGAAAAGTCTGACTGTCTTATGGAAGTCATGTAATTCTACACTTGGGAAAAATGCTTACTTTCATCAATTCAGTATTTCTGGATCAGATACAGATATAGACCCTCTCCACTTTCTCTGATCCTACCTGTGGGTCTTGGCACTTATGTTTTCTCTACCTGGAGTGCTCACCACTTAGATCTTGCAAGGACTGAGTCCTTTCTTAGTTGTCATCAACTGACAGCTTAGTTATCAGGTCAGGTTTCACTAAAGTGCCCCTGTCAAGAGGACATAGCTCCCTGAGTCATGATCTCTTCCATTACACTATGTTGTAGTGTGCTGTGTTCCTAAATTTCCCTGTTTATTTTTTTTACTTGTTGATCATGATCTCTTCACCTCACCCTCATGAGACTTTAAATCTCTGTTAGATTCAGGTCTGTGTCTCCCCTCCATGCCCAGGGGCTGGGACATAGTAGGTTCTCGGTGATAATTTGTTGAACGATGCTTTTAGCTGGTGAGAAAGAAATGTGTTTTTTACATCCAGCAAGTGGAAACACTGCTTCTGTGCCATAAAGAGAAATGCTTCAGGAGGTTTGTTCTGATGACATCTAAGCTGTTAAGTTTGAAATGTAAGGGGTTTTAAGGCATTTGAGGAGGGAAGCTGTTAAAATCTGAGAGCAGGGAGAAATGGAGAATTGTAGCTCTGGCTCTGACATCAGAGTGGGAAGACACTGCAGGAGAGACACTCAGAACCTGGGTCTCCCGGAGACATCCCAGATATGGATTTCAGACCTTGTAGCCCTAGTCACTGATGCAGGATTGGATAAAAGGTGGGAGAGGGAACACTGCCAGCAGAGATTTATTGTGTTTGGAGGACCCTGCAGGAACTGCCAAAAAAATGTGTAGGGGGGAAGAAAGAAAGGAGGATAGAGATAGAAGAAGGAAGGAAGGAAGGAAGGCACCCAGTCTAAATCATAAATAAAAGCAGATAATTATTGAGAGTGAGTTGAAACAGATGGAGCTGTAGGGAATAAACTCTGCACCACTGAGAACGTTTACTCCATAAGGACTTGAACATAATCCCCCTTAGGTTACAGATGAAGAAACTATGGCCCAGGGAGACTGTCTTAGTCTGTTTGGGCTTCTAAAATGGGATACCATGAAGCAAGTGGCTTACAAATTTATTTCTCACAGTTCTGGAGGCTGGGAAGACCAAGATCATGGTGCCATCTGATTCAATGTCTAGCAAGGACTCACTTCCTGTTTCCTTGCTGGGATACTTCTCACTCATAATGTCCTCACCTGGAAGAAGGGTCAAGAGAGCTCTGTGAGGTCCCTTTTATAATGACACTAATCCTATCCCTGAGGGCTCCATCCATATGACCTGATCACCTCCCAAAGTCCCCACTTCCTAATACTGTCACATTGGGGTTAGGTTTCAATATATGCATTTGATATGGGGGAAGGAGACACAAATGTTCAGTGAATAACAAAGCCTGGGTGAGTTTATTATGATGAAAAGGGACTTGTGGGATGTCTGGGGCTGGGAGAGCAAGTGGGTTTCAGGGCAAGAACCTAGAGTGTAGAACCTAGATGTAGCTCAAAATCAGCCTGCAAAGAGGCCTCTCTATGAGAAATACGGGCAATTGCATCCTTCAATTACTGCTCTGATGAGGTAAGGCCGGGGCTTGGCTCCTGAGTAGAAACACGGAGGTAGCTGTGAGTCCCTAGGTGACAAGGAGGACACTGGCTGATCAGGAAGAATAGGTTGAGGGGTAAGGCGCTGGAGGTAGAGAATCCTGCAAAAAGAGAGCAACCAGCTTCCTGTGGGGTTGGGGATGCACACACCCAGTGGGGGGGGCACCAGATTTCTAGAGAGGCTTTATTGTGGGACCATAGATATGCAAATTAGACTGAATTCCACTCAGTTCTGAGAGCTTTTGTTATGCTACTATTCTTTGCAAATCCTGCAGGGGATGTCTTGAAAGCAGGGTTCTTTCTTGCAATGAATGCAAAAAGTTATTTCTTTTGACTGAGATGGTTTAGGAAATTGGAGAGAAGGGAAAGCCCTATTCTCTCCACCTGGCGGGCTGAGAAGTTAACTTGGGTGGGCCAGCTCTTCTGTGTGCCACAAGCGTGAGACCTTGGTGGGAGAGCTCAGCCCTGCACAGCACAGCTTATCTATCGTTTCAATTTATGAGCAATGGCAGAGGAGATCCCTAAACTCATTCTCCCCTTTTGCTCTTGGAATTCAGCTTTTAAATTCCAAATGAGCTGCAAATATTCTTAGATTGGGCTATACACTAACATTTTGCAATTAAACCTACCTGCCTTTAATTGAGTTGTTTGTAGGGTTTCCTTCCCGTGTTCTTTCTGGGGTAGTGGCTCCCAGCACCATTCTGGGGAAGGAAACATTTATTTTCTGTCTTGAAAAAGCATGGCCAAATAGCCACCAGCTTCAGCTGAGACCAGTGCCAGACCTCCTGCTCACCTCCCAATTCCCTAATCTAATCAAACTCGTGGGGTTTGGGGGGGTTCATTTAAGCAGCAGAACTGTATTATAATTGTTACAGGTGCCAGCAACAATTTGTACCATCTGGGTATGGGAGGGGTGAGGGGAGAGAGAGAGAGAGAGAGAGAGAGAGAGAGAGAGAGAGAGAGTGAGCCACTAGCATAGTACTACCACATAGAAAGATTTTTATTCTATTACCCAGGCAATGTAATTCAAGAGTGGCTGCAGAGCAATTGGAAACTAAGGAATGGGAAGCAATGCAGTTATAGTAAAATGTCAAAGTATAATGAAACAGGGGAACAGCTCTGCTTTATGGTACCGCCAAGTTACAGGCAGGTGGCAGCTGCAAATATGTATATAAATAAAAATATGGATGAAATGTCAGGTCTTCCAGCTGGCTTGGTTAAAGCACTTTAGTAATATTCTATTTAGGATAACAATGGAGCTTGACAATTTCCACAAAAAACACTTCATTTGAGTATGAATGGCTCACATTAATGTCTAGGTGATCTGAATTGCACTAAGATCCTAGAACACTGAGTGCCCTGTGTGTCCCCATTCTGCCTGGGATGGCCAATTGCTTCATATTCCATGAGGATTAACTTGGTTCTCTGGCATAGGGATGCAAATGTTCATTTTTCCTGTTAGTCTCTTAACAGTAACACACACAAAGTAAATTGTCAATGTCCAAACCCTGGGGTCTTATCTGTGAAAAAGTGTGGATCAATTTCTTTCTTTATTCACACAATGAAATGTATTGAGTACTTTCTATGTTGCTACGGGTCTAAAAGTGAACAAAAGGATGTAACATCTTGGACTACATGAATCTTAAGTCTAGCAGGAGGAGAAAGACCTGAATAAAATAATCACAGAAATAAATGTAAAATTCCAATAGTGATACATGCTTCACATTTCAGTTGTGGTGGTTAGAGAGGGCTTTCTGAAGGAACTGATGTTTGAGTTGACAAGAAAGGTTGAGAAGAGATTAAGTAGCTAATCAGATAATACTAGCATTTCTGGCAGTGAGATTGACAATTGCAAAGGGCCTCTGGCTGGAAGGACATTGGTGAGTATGAGAGCTGGAAAGAGTGGAGCTGGTGAGGTGGAGAAAAGCCTAAGTCAATTAGGACATGCAGGCAGGGGCAACCCATAGAGGTCCTTGCAGGCCACGATCAGGAATTACGGCTTTACCCTAAAAATTGGGGCCCACTGGAGGGTATTAAGCAGTATAGCCCTAAGACTGAGGTCAGCCCCCTAGGAGCTACTGTGTTTATATTGCAGTGAGCCAGGAGCTCCAGGAAGACAAAAGCCGCTTTGCTGAACAAGTAATGCATGTGGTTTGATAAACATGTTGTAAACATCCGCTTTATGCCAAGCACTATTCAAGGCACTTAAGATGCATAACATGCAAGACAGCATCTTTGCCCTTGAGCAATTCACAGGCTAATGAGGAGGTAGTCACATTAACCAATGGTGTAAGTATCAAGCACTTTGATGAAATAAAACAGAGGAGGAGCTTTAGCCATTCAGATCACTTCCTAGCAGGGATATCTTGTGAACAGCATCTTCAAAGGACAAAAAGTTGTCCTGGCAAAGAAGGATTAAGGAAAGCTTGGGTCTTGGCAGGGAGAAGGGCATGACTAAGACCACCAGCCAATGGCAAGTGAGGAAGATCCTCAGGATCAATAAACAGAATGCTGGTGAAAGACACAGAGGGACCCACTGCTCCCGCAATGTTTCTCCTTGTTCATTGTCTTGCTGGAGTCTCCTAAAATTGCATCACATCACTAGAAAATTATCTTCCAAGTTTTTATGTCATACTCATGTTTTATCCCTTACCCTGTCTCCCAGTCATGTGTGTATTATAGACTATTATAGATATATAGTGAAGTTGAGTTGGTTCAATGTAGAATTTCCATGCATGTGAGAAGTGTGAATAAAGCCACCTGTCAGATTGTGCCCTCCGCACTGGTGCATAAAAGCACACTACACTGACATGTATGAAATGACCTGATTGGATCAAGAAATTAAAAAGACAAAATACCATCCAAAACTCTGTCTATGTGATAGGAAACATTTGGATAGAACTTGAGAAAAGCTATGATAGAGGAATGGGTTTGGTTTTTGCCTCAACCTAAATACAGCCATATTTGGACCTATATATACATTTTTATCATGAACACATGTGATTGCCAATGTATATTTTATCTTCTTTTATAAATCCTCTCCCGAGGACACTTTTTCATTGCTTTTTTAGAGAGAAAGTGTGTGTGTGTGTGTGTGTGTGTGTATGAGAGAGAGAGAGAGAGAGAGAGAGAGAGCAGGAGGGAGAGAGATTGACTGGTTGCTTTCTCGTACGTGCCCCAACTAGGGGTTGAACCTGTGACCTTACAGTCTACAAGACAATGCGCCAACCAACTGAGCTAACTGAGCCACACTGGCCAGGGCAATATATTTTCTCCTTTTTTGACCTTCCAGATCCTAACGAAGTCCTTCAGACAAGGATGGTCATACCAGGGACCACGGTGTTGTAGAAGGATGGTCAGGTCCTCTCCCAACATTCTCTAAATGTGATCAGCAACTGACCAACTTCCTTTCCCATAATAAAGCCTCTCTCTCTATGTTTTGCCCATAGGATTATTCATTTGCTCCACAGCTATTTATGGGGCACAGACTATGTGACATGTGTGATGCTAGTCACCAGTAGAGTGAACAAGACAGTTGTAGTCTCTGCGCCACCTTACAGCTAGATCTAGAAGGAGCAAACGTGTTAGACTTTAATTGAAATAAGTAGGTGTTTTTAAACAATCAGCTGCAAGGGAAGATTATTAGAAATAGTCAGATTTTGATTAGAAATTCTCTATTCTGAGCCCCTCACCCCACCAAGCAGTTAGGTTTTAGCTAAAATACATTGTTTTTTGTTTCTTTTTTCTCCTTTGTAATACATTTCAATAGCTCCATTTTTCCTCAGCTCTTTGGAACATGTGTTTTCTGTGTAAGAATCTTAAAATATTAAATATTTACATGGACATGGACATTTTGTTGTAATGATATAAGGAATCTTATTCACACTTTAACCAGTGGTGATAACTGACATCATTGAGAGTATAAGTCAGTGTGGAGTTTAAGATTCATTCTCTACTTTAATTCTTACAACAACCCTATTAAGTTAATCCTATTAACATCCCCATTTGTGAAATGTCAAGTTGAATCCCTTTTATTAAGGACAGGACCAGCTTCCTGGGCATGTTCCCTGTATAGTCACACATAGGGCCCCACACTTTGAAGGTCCCCAGATGTGGTATAATGCTCTGCTTGGAAGTCTTAATAATTCAAAGAATGTGTATATTCTTAATAAATTTTGAGTTATGTAGGGGGCCTCACATTGTCCCTTTGCACTGACCCTGGAAATTATGTAGCTGGTCCTGACTATGGGGCAAGAGAGTGCTCTATACAGGGTTGATCTAAACACAAAATATGTTCCTTTAACAGCTCCCCTACACTAGCTCTACCCCTGCCTCCCCAGGATTTCATGGCAAAGAAAGGCCTCTCTTAGGGAAACACGGAAATTAACTGCATCAGTCTCCAGGCTGTGGGTGGATTCTTGTTATAAGTGAATCACCTTTTAATGTAGAGTTGCTCAGGTACATCTGCTGTGTTGATATATCACTCGTTTTATGGGTCTGGATTAATTCCAAAGTAAATACTAAATACTCAGCTGAAAACCTGTAAACATGAGACATGATGTGCATCTCCAACTCCCAGCATCATTTGCCAAGGACCCGAGTCCCTCTGTGCTTTATCCTGTTTGGTGTAATAAAATCTTTGTGTCATCTGCTCTGAGCAGTAATTTCCAAATTGATTTTAAGATGGGTAAGCTAGGGGGTACTGTGGCTGGGAGAACACATCTCAATATCTATTTCATCTCCTTTGCTTGCCTTGGCAATCCTGGATGGTCATTCCAGGTATGCCCACCTTCCTGAGTGTGACGGTGTCTGTGAGGCCGCCAGCTATGGTGCTGTTCCTCCCTTGAGGGCTGGTAGATGTAGCGATCCACATCCTGGTGCAGGAATACATCTGCCTGGAGGAAGGGGGAACTTTTGGGAATTCATCCACTGAGAAGGTATGTCTTTTTATAATTCAAACAAAAAGTAGTTTTGCATATCTAAGAGGTGAAGCAGCAGATTTGTGCATCATCAGATTTGCTATCATCAGATTTGTGTCTTGGGTCCTGGGGCCACCTGACAACGGTCAACTAGTTCTTGGTTCCAAAATGACAATTTCAAAAGGGAGTTTGCTTTTCAATCTCATTTTCATTGCAGGAGTCTAACACACACACACACACACACACACACACACACACACACACACACACACACATCTATTCATATATAAATACACCTCACCTTGTAGTCCTCCCTGTTTAATTAAATGGAAAGATCTTCAGATTTCCTGGTGGTATGACCTTGAGGAAGTCCTAGGAATTCTCTGGGCCTCTGTTTCTTCACGGTCAACCTGTTTTTGATCATGAACATCCTTTGTGAAGTATTGTTCTCATACATTCAGCCTAACAGGTCCTTCCTTCCCAGCCCTCCCAGGGAAATCTGAAAGCAATCCCTTCTCTTCTTGCCTGCAGTCAAGATGGTTCTCCTTGTGAACACATGGCCTCCAACCCAACAGCCAAAATGATCTTCCTAAAAAAACAGAAACTGTTAGTGGTTAAAATCAATGTGTTTGCCCTGATCTAGTGGCCTCCATAACTTCATCACCCCCTCTTCCAAAATTTTTATGGCCAGCCAAGCAGATACTCCTTTGTCCCTCCAATGAACATGATATTTTTGCCACAGAATATTTGCATGTTCTATTTCCTCTGCCTGGGATGATACAACCCCCAGTCCCTGCCTGGGTTCTTGGCTAGCTCTTATATTCAACTTTCTTTGTCTTGGACATCACTTCTCCAGGAATATAGCCTCTGATAACTCTTCAGATCAGAACATGACTCTGTTCTAGATTCTAACTCACTTACTGTATTTTTCTTTCTGGTGCATACATGTCTCTTCCACCTGCACAGGGCCTTCCTCCAAAAGTCACATGGATGGAGGAATTTTCTAATTCTATTGTTTGCCACTCTCTCATGAGGTCTGCTCCTCCACTGGACCAGTTCACTCTGTGCTCGGCTCCTGACTCCCCCACAATGTCCTGGTACATCTATTCCTCAAATTTTTCCCTGTCCATATTTTGAGAAAGACAGAGAGGGTCCTCTGCTCAGGTTTATACTTGAACTCCATCTCAGCTTCACTCATATATCCTCTTTTCAGACAGGACTGTACTTACTCCTCCATTAATGTCAGACAGCCTCCTCACTCCCATGCACCCTACTTCCCTTCTGTATCTGACATTTTGCCATATCACTTATCACTATCTGACACACTATATGTTTTAATTTTTTTATCTGTTTGCATCTGTCTCTCTTCATTAGTATGTATGCATGAGGGTAGATATTTTAGTCTGTTTTGTTTGTTGATGTATCCTTGAAGTGCCTGTCCCAGAGTAGGTATTTATTAAATATTTGTTGAATGATTAAAACAATGGTACATGGATGGATGGAAGGATGGATGGATAGATGGATGGATGGATGAGTGTGTGGGTTGTTGGATGCGTGAATGGATGGTGATGGATGGATGAATAGGAGGTAAATGGATGGATTTGGCCTTTTAATATCAATAGTAACCTCTGCTTTCTAGATGCTGGATTTTGGGATGAACACCAATAATTACTATAGTTTGAGACAAACTTTCTGGGGCAAGTCCAGAGATTCTTTTGCTTCATTTAGTATGGACAATTACCTTGCACTTGCCATTTTGTGCAAAAAGATATTTGCTTCTGTTCTCCCTTCCTTCTGTGGCAAGTTAAATGTTTTGGTTGAAGTAAGAATTTCCAAACACCTGATGGAGTGGATAAACATATAAAAACCAAGCCACAGACTATTGTACATTTTATGTTGCCAGATTAAAGCATTGTGTTTAGCTTGTGGAACCATTTAAATTTTCAGCTGTTAATTGGAAAAGTTATTGATATGGCAGCCGTTCAGTTTGGATTTGAGGGGACGGCTCTAATTTCACATATTCAACTGTGTTGTGCTTGTAAATCATGGGAATGGCCTAGAAACTGCACTATTTTGGCACTCCAAGTTAATGCTTGCACCTGGAAACAGCACACACAAAAAATCTTCCCAAATGTGATTTGATCTGAAAAATACAGGGGTAGGCGAAAATAGGTTTACAGTTGTTCCTATGGAAAAGCATGCAGAGTATGAGTATTACAACAGCTTTACCAACTCAAAAGAATGTCACAGTAGCACAGGCATTGACTTTCGCCTGACCCTGTATAATCAGCATAGTTTGGGGACTTTTTTGATATTTTTGTCCATCTCCCTTTAAACTATTATGGGTGACAATATGCACACATTTATTATTATTTTATCAAACCAGTAAATGGCTTTTTCTACTGACAACTCATTAAAGGCCAGAATTGTTTTAATTTGGTTATATCATTTTGGCAGCATGTAATTGAAAATTAAACAGAAAATTGCTTAAAAGAAGAATGACGTGTAATCTCACTTAAAAATTCAGGAGATGAGGCAACACTAGGGTTAGCTGATTCAGATAATTTAGGAATTGAACAACATCAGTAAGCTTTAAGGTTTTTGCTATATTTTCATTCTGCCCTTCTGCTATTCTCACTGTGTTGGTTTATTATCTTAGGCTGGCATTCTTCCTGCTCCCAAGATAGTTGCCATTGCTCCAGACATCACATAAAGATGACAGTACCAGAAAAAAAATAGGGAAATGCCCCTTTGAATTTTCCTTCTTAGGAAAAACTTCCTAACAGCCCATTTCTCACTTTCAAAGCCTTTTACTGACATCTCATTGGTCAGATTATGTAATTTGCTTTAATGAGAAAAAGAAATGACATATACAAGATTGACTTAGAACAGTAATTCTTATACTTGAATATGCTTCAGAATCCCCTGTAGAGCTTGAGAAAACACAGAATGCTGGGTCCTACTCCCAGAATTTCTGATTCAGTAGGTCTGGGGTTGTTCCTAGATTTTGCATATCTAAGTTCCCAGGTGATACAGATGCTGCTGATAACAGAACAATTTGAGACCCATAGACATGGACTAATCCAGAATTATCCCCTTGGCATTGGGGAGAAACCCAGCTTACTCAAAGGACATGATTTTCTGGAGGTGAGTGAAATATTTGGGCTTCTGTCAGCTAGAAAATTACCTGTTTAGTTAGCCAACAGTAGCTGACACAAATGGTATCGTCCAGCAATAACATGATAATAAGTTGATTGAGAGTAAACTTGAATTTGGAGACAGAATTGTGTGTAAATGTGGATCTGCCACCATCCAAGGATTTACAATTTACAATCAACTCACTACAATATTTCCATTTTATTTATTTGTTTGTTTTTTGTATTTCCAAGAACTGTAAATTTCATGTGAGCTCACAGCCACTGTATTCATTGAATTAAGCTAGTATTTTGGAAGATGCAGGTAAAAAATCAGGGGGTTCACAGAGTTAAGAGTTTACCTAGGTCCTCACAGGTGGTGAGTATTGGTGTTGGTACTTAAATCCATGCTGTCTTATGGCTCTTAGTAAGCTTCCAACATCCAGGAAACACAAGCCTTTGGCAGCTTCGAGTGCTGTCAGCATCACACAACCTTCAGACCTGCTCCAAAGAGTTCTCTTAATAGCTTTTTCAAGCTACCTATGAGGTGAGTGGATGCCAAGGAGTATTAGGGTAGGAACAGGTTTGTTTTCTTCACTTACATGCCAGAGGGATGGGCCAGTGAGCCATCAGCAAAATAGAACCATGGACATTCATTCTCTCGGGGTCTACACATTGGTGAGGGTGTGGAGGGCTCCAGCAGCCTCCTGATGAGGCAGCTGGTCACAAAATGAGTTTTCCATGTTAATCTGATGGCATTGGTACCTGCTGTAACAAATCACAGCAGATTTTGTAGGATAAACAACATGCACTGATGATCTCATAGTTCTGTTCCTCAGAAGTGCCAGTTCAGTGTGATTCAAATGGGTCCTCTGTTTAGAATTCTACCAGGTAGCAATCAAGATGCTAGGACAACTGTGTTTCTTTCTGGAAGCTCTGAAAATGAGCCCTCTTCCTAGCTCATCCAACTTGTAGGACAGAGGGTCCCATTTCCTTGTTGGCTGTCAGCTGGTCCTTGCTCCATGAGAAGCTGCCTGCACCATACTTTGCTTTGTTTTCGTGTGCCCCACCCTTCTGCAGCAACAGTAGGTCAAGTCCCTTTCATGCTCTCAATCTCTCAAGTTCCCCTTTTGCCACATCTCTCTGGCTGCAGGCACAGAAAGGTTTCGACTTTTGAGGGCTCATAGGATTAGATTGGGCTCACCCAGACAATCCAGGATAATCTCCAGTTTCATGATTTGTAATCTTAATCACACCTGCAAAGTTTCTTTTTGCCCTGACATGTAACAGACTCACAGATTCCAGAGATTAGGGCTTGGACATTTCTTGGTGGGGGCAGCATTCCGCACCCTAAAATGATCTCATCATCATGATAAATAATAACAGGCATTGCCCTGATAATGACAATAACTAATATTTAAAGAATGGTGGTGTCTGCCACACATTGTGATAGGCATCGTTTTCTGGGTCACTCAGAAGGTTAAGTGTAAAACTGAGATTCTATCCAGGAAGTCTCACTACAGAGCCCAGGCTGCTAATTCTTACATTGCAGTGCCCAAGCCATTGCTCCTCCCTGCTCCCCATTAGGACTTGCTCACTCATCTATTACATCCCTTCCTGAACCCACTGGACTCTAACTCCATTATTCATCAAGTATCTCAGTCCAAGATGCCTCATCGGTGTTCAATGAATTGTTACTATACATGTACCTGTGCAAAGACCTATAATGGTGGACAGTTTAGGCATTGGGTCAATCGTCCTGAAGCAGACTATGCCCAGGCCTCCTGGACAGACTCCAGTGTATGTTATATGTGCATACAGCTGGACATGTGCACTGGGCACAGCAAAGGCTGGACGAGACAACCCTGACCAGCTCCCAGTTCTCTCATCAGCCTTATTTCTGCCAGCTTCTAAAATTCCTCCTTCTCAAACACAGTCACATCTACCACCTGGAACCTCCTGGTAGTAATATGAGGTGACTCACTCATGTCCAGAAATGCAGTGAAATGATTGCCACTACTGAAAACTGACTCTTCTTCTCCAAAGGAAGTTCTTGGTGAACAGTAATATTCAAGATCAGATAAGGCATGGGCCACTGAAAGATGATGGCCACCTCTGAGACATGGATCAGGAGGCTTTTGAATGCCGGAGTGGTGGAATGGCATTTGGCAGAGTCAGGGCCTTCTCTTCTTTCTCAGCAATCTTATCTGTTGTCAGGGCTATATCCACAGTGGGGCAAAAGTAGGTTCACAGTTCTTTGTATACAAAACACAGAGTTTATGTTGTATTATTATTTATTAATGACCATATTATTTTTGATGCGAACAACCATAAACCTGCTTTTTCCCCATCCTGTATACTCAGTGGAAGCTAAAACTACTGTTAAGAATTCCTGTTAAGTGATGCAGTATTTATAATATCTCCCCCCAACCCCATTGATGTGGTCCCCAAAATACATCTTGAGTCCTCTCTTCCATCCTTTTTGGATTGCCTTAGACTAGAACATTCTTTTTGGGGGGATGACCAGGCCCCTGCCCACCTCTTACCCTGGATCCATTAAGTTACAGCCACAGAGGTTTCTTTTCAATTTCTTGAGAAACCCAAACTTTTTCTACATCAGGCCTTCACAATTCTGCCTAGAATTCTTCTTTTGACAGTCTTCACAAACCTAGCTCAATCATTCCCTCCAACTCTCAGTTGACATGTCATATCCTCAGAGAATTCTTCTCTATCAACCCTAATTGAGGTACAAACTCATCACAATTTGCAATGAATTAATTATTTTTGGCTTGCTTTCTTGTATTGGGTGGGGTCCTCTATGGGTCTGTAAACTCTGTGAGGGCAGTGACCCTGCCTGTCTTGTTTTGCTCTTGTATCTCAATGACTCTCCTGGGGACAGGCACCTAGTAAGCTTGACAGGTGTTTGTGGAATGACTTCTGAATAACACCATTATCTCTGCTTTCCTATAATAAGTCTTGTACATAGATTAGTGCATATTCTGTTCCCAACTTCCTGGCAATTGCTGTCAGTACTTGTGTTAGCTCAGGAAAATAAGACAATAATAATAGTGATGATTACACTGAATGGCTTCTATTGTTTGTCAGGAACATTCTGTCTGCCTTTATAAAGTCAGATCAATTAGTGGATTCTCAAAGTATGCCCCAGGATCCACCTGCTTCTGAGTCACTTGAAACATTTACTAGATGCAGATGTTTGGGTCCTTCTTCAGGCTGATGAACCGAAATCTCTGATGCACTTGTACCAGGCAGCCCAGGCAATTCTTACCTTCAAGGAGGTGTTAGCATCACTGATAGAGAGTGTTTGATGTTACCTGTTATCTTTCCATAAATATATCTGCTTGCCCAACAAAAGCATCTCTTGGTGCTCAGCTAAGCAGTTTTGTTATTTAAAAAAATGACAGACTGGATAATAGGAAGCAGACATCTCTCTAACAAATCGCATGGTTCCACTTTTAAGCAGAAAATGCTTCAGCTCTGTTTTCTGATCCTGAGCTTAGGTTGGAGTAAATCTGCTCAGGGACTTTCTCCAGGCTTAGCTTGCCCTGGGGCTGAACATAGGACAAAAGACTACGGTTTTAGTCTACAGAGAAGACTGGGTCAGAAATAGAACAAAACTGCCAAAAAGCTAGCACGGCTGTAATTTGCATCTAATAAAAGTAGGATTTATAGAACACAAATTCTAACAGCTCTACTGTTCAGTCTTGTGCATGGAAGTAATGCCCATTACTTTTTGCAGGTTACCAGACCTGTGCTATCTAATAATGATAATCAAGTTTAAATAAGTGTGTGCTTATTTTGTGCCAGGCGACCCCTTCTCATTGCATTATCTCATTTAATTCACATGCAGCCCTGTGAGGCAGGCAGTAATGTTTCCATTTTATGGATAATAAAAGAGGGACCTAATTTAAGGAAGGTCACCCCAGGTGCTATGGCAGGTAGGGAACTTGGATGTGAGGTTTGCTTTAACCTTCCATCTGTCTTGCTTTTATCTGTGCCTCACAAAGAAGACAGAGCCTGGATTTTTCGGGAAGTATTGCTGTTTTGAGTCCCAGGTCTGCACACACTAGCTGTACATTCATAATGAGGCATGTTACTCTCTGAATCTCAGTGTCCATGTCTGTAAAAGGGCAACACTGAGACTTACCTGTGTGAGTTGTTAAATGGTGTGAGTCAAGCAAGCATCATAAAATGCATGAGCAAAGGTGCTCAGTCAAAGGAGCTGGGTCATGATTGTGAGTTTGTTTGGTTGTACACAGAGTCTTCACTTGGGGTCACCACACCTTCAAAGGAATGAGGACAGAATGAAACAGGGAAAGACCAAGATGGCAGAATGATGAGAATGTATGTCCACCCAGGCAGGGTTGGAGAAACGGATACTCTGTAGCTACAGAAGTGACTCAATTAATCAACCAATATTTACAAAGAGACCACTGTGCTCCAGGGACAGGGTATGTAAAGCCTTTGGAAAACAGAGGTGAATAAGATAGTTGTAGTTTCTGTGTAGCTTCAGCATATGTAGCAAACAATGAAAATAAGTATTAATATGTACATAATTTAAAACTGTGATATGATTGATAAGTGACAGAAGTGTCTAACAGAAGTAACTGAGTGTCTCCTGGAGAGGAAATCAGGCTTCTTCAAGCCCTTTAGTTCTAGAAGAATTCTAACTTAGGCATAATTAGAAAGGTCAGGAGACCTCCTGTGATCCTCCTGTGACCTGCTAGGTCACCTTAAAGTGCAAACAAATGCTAAATGCAGGCAACTGCTGGGTACCACCTTCGTAAGGGGCCTCATGCATCCCAAGTCTCATAGGTTTGACGATCTCCAAGGTCAATGCCTGGCCCTGGAGACTTTGTGTCTGCCTTCCAGGGCTTTCTTAAAGGCATGTACTTTGAATGAAGAGGATGACAGAACATAACTACAGAGGTTGAAAAACTCTACTGCCTAGAGAGGACATTCAACCACTAGGATATTAGAGAAGACAATATAATATAGTGGATTAGAACATTGGTTTTGGAATGAAATATACTGGTTCAAATCCCAGCTCTATCATTTACTAGCAATGAGAACTTGGGCAAGGTAATTCAACAGTAAAAATGCGGTGTGATAATAAGAGTGACCTTGATAGGGTGTTTGCGGATTAAATGAGATTGCATACTCACAGAGAAGTGAAGATACGAACTGGGATCTGTCTATGGTAAATGGCACACCATCTCCACAATGCACAGGCCGCCTCCTCCCCACCCCCACAACATCCCTTTGGAAACCATTGCTGCTCTGCCTGACTCCAGTCTCAAAAGCATCTTCCTTTGTTTCCTGAGAGCTCAAACTATAGGCAAAGTAATGAGCCCGATCTGATTCAGTCCAAGAATTCCGGTCATTAAACTTGACTTGGATGTCCATAATTTGTACATTTTGGATAACAGGGTATTGCTAAGAGGGAAAACCTTTCGCTGAATCCAATACATTCACAGCAAGCGAAGCAGGAGGAAAATGCCTAATTCCGGCTTGTTAGTCGCTGAGCTTCTGAGAACAGAATCAGCTTAGCTGCTTGCAAATAAGCGAGCATCACAGAACTTGGTAGAGCTGGCAAGAAGGTAACAAGCTGTGTATGAAAACCCTGGGATTAAATCTCCACAGCAAAATTGCTCAGTGCACAGGATCAAAAGAGCTGCAAAGGGGAGAGAGACAATGAACACACACACCCTTCTGCACACCAGCCCGACCTTGCCCGTTAGGAACCCCCAAAGAGTGCATGCCTTGGCACCTTACCAAAAAATAAGACTGCACTTTAGATTATAATTAAAACAATAAATTCTTCTCCCCTGCGTGTATCCTGATTAGATTGTTGACACTGTGTCAAGCTGTTAGGGAGATAAACTCACGCTGCTACCACACTGCTTACTTGTGAGCCCTTCAGATGGTGTTTTTCATATGACGACTTTCAAATAACACACTGGAGTTTCTTTCCTTCTATTTCTCTGTCGAATTATTAACATTGATACTCATGGAACTTTTGGAGTGTGAGAGCTTTCATCTTGGTGTGTGATGTAGGTCCCAGCATGAAGCAATTAGGAATCTAAGGGACATATTTGTCAGTAAAAATGTCAGAGATGACACATGTGCCCAGGATGATTTAAAGTCTCCCAAATAAAAGTTGTTGTAAACTATGGCAAATAGTATCAAGCCAGTCTCCGAACAGGGATTTGAGAGGTTTGCTGGCTTAAAGCATAATGAGTAAACAAACCTTTTCTTTTAGTGGATTTGCCTGGTGCTCAAGCCGCAATAAAGGGCAGGAATGTTGCCTAGAACCATAGGGTCCCAACCAAATGATGTAACTCAGGAATTTGGAGCCTTAGGGGCATGTGCCCAGCCAGACTGAATGACTCTCAGTTTCTGAACCTAAAAGGCTATGTTTGTCTCACTCTTGTACCCTTGCATATGAGGTTCCCTTGCCTGAAATGATCTTATCAGGTACAGGTATCATGTCAATAAGTTGTTCATGATGCCCTTGAAGGACCCCAGTTTATCCTTCACACCTCAGTTTAGATGTATCTTCCTCATGAAGCCATTTTTTTAAGTAAACATTTTATTTTGGGGTAGTTTTAGATTTACAAAAAAGTTGCAAATATAGTACAGAGTTCCCATATGTCCTCAACATTTTTATGCTATAATTCTTACAATGAATGAACCAATACTGAACAAACAATTTACCATTTTAACTATTTTTAAGAGTATAGTTCAGTGGCATTTAAATATATTCACGTTCTTGTGCAACCATTGCCACCAACCATCTCCAGGGTTTTTCCAGCTTGAAAAACTGAAACTCGATATTCATTTAACATTAACTCTGCATTTCTCCTTCTGCCCAGCCCCTGACACCACCATTCTTCTCTCTGTCTTTATGAATTTGACTACTCTAAGTACCTTGTATAAGTGGTATTATACATGATTTGTCCTTTTGTGATTGGCTTATTTTGTTCGGCATAATGTCCTCAAGGTTCATCTATACTGTAGCATGTGTCATAATTTACTTGCTTTTTAAGGTTCAGTAATATTCTGTTGCATGTATATAGCATATTTTATTCACTCTATTCATCTGTTGATGGACAGTTGGGTTGCTTCCACCTTTTGACTATTATGAATGATGCTCTTCTCAAAGTCTTTCTTGACCAAACCATATTACCCAGGTACATCCTATGATCACCTTTATTGTGGTATTTATTTCACAGGAGTGTAAGAGCTTATTTCTCTGCCATGTCAGTGAGATGTTTACCATTGTTTCTTCCTGAAGTAGAAGTGTGCTTGGCTCACATGAGCTACACGACAAATATTTGAAATGAGTTACAATTGAAATGGATGGATGGATGAGTGGATAGATGAGTAGATGCGTGGGTGATTGGTTGGGTAGATGGGCAGGTAGGTGGTGGGGCAGATGACTGGATGGACAGATAGATGATTGGATGGATGGACAGGTAGATTTGTGGGCAGGTGGTTGATGGATGGATGGATGGATGGATGAGAATATCCAAAGGATGGGCCAAAGCAGATACCTTCAAGAAGCACAATTTTATTCCTGCTATTAAGTCCAATGAATTAACACGTGATTATAAAGCAAGAGTTTAGAATGAAGGGAAAACACGGATTAAACTGACATTGAGCAGAGAGCAAGAGTGCACTGGGGTGGGGTAGGGAAATATATCTTGCTTTACAGTTTTTGCTTAAATTTTCTTTTGCTCAGTATTTTAATAAAATAAATTAGTATAAAACTTTCCCATGATCTTATTGTCAAAATAAATTCTGTTGGCTTTTTAAATATAAAAATAACCCATAAGCAGATAATTCATAAGGAAAGGAAGAAATAAAGTAATAATTATTAGTTTCCTTCTTGGTAATATTCTCTACAAAGATAACTGCAATAACCACATCTTATGTATTTACAACCATTCTTGGGGGAACTTTCTGTACTCAGTGAATTTAATCCTGCCATGCTTTTTTTTTAAACAGGTGACTACTCATCCACCACACATGGATATTATTATTTAACTATTCCTTTTCAAGAAATGAATCATGCTACCCCCTAATTTGTGATAAATTATGAAAAGGCGAAGACATGGCTTTTTTACACATGAGCTGTGCACATCAGTTCTAAAAATGGTAGAACCCAGAAATGTTGAACTTAAGCATTATTTGAAGTTCTGTCCATTTTCTTGTCCTCAACGGATATATTTAAAATGGAAAAGACAGAAAAGGTTAAGACCTTCAGTCTCCTTCCTTTAAGAGTGATGTGTGATTCTCTTCTGTCTGGAAGCTCCAGGGTCTGACCCACAGCTTGGCTGTCATGACTGCTGGGAAGCAGTGTCACTGGTTTGGCATGCCCTAGTTCCATGCCATTTCCTGCTTTCATGGGTCAAATGTCAGCCCTATTCAGTGTGGGCTGCAGAAGCTAATGAAAAGAGGTGTGGGGCTGGGTCTTTCCCACAACACAGATGAGGTCATAGTAGAGAAAGTGGCAAAAAAAATAGTTTAGCATATGTTTGACACAACTTAACAGCTATGCATGGCGTCTCTCTTTCAACACACCTGCATGTTATTTGACATTATAAAAAATAAAAACAAAAAATCAAAGAATACATAATATATTTCTGAAATCTTCTTTTTCTCCATAGTGCAATGGGGAAAAAATAGCTTCTCTTTTAAATTTGAGATAGAAAGATATAGATAATAGATATAGATGGTATAGATATAGACATAAGAATAGATATAGATATAGACAGACAAATGCAAACATATGCCATTTTTTTTTCTTTAGAATGAAATGTGGCTAGTCTTCTACAAAATCTCAGTGAAAACACATGCTACTAAGGGGGTAGCTATATAAGCAACATAAACTTGCCATTAACATAGCTCCTTGCAACTGTCACACTTGATTCTTTATGAGTTACCTCATTGGAAGTCAATATTCTCCACTGTGGCTGCATTGCAAATCTTGAAACCAGTGTTATAAAACCTGAAGAGAAAACATTATGTTATTCTGGTATAAAATAATTTATTTTTATAATATTACATTTATGTGGTACACAATGCAAACGTGCAATCAATATAAGAATTTACTATGAAGTCTCCTTTCACCTCCCTCCCTGGCATCTCAGTTCTATTCTCCAGAGGTTCCTCTGTTACCATTTTCATACTTCATTCCAAAGATAGTCAATTAACATACAAGCATAGTCACATAAATAATAGCATATGGTCACATTACATTAAAACCAAGTTCAGGGTGATGGCAAAATTATTTCATTAAAAATTTTTAAAAAATAACAGGCACAGGAAGAAATACTTGTCCTACAAAAATTGTTAAATATGAATATTATTAGATAAAAGTGTTAGAATGATAGGGTGAATCCATGAATATGGTGGTATTTCTCTTAAGTATATATTACTTCATTTATAGCAAGTGCAATCTTAACATCACAGGTTTGGGGGTGTGAAAAGAAACATAGATTTGACTATGTGTTTCATTAGCTATGCCAAGTTCTTAACTCCTCTGAACCTCACATTCCTTATCTGCTAATGGAGAGGAGCATGCTTCTGTCCAAGGGTTTATACAAAAGGTGAATAAGATAATTTATAAAGGACCTGGTGCATAGTAAATAATTAATGACACTGATGTACTTATTTTCTTCTTTGCCTCTACATATTGTAATTTCCTGGGATGACTACTCAGGCAATAATATCTTTTTATGCTCTGTTTAGCTAAGAGAGACAGAGTTAGTTTATTTTTGCTAGTGAACAAATGGCCTCTGTTTACCTCTTTGGGTTTCCTAGCACACTTTCACATCAAGATAATCTATTCATGATTAATGGTCTACAGTTAAGGGTGAATTTTCCCTTTAGGCTAATTTAATGTGATTTGATAGTGCCCAGTGTTCACTGGTGAACAGCCAGCCCTAAGAATCCTGTCTCTTGAATCAGACTGCCTTCATTTCTTATTACTTGTGTGACTTTGGGCAAGTTATAATGCTTTTCCTTTCCAATCCTTAATGTGCATGTCTCTAAAATGGGCATACAGTAGAAATGAACTCCTAGGATTTCTGGGGAGGATTACAAGAGATGATGAGTACACCGCATTTAGCAAGGGTATTCTAATCATTTAGCATAGTAAGCATTCTTTGAGTGTCAGCTATTACTGTCAATGCTGTTTAGTCAAAACCGTTTATCCATGTCCTCTCATTCATCTATCCACTGACAGAGTGCTTGTGCTGTTCTGGGCACCACTGCTGAGCCACTGTCTTTCTCTGTGATTCTTGCATGTCCTGGGATTGTACTCCAAATTATGTCTGCACTATCCAGGTGTTTTCAGTGAGGAGACTCTGTTTACTAAGCCAGGAGTCCTTTGAGAGTTTATGTGAGCTTAGAAAAGACAGATGGGTGCCCCCTTAATGACCACAGGCTCCTGTCAAGAGGTTGGGATCCAAGAAGTGTATCTTTGTTTCTTTCTGCCATTTTCTGTTGGCTCACAGGAACTTAAGAGGGGGATTACCTCACAGAAAAAGGGAAAAGCATGTGATTCTACTTTCTGTGTAGGGTGGGACTACTGATAAGCTTTGGAAGACATCTCAGGGATGAGTGTTCTAGCATAGAGATATAGCTATGATCTTGTTTCTGGACGCTGAGCCCTTGTAATCTTGGCTTGACTTGGTCCTGAGTGGTCTCAGTTTCCCCATATGAAAATGAGAATTTGATTGTTCTAAGGCACTGGAGCAGGTAATTTAGCTTCTGAAACATATCGACATCTATAATGTTTGGTGATTGCTTATAGAGTTATGATGTAGCATTTATTTGAGAGCTTAGTGTATGTCAGTAACTTCATGCCAGAGAGGCAGCTGCTGCAGTGTAGTAACTCATAAAAGAGGCTCTGGATTCAGAATATTTGAGTTTGAATCATCACCTCAACAATTATAAGCTGTGATTTTAATCAACCTCTTTAACCCTTTCTTTTCTTTGGATCCTTCATCTGTAATATGTGAGAATTCAATGAGATTGTATTGGCAAAACACTTAGAAAATGCCTAACATGTATGGAACACTTAATAAATGTTGCTCTTTGTCAACATATGTAACAACCACAACTGTTAGATGGCATTATCCACAGTGAGTCAACGCAGAGCTACTAAGTAATTTGCCCAAGTTCACACAACTTACATGATGCAAGATGCAAACTTGAGTTCATATTGTCAGTTCCTTGCAGGAATACAGGCTGCATGAGCAGCATTCTGAAAATGAACTCTTCCTCATCTCCAAGGGATAGTGATGCCTAGTTGTCCCTGGAAATGTCACCTGTGGGGTACATTCTATAAACTGTACAAAATTAAATCCCTCCCTTGATTTTCCCAGGAAGATTCCTTAGAAGTGTCACTAGGTACCCCTGCAAATCTGTACTGCAGAGGCGAGAGTATGTCAGTAGAATTTAGTCTCCCTACACAATCCCTGCAAAGATGTATGAGGCTGCATATAAATTGCATTGAATTTGGCCGGCCATGGGCTAGTATTGCTTTTGTGCTGAATATCACTGAAAAGTATGAAATGGAGATTACATTTTCAATTCGGGCTTTTTTTCCCCCAAAGCTCTGCAGAGATGCCCTCATTCCCATCCATCAGAGCAGAATTGCATTGGTGTAGAGTCCCAGACTCTCCTTATTTTGCCAGAAAGTGTCTGCCACACTTGCTGTCAGACTGCTGCAGTAGGTAACACTCTCCTTAACAGCTAGTTCCATTATTCCCCTTTCCCCAAATCTCTGCCTCTTTCTCACTACCTTTTGTTCTTAAGATGTATCACCCATGAGGATCACAAAACCAACTACAAAAAAGGGCATTCTTATAGATGCTAAAAATTGGTGTATCTGTCCCTTGGGTTGTTCAGGGCAAAAATAAGACATTGAGGCAAATGGGGTTCATCTACCAACAATGAGAAACATGCTTATTACTTCTTTCTGAAATACGTATATTCACACCAGCTATTTCAGTTCTTTTCCCGAAACAGCCCTACATCATTGTCAGTGCCTCAGCTCCTCAGCTTGGTTTTATAAGAAGAGTGTTTACTGGTGGGGGGTGGTAGGGTGGTTATGCATCTGGCTTTTACATCAGCATCAGCTTCAATATTTCAACAGCTCATTCTCCCCATGTTCTTTGCCTCTCTCTCCTGCCCCCTGAACGTGATTGCCTGGCTGACTCCCCAAAGAGAAAATGTGCTAAGTGAACTTGACAGATTCCAGGCTGGCTCCATATGGCAAGGCCTGAGTAACATGTTCCTGGGATCCCCAAGCTGCTCTCACCTTATTAAGATGGCAGTAACTACATGCAAGTCAAGTTCACTGCATCGGTTTTAATTATTTGGACTCTGGAGACCATCCTCAGACTTCAAGGTGGAATTGGATGCAGCAACACCCACTGCAAATTTGACCTTTTTCTTTCCTTCCCAAATGCATGGCTGGGAGGAAGGCAGGTAGAAAATGGACCCAGAACTCAGGAAAATGTTAAGGAAATGTGAAGGTGAGGTTAGAGGGTTTTCTTAGGACTGCCAGCTGAGTCTAACAAAGGCATCTCAGTGTTCGGCTGTTGTTTATTGCCTGATCTCTACTACCTGAAATTTTTGGACTCCCTCACATAATTGAGACTTTGACTTTGATCTATAAGCATATAATTTACACTTCTCCCTCTCCCCACATGGTTTTAAAGACATAGAGAAAATTAACTCTGAATCCAATAAGTTGCATTTCAAATGGATGAGCCCTTGCAACTAAGTGATTAAGGGCTGGAGTTGAGTTCCACATTTTATAAATAATTGGAATTTGTTGGAATGAGTCTGTACAAGAGAATTCTTTGATAGATTATCACTTTATCCAGGATATATAGAAAGTTTTTCTACCTTTATATAACAGTTTTCCATATTCTGAGAGAGCATGATAATTGTGTAGAATGGAGAAGAGCACTCTGAGAAGACAGAGGATCACCTTATTCAAATAGCTAAAAGGGATAGCAAATAGAAAGAGGAGTGAAATTCACTCCAGATGGCTCAAAGGGAAAATATATCCCAAAGAAAGGGCCTTCCTGGGGAGAGGCTGGTTCTGAAATGGTCTAGCAACTGGAGCTCTCCTGGAGCTAACCAGGAGAAGGTGCTGAAGTGTTCATAATAGCTGTGAATTGAGAGAGGAAGGCCCTTATATGATGTCTAAAGTTCCTTCCAGTTCTGTTGTTCCCAAATTCTGGGCATTGGCACACCCACAGTGAGGTGATTTCCAATGCAACCTGAATCGATTGTAGTTATAAATGATTCAGGTGCTTTCAGAAACAATTTTTGCCATCTTTTCACTAAATACAACAAAAACTTCAAACTCTGGATTTGGAGAATTGAATCAGTTTGTGTTTCTTCTAGCTAAAAGCAACCAAAAACTGACTATCAGTGAGTCACTTAAATAAAAAGAACATTGTTGTTTATTAAACAAAAAGCCTTAAAGTAAGTTGTCTTAGAGTTGGTTGACTGGCTTAGTGCCATCATTAAAAACTCAGGTTCTTGACATTCTATTATTTTTGCCACTCACATATGTTGGCATTTAGCCCTTACTTCTCATGATCACAGGATGCTTGCTAAAGTTTTAGACATCATGTTCTCTCAACCATGTCTCAAGCATAAGAGAACAAGAATAAATCTCTTCCTTTTTTGCAAGTGTTTGTCATAAGGAAAACTATCAAGGAGACAGAAAGTCACATCGTTTTTGCCAGAACTTGGAAACATACATGCAAAAGATAACTGGGTGGCTCTGGCCAGTTTAGGTCAATCATTATTCATTCCCTAGAGCTGGGTAGGTGGACCCACCCTCTTTGATATCAAATAGGATTACCCCTGTTCCTAAGTAAACTGGAGTTAATTAGCATGATAACAGTGGGGTGGATATAAAGTAGCTGCCATAGAAACCCACCCCATGTATGTGGTACAGATATTTTCTTAGATTTTAGCAGAACTTTTTTTTCTTTTTTTCAATCAATACTCTCCCAAGATCCCAAGATTAATATGTTCAGACCTTAACTAATGTGCCCAAGGGACAAGCTCTAGCCTACTCCTTTATGTGGTTGTGGAAGAGACATCCTTTAATATTATCAGACTTTTGGGATTCTGTTTTTCAAAATGGCAATGGCTTTCTCCTGGGGCTTGAAGTCATTGATGGATCAAGGTAATTGGGATAATGAAGCTATCATTTTAATTTTCTGAGTGCTTGTTATGAGCCAAATATTGTATAAAATATTTCACATCTAGTAAAATATTCATTGACTCATTTCAGCAATCTCATTTCTTGGGTGGGTGGGATGAGAGTTAGGGATTACTGTTATACTAATGTGTCGGTGAAGTAGAACCTGAGCTACAAGGTGGTTGGACTGAAACCCAGTCCACTTACTGGTCTGGCTATTACCCTCATAATTATCCTTTTACTTATATAGGCACTCAGAAATGGGGATTATGGGGAGGACTGGCTGGCCTGGTGGTGACTTCCTGTTGGTAAGAAGTGGGAGGATCCTGAGTCTCAGCTTCAGAATTTGAAGTTGATCTCATTTCCCATCTAGAAATTTCTTCCAGGCACACAAGTAAAGATAGCTGCCACCAAACTTTTCTCATGGAATCTTCAGTTTTAGGGGCTGACAACCTCAGTTCAACCCCTGCGACAAGCTCCTGTTCAGATAACCTCTCACTTTAATTTCCCCTGTGCTTCTGGTGTCTCATTTCTTTAACCCCTTTTAACATGTCCACTTATAGAGGTTGCATTTTGTAAATTCAGTAACCTCTGATGTATGTTTGGGGTGTCATATGTGGAAGAGACCATCAGCTAAGCTGGCAAAGGGAAATGTCTACCAAGAACAAAGCTTAATATTTTCAGGGTTTTATTTTTTGGGGAAAGTAATGCCTGTTAGTTATCCATTTATGTATTTATTCATAAGTATAGCAATGGATTCAGCATCTTTTATGTACCTCCTTTGTCATGACTTACAAATAGAATCTCCAGCTACATAAGACACTGTTCTACCTACCCAGAATCTGCTTAGCCAAAGATAAAAGACAAGGGACAATTAAGTGCAACAAAGAATTTCAGGGGCTAGGATAAAAGTAGGAATGGATACTGAGTACTATTGAGGTAAAGGGAGGTGAGAACAAAGGGAAGCTTTCCAGAGAAAATTTTAATTGAGTCCTGAAATTTGAGGAGCTTATCAATTTGATTGACAGTGCAAACAGAGAAAGAGAAAGTATTTCTGAGTTGGGGGATTATGTGAGGAAATGTGGGGAGTATGGAGCCATGTGGCAGCATTGCTTCTCTCCACATGATTGGAATGAGACAAGGGAATATATGGAAGGCTGGGCAAGTGGACATGGGAAAATGGTGGGATCTCTTTGGGACATATTCAGAGGTCATTTGGTATGAGCTCTAAATTTCAAAGTCAAGAATAAGGAAGAATTGGCTGAGGCTGTATAATTTGGCAGTTGCTAACTCATCATTGGGGTGGCTTTCAAAACTGACCAACTTCATGAATGTGAACCAGTGTTGCCAACTCTCTGAACCTCAACCTTTTTAATCTATAAAGTGGTGATATGGAAAAGGGTTTTCTCTCAGTTATTGTTGTATTTATTTGTGTCCTACTTGCTATGGGATCTCTCCTTTATGGGATCTCATGTAAATGCCAAAGATATCCTAGGGATTTTGAAAACCTTTGCATGGTTCCCCATTTCTGGACCCAATACCTTAAAATAGCTCCATGTTGCATCTCTCAGTGGCCAAGAGTATCATAATTTATGCCCTGGCCAGATGGGTTGGTTCTTTGGAGTGTTGTCCTGTACTCCAAAAGGTTGGGAGTTCAATTCCCAGTCAGGATACATACCTAGCTTGTGGGTTCAGTCCCTGGTCGGGGTGTGTACGGGAGGCAATCAATCAATGTTTCTCTTTCTCTCTCTCTCTCTCTCTCTCTCTCTCTCCTTTCCTTTCTCTCTAAAGTCAATAAAAAAGTTTAAGAATATTATCATTTATTTGGTTTCTGATATTCCATGCATTGCATTAGCTTCTTCACATTGCCATCTCACTTAAATCCTGCAGCCACTGTAGAAAAGTAGAAGAGGTCATTTGATTATCCCCAATTCTAAGATAGGCAAATAATGTAATATGCTTGACCTCACTTGGACAGTAGTGGGAAAAGTTGATTCATGCTCAGGTATTTTACTTTACAATGTTTGCTCTTTCATTGACCTGTCCCTGCCCTTGCCCTAGGACCCTTGAGCAGTTTTTGACCTTCTGTCTCTAGGAAAGGACTCAGACACCTTACTTTTGGGTGAAGGTAGCCAGGTGGGCTAGAGGTGTGGAGTACAAAGTCATCCTTGTGCATCAGATCCCAGTTGACTGGTGAGAGGATGTGGCTTTGCTCTCTGCTTTCCACATCAGGTCTGGCCCCCGTAAGCAGTTGTATATGGAGCTGTTCCTGTAGTGTCACAATGGCACCAACTCCTCCTTCTACCCAGCGCAAATGATTTTTAGCAGAGCTCCATGTGAAAAGTATTTGCTAAAACAACCCTCACTTTCATAATACACATCATTTCAGCTTAACTATTGGTTTTTATTGGAGATTTCCCACCCCTCCTCAATTTGTTCCAGCAAAGGTTTATTAAATCCATAGGGAAAATGCAGAGGCCAGGGTATGGTCAGAAGTAAGGCCTATGTTACAGTCTGATATTATTTCCTTGATGACTGTGCTCAGAAAACACATGTCTTTTGCTTGAACTGTCAACTTCAGTTATCCATTATCATCTTCTTGAGAAAAGGTATAACATCTTGGTTCCTTGACTACTTATTAAGGCTATATGTCTTGGGAAGGCCATGCGAACTTGCTGAGTTTTAGTTTTCTGGGTTTCCAGTGACGATGGTTGTCTTGCCCTGTCTTGATGGACACTGTTTCATCACACTGGTACTTGATGAAGCAAAACGGAGCTATGGCTGGAGTAAAATATTTGGTGCAAGAGAGATATGAAATTCAGTCCTTTTACTGTGTTTTCTGTGGACCTCAGTTTCCCTGTCTATAAACTGGAGCTATAGTCATATCAAACTTTTCGTACTGTTTAGAGGATTAAGAAAGATAATGCCTAGCATAAAGTCGGTACTCAACAATCCCACAAACAGGAAAGTGAAGGCAATCATTTTTTCGGAAAAATAAATGTGATACAAACACTAGTTCTTTGTTCTAATTAGCACCAGCTCAGTTTTTTTTTTCCTATAGTATTTACTTCTTGAAAGCTGCAAGTCCTGTTTTCATCACACTCCTTGTTTCAAGTTTCAAGCACAGACTCATTTTCAGTGGCGGATTTCCTCTTGCCTGAAGGCCTTGGTGCAGCATGAGCAGATTCAGTGCTGAGAGTTGAGAGTGGAGCCAGAAGCACAGGCAACTTTCTGCTGCCGAGAAAGCCCCTTTCCTCTGAGGGCACAAGTGCGCCTGCAAACGGATGTGGGAAGCCATTTGTGAGAAGTTGTAATTAATGATCTGCTGGGTCTTGGCAGTTATCAAGGAGCAGAAAGCCGCCAGGAACTGGAGTAGCCTCTTGGATAAAAGTTGTCCTCCTGGGGCTGCATCTCTCCCTGGGGAAGTAGCAGATCTTGGGAGGGGAAAAGGGAGAAGCAGAAGGCTCTCATTCTCACTGCGGCTTTCATAGCTGTAACCTGTTTGCTTCCTGTGCGTGATCACAGAGTGATGTGGACAAAGAACTCTGGCTTTGGAGACCAAAGGTCCTCAGCTTGAATTCTAACTCTGCCTCTTACTCTGTGACACCTGGTCATGTTACTTCACTCTCTGAACTTCAGTTTTGCCCATCTGTAAAATGTAGTTAGTGCCACATACTCTGCAAGACTATTTGGAACGTAACCTCAAAAATACAAGGAATAAAGTATTAAATAAACAAGGCAGCTCCCCATCTTCAAACAGTTGATAGTTTTGTGAATAATGGAAGTGATGTTATCCATAGAACATACAGACTTGTGGATACTTTTGTAGATATTTCTGTAGGATTTATGCACATATTTTGGTGATATTAGCTATAAAGTGCTACTGAATTGTACAGGTATATGTATGTTTTTGTAATAGAAGTTGCTCTTCTTTTATAAAATATTAGTGTAATTTATTGTCTTTTGGTAAGTCAGCAAGAATATGTCATACCTTCATTTCCTCCTGCTTGCTTCTAGGCTATCTTGGAAATTAACCCCCTAAGATGACTACAGGCTGTTAAATCCCTAAATGAAATTCTGTATACAGTGACAACTGAAAAGATCTGTTGAAGAGTGGTTTTGTATTACTTGTTCCCACATTATAAGACTGCTTTCACTATTATGTGAAATAGAGCTTATAAGTCAAATGTCACAGTGTCTTCATATATCAGGGACTTGTATGGTCACAGTAGCAACAAGCCCTCCTGTTTTATGGTAATAACAATAATACTTTGTAGCATTTACCCCTTAGTGTAGCAGATAGAATTTCATAATCTGGGTACAGTGCTGGTACCTTTTAAGAGCCCTGAAAATGTCAGCTATGATAGTCCTTAACTCCATCTTTCCAGCAACCTTTCCAGGTACATCAGATACAGCTATAGTCCCACATTACAGGAGAGCAATTTGGGGATCAATGAGGCTTGTTCAGTCTATACAGCTAATGCTCATGTTGGCTTCAGGGCCAACAGTAGCCTTATTGTTGACCTTCCTCTTGTACCTCTTCAGTCGCTCCCTTAATTTCCCTCTGGTTCTTTTGTTATCAAGTCAACTGCTAGCATGGTTACCCTCTTATCTAGGGTTTGTTTTGAAAACCAGTCATTGTAGACAGCCTCATTGTGGTGATGACAATGTAAGGTTTGTAAATGTCAAATCACTATGCTGTACACCTAAAACTAAAATATTGTATGTCAACTAGACTTTAATTTAAAAAATGTAAATAAAAAATTTCAAATCTTAAAAAAAGAGGACAATGCTGAGCCCCATGGACACAAATTCTGTGTCTGCTTTAGTAGAAAACCAGGAAGGAGAAAACACTGGGACAGACACCCAATGTCAGGGAGAGGCACCCTGCCTGGGTTTAGAGCCCACAGTAATGAAGGAATTTTTCTTCCTGGATATATTTGCTTATGTTCTTGGAAGTGCTGCTAAGCCCCTGCCTACCCACCTCTATGCAAATGAGTCCTCCCACATGCTCAGGATATCCTGTCCCCTGAACACCAAGCACAGGAGACTAGTGTGGCTGTTGCAGAATAAAGATTTGAGAGAGGGACAGCTTTTGCCTGCAGTTATCTCTTTGTAGACTTTATCCTGGGTTGGAAACAGCGCTCACTTGGATGTGAGATTTGACACCATGCTTACCCCTATATGTTATCTTTCCCAGGTCATGAACCTGGGCCCTTCTCCTGGAACACAGTGGGAGGAGAGGGAAGCCACCCCTAAACTGAAGAATGCTACCCTGTTAGTCACCCTCCATGAGTCAGTGGAATGAGTTCCTCCAAGTGTAACAGAACTGTGTTGTAATTCCAGAAGATCAATGCACAGCACTTATTAATCATCTACTATGAGTCTGTGGGCATAGACTTGGCAGGCTATTTTGGGTTCCTACTGGGCTCTGCGAGAGACTTGAAATCAAACAGAGCAATGCTTAGGTATTGATCAAGAGCATTGACTTTGAAATCTGGCAGACCTAACTTTGTATCCCAGCTCAACCTTATTGAACATGTGAACTTGGACAAGTTATTTATCTTTGGTGAGCTTCATCCCCCTCATTCATAAAAGGAGAGTGATAATGTGTATCTCATGAAGTTCTTGTGAAAATAAAAGCATGTCATATGAGACAAGCAGTAGCACAGTGCCTTGTACCTAATAAGGATTCAATAGATGAAAGACATTTTGTCCATATCATTTATATACAGGCCCTACAAATGTCATCTACTTGTGTATTGCTTGGGTTAGGGATATAGAAGGACAGTGGTCTTACTGGCATACTTACATTAGAGAATTTTTAAGTGTCTTACAGTTTGGGAAACATTGATATTTTAAAGATGTTTTTCCTGGAGTTGGGTATAAGCCCCACTACCTAGGAAAATGGGTTACTGGGGCCAAATGGTTATGTAGTCAGGGTTGAAAAATAGGCCTGGACATGAGTCAAAGAATTACTTTTCAACCCGAGAGAGTCTATTTTAACTCGTTTGTAGGATTAGAGTTTGATGAATCTTGGTAATTGAATACAATCTTATAACTTCTTACAACTACAATAAAGATGTAGAATAGTTCCTTTATCCTAAAAGGTTTCCTTATGTCCATTTTAATCTATTCCATCCCTGGCAAATACTGATCTGCTTTCTCTCTCTGTTGTTTTGAATTTCATTTAAATGGAATCATACTGTGCATTGTCTTTTGTGTTTGACTTTCTTCACTTAGCATACTGTTTTTAAGATTCATCTATGATGCTGTGTATATTAACATATTGTTCATTTTAATGTTGAGTAGTATTTCATGGTGGGACTATGCCTTGATTTCTTTACCCATTCATCAGCTAATGGACTTTTTTTTTTAGTTTGTGACTATCATAAATGCAATGAAATTTGAGCACATGTCTCTGTGTAGACACATTTTCATTTATCTTGGGTAAATCCTTAGAAGTGGAATTGCTGGGTGATGTAGCAAGTGTAGGTTTAACATTATACAGTACTGCTATAATGTTTTCCAAAGTGACTGTACTGTCTTGCATTCCCATGAGCATGTGGCATCAGGTATTTCTTTTAACAGCTCCCAGGTGTCCCTAATACAGATCAGCATTGAGACGCCCTGGCCTTTACTTTCTCTGGTTTAATGGCTACCTTTTGACTCACATGAATAAGGATGATGTTAGTATCAGGACAACAAAGAAGACAGTTATCCCAACTGATAGGTTCTGACTTGTTCAAAACTATTGGAGAGTGAGATACTGTCTGGATTTTCACAACTGAGGTGCATTTTTATATGACTTGCATATCAAAATTTGTATTCAGGTTAAGTTCCCTAGCATTAAATCATCACTGTTTTAACACCAGAGGATCCACCCCAAATGTATAAGGGGAAGCTTGACTCACTCATGTAGGAAAGTGTTTCTACTCACTGGAGACAGACTCATTAATAAACAAAGGACATGTGTATGTTCGCTGAGTTACATGCCATGCTCACTGTGATCTGTTTTACAGCTATACACTGTTTTACAGTGAGCTATAATGACTAATTCTATACACGTTTGCACACGCATATACAAATGCATGCTTGGATGTTGTTTCTCTCTCACCATTTTTCAAGGCAGACCACACAGTGATTCTTTAATGGTTTGTCTTGCTACGCACTGTTGCTTGTACATTTCTGGAAGACATTTTCCCATCTTCTGCACTTTGCCTTGTACTTTCATTTTCTTCTTGTTGAATTACAAATGGATTAACATACTTAATAGGTTTTCCTTGAATCCAACTAGATGCTTCGGCCTCGCACATGTGTTTTTTATACCTTCTAAAACATCATGGAGAATGAGGTGAATGAACTGAACATGTGGCCTTTTTCTCAGGGTGAAGCAATTCTCAACCCCCAAAGGGGATATCCCCATACCTCCAGGGAAGGGATCGTAAAGAAGAGGTTTTAAACATATAGAAGACAGTTCTCTGTTTGCTTGTGTCTGATACCTATTTTCTCATTATGTGAATATTAAATTCCTTGACTATCATCTGTGGTTCCCCCAAATCAGTTTGTTTCTCAGTGTATGGACACTCAGTAACAAATGTCAGCAAACTATATATAGCATATGGGCCAAATATGGCCTGCTACCTACTTTTGTAAATAAAATTTTATTGGCACTCAACCACACCCATCATTTACATATTGCCCATGGTGCTTTCTGGTGCTTACAAGGGCAGACTTGACTAGTTGAAACAGAGATGATCTGTATGACGGGCAAAGCCAGAAGTGTTTCCTATTTGGCTCTTTACAGAAAATGTTCACCAGCCTCTGCTCTGTGCTACCACTTGATATGTCTGCAAATTCATTGTACTGACTATGGGTCCTTATGTGTGTCTCCTTTTTTGTGTGAGCACTTTGTATTTGTCCAATTCTTCTTACCTTGGGCCAGTTATTTCAGTTCTCTGAGTTCATGTCTGCATCCATAAATTGAACATAATAGGAGCATCTCCCCTGTAGAGTTGTTTGAGGATTTGGGAAAACAGATGAACTGGACTCCCAGTATGCATGGTGTCCAGTTTGCATGAGACAAGCTCATTGCATGGCAACTAGGCCTGATATAAATGTATAAGGCATCTGTCATGTTCTGGGTAGTACTCCCTACTATTACAGAGCAGAGGCTAAGAAGTAAACCATTAATCTGAGGCGTAGGAGACTGGACTGTTACTAAAAGACAAGCCAGGCAAAAGTCAAGATTCCAACATCCAGGTGCCTGGCTACCCCTTTCAGCTTGGTTCTGCCTCCTCTCTGCTGCTCCTGTCATTCCAAACCACTCTCCACTTTACAGCATTGAACTTGCAGTTCCCTGTGCCTTGTTTTCCCCATGACTTACTCCTCTCCTAACTCCTTTATCTGAGATTGCAGTCCCCATCACTCTCTAGCTCCATACCCTTGTCCTTGTCACATTTATAGGTTGCTGTATTATCTAGCTTTGTGTTTATGTGTCAGTTTCCTATCTCCTATACCAAAGGCACTCCCCATGCATTTGAGGAATTTATCTTGTTCTATGTCCAGAACAGAGACCTGTGCCTGGCATAAAGTAGGTGATTGATAAATATTGTTTGAATCAATGAATGAATGGATGAACATTCCCAAAAGTGAGCATTTCCTTCAGGGGTATAGGATTTTCACCTGTCATCTCTACCTTCCTTCTCCTTCCCATGCAGAAAGACAAATGCACACAAGAATCCACTGCCAGTGCCATGCATATCATGTGAAAATACACACCCAGACCAAATGCCATGCACACAAACACTTACATGCCCTCACACCTCTCCAGGCAGACACAAGCAATCCCTGAACTATCTGGACGCAGCCTTTACAAGTGCTTCCTCATTCACCACTCAGAAAAGCTAACAGCCTCTTCAGTAAGATCCTGAATAGCTTTACTGGAGAGGTCCTGGGTAGAAAAACACTGCCGCTTAATGAAGGCCATTTAACAGTCAATCTCAATTTCAGGAAAAAGAAAATCTTTATTACCAGCATCCAATAATTTCTGTTCGGGGATTCCCACCCTTTGGAATTTTTTTCAAAGCCTCTTTTCTAATTAACTCTGGAACCAAGATTACAGGATTACAGGAAGCTGGCTTTGGGAATGGAGGGGGCACCTGGGCTGGAAGTAAGCACTGGAGGTGATGTTTAATTAAAGCGAAGCTGTGAAAGGGAAGAGACCTGAGCAGGCTGCAGTGCTAATCCTCTTGCCTTGCACTGGTGTCCCCGCATGATTGTGATTGATGAGCTGGTCCCCTTACATCTTTATCTGCAGTAGGCGCCATACCCTGCAGGCAGAGGGGCTCCGCTCTTTCACCACATGCACTTGGCCTGATGGCGGTCTGAGGAGTGGAAGGGCTGGCTGCGCAGTTCCATTTCCTCTCTCTGCTTTTTTCTCCTTTTTCTTTCTCATCTTTATTTTGAAGATAGCTAGATAGAGAGATAGATCATAGATAATGTGTGTGCATATATCTATTATATATAGCTATATGTCTATATCTATGTCTATTTCTCTATTATCTATTTAACTATATTTAAAATCTGGCTGCTAATCTCAGTTTCTCTATCTCTCCACATGTGTTTGTCTTTGTCTGTGTCTCTCTGTTGCTCTACCTCTGTCTTACTTTTTGTTCTTTTGTCTCTCCTAAGACTGCCCTATGAGGTAATATTAGGGAGCCTCTCATTGAAATCTTTTTTATTCAACAGTATTAATGTTTGAGTAATTTAGAAGCTGCCTTTGGTTGAACACCTATTAAATGCCAGGAACTGCCTGAGGTACCTTTGGACAATTATTTAATTTTTGTTCCTATAATATCTAACATTGATTAATCTCTTAAAATATGCCAGGTCCTATTGCTAAGCACTTTTTTTGGTGCTTAATCCATTTACTCTTCAAAATAATCCTTTGTAGTAGCTACTCTCATTAGTTACATTGTGTAGATAACAAAACTGAGGCTTTGAGGAAGAATCATGCATGTCTTTAATCCACACTTTATTGCACCCAGGTAAGACCTTAGTCCCACCTTTTAATGATACATTCAATACATGGTAGTTTAAAAGCTAAAATGAATTGCCCAAGATGCAAGGGCTTGAAGAGTGAAATTCTCAGAATCTTACTCCAGGTGTGTCTCTCTCTAAAATGCTTCTTTGAATACACCAGAAGGTAGATTTGTGTCTTTCAATGTTTCTCTGTTTTTTTTCTCTGCTTTAAAATCTGTGTCCTCACTATGTTTCCTGAACTTCCTTGCCATGTGGCCAAGGGGCCAGCTTCCGAATCCAGGAGGCTGCAGAACTTCCTTCCATCAGTTGTCTGAGCCAGAATAAATTGGCAGAAATGTCTGATTTGACTTTTTCTCCTTCTGCAAGGCAGATGCTTTTCTCATTACTGAGAAAGGAATGACACTTTGTCTCTCCAAGAGCTGAGACATTCATAATAATCTCCATGCAATTTCAGATCTTGGAGTCACGGGCTCCAATGCGCTGGGGAGGCTGCAGCGTTCTGCCAGGCTCTGTCCCTGGTGAGATGAGGTTTACACAGTGTCTATTAGAACTTGAAGCCACTCCCCAGAGTGGATTGTCCTATGATTCTGGTTTTACAGTGTGCAGTTTAAGTTCTTTTAGCAGCCAGGCTGCCTTCTTAATTGGAGGGGTTGAGTTCGACAGGGGAACGAAAGGATAATGTACCTTCATTCTCCATTTTAACTGTCAATGGCAGAGAATTAAAATAAATTAAGCTATGACATTTTCAACTTCCACATTAACTTGGGGTAGCAAAGTCTACTATGGGGAAGGAACTGTGAGCAAATAGCTATGTGGAATCATGGTCTGGACTTGCTCATAAGTCCAAATCTGAATCTGGTTGAAGATAGAGTTTTTATAGCCTTTAGTAAACCTGAATTGTTCGTGATCTTCTAGTGCACTAAAAGGAGCTTTCATATGTCTCAAAGAAAAAAAAAACATAGTAGTGTAATTAAATCCCACTTTCATGCAGAGGCAACCCCTCCTTTTGTTCTTGGATTGTTCTTTTCTGACACCAAGGTATCCTTACTATCCCTAAGTACCCATGAAAACTTTGACCATTGCCCTGGCCAGGTAGCTCAGTTGATTAGAGCATCATATCAATACACCAAGGTTTGATCCTCAGTGAGGGCACATACAAGAATCAACCATAAATGTGTAAATAAGTGGAGCAACGCGTCATTATTTCTCCCTTTTTCTCTCCCTTCCTCTCTCTAAAATCAATAAAAGAAAAAAGACCATTTCGGTACCTTTTTTTGTTCCTTCTTGCAGTGGCCTAAAAAAGAATACTGCAAATCTCTTGATCATCACACATTTGGAAAAGCCCAAAAATAAATTGCAGAGCTGCTTTAATAGACAGTGAAAATAAAATATATTTGAAGGTTCAAGGATTCAACAAACTCAGTTGAATTGCTATGCTGTCATTGTTCTAGAGCTGCATCGACTAGGGATTCTGAGTAGACCAGAAAATGGCCCACATTCCTTATCTGCCCTGCCTTCCACGTAGCTGTGAAATAAAGTAGTCAGCCCTCAAACTGTAATATTCAAATCACTAGATTTGTTTTGAAGTCAATCCTAAGCCATCTTTGCTATGCTGGTAAAACCACATCCCTTTTTCCTTGAGTCTCATCTGCTCTACCACTCCTTGTCTGTGACCATTTGGTTGACCCCAGATCCTTTACTGCTGCTTTGTTACAACTTGTCATCCTGCCCATGGCCTTGACTTGACTTAATAGCCTAGTAAGGGATTCTCCTTGGGTTTTACCTTGAGATTCAGTCTGCTCACAGGATGTGCCTCCATTATAAGTAGATGCAGCCTGTGAGGGCTGGACCAGACAAACTGAACATCAGACAGGTAGTGTGGTCTGTCAGATTTTCAGAGTTCCTTTGAGAGATCACATTAGCCTTCCTTCTTGATCTTTGGGCTGGGGTCAAGGTAAGCTTTTAAATGGCCTTGCTCTCTCTCTCTTAAGTTTTTTGCTTAACATGCAATAAAATGTTATATTTTAACATTTTATGTAATATTAACATGCCCATATTGGATTTTTTATTCTTTGTTCTATTACCTATTCTTAACAGGTAATTCTTTTATTACTATACTTGGGTCTGTGGTTCTCTAAGAACTTGGGCTTTGCCCCCCCAACCAAGTGACACATCCAGCCTTATAGTCATTGTTTTTCCCACTTAAATTTTATAAGAAATGAGATCTAATTGTTTGTTGTTTAAAAATTGCAGAAAGAATTTGGATTTCAAATTTAGAAGTTCTCTGGTCAATCTTCCATAACTAGTTAATTTTTTTTCTATCACTCCTGTGTGTCTCTTCTTTGCCATCCTGAATATGATGAATCTAATCTATGTTACTAACTCCTAGGCTAAGAAAGCTCTACCCAGTATACTTGTTTCACTTTCCTAGCATTGGAACCCTGTGTTTCATGCTTATATATTATGGAACCAGCTCAATTTTCAGCATTAAATTTACCATGCCAAAAGGCAGATAAAGGCTCTATAATAAACTGATTACCTAGCATGATTTTGCCTGCATTCTGCATTTGGCACTGATTCCCAGTACAGTCTAAACAGGCATAAAATTCAGTTCTTTGGCATTCATTCACCAATCAGAAAACTGTAAAAGTTATCTGTAAAAATTCAAGTAAGAGGAATGTAGATTAACAGAGAGGAATCTACCAGTCTTTGTATTTCTGTCCGTGGTGCTGAATTATTTTTTAAAAAATTATTAGACCAACTTTCCTGCCTTGTTAATGTAATGATGTAACTATACTTAAAAGACTATGTATAAGAGAGCAGGTGTTTTTCTATTATTTAATCTTATTTTCCTAAGACAATAGATGCTATTGATGAAGTAATGGGAACTGACTAATGCCAACCCCAGAACAGCCCTGACCCACACAACAGTTACTAGCCACATGTGGCTATTTAAATTGATTAAAAGTAAATAAAATTAAAATTCAGTTTCTTAATCATATTACTCATCTTTCAGGTGCTCACTAGCCACATGTAACTGGTGATTACTGTATTAGCATAGATGTGGAATAATTCTGTATTTCAGAAAGCTTTTTTGGACAGTGTTCATCTAGAATATCACCTCTGTGGTAGAATCAATAATGATGCCCCCGATATATCTGCATCCTAATCACTGGAACCTGTGACCACTATGAGTGTTACTTTGTATGATAAGAGGGACTTTACAGATGTGATTAGGTGATGGATATTGACATAGAGGGATCAGCTGGTATTATCCCAGTGGACCTGATGTAATCACAGTGTCCTTATAATACGAGGGAAGCAAAGGTGTCAGAGTCAGAGTTAGAGGAGGTGGCAATATAGTGGCACAAGCTGAGACTGGAGTGATACTTTCTGAAGATGGAGAAAGGCAGTGGATTCAGGTAGCCACTGGAACTTAAAAGGACAAAGAAACAGATTATCCTACAGTGCCTCCAGAATGAACCAGCATTGCTAACCCCTTAACTTCATGCCAGTGAAATTGATTTCAGACTTCTAACCTTCAGAACTGTAACAGAATACAATTGTGTTGTTGAAGCCACCAAGTTTGTGGCAATCTGTTATAGCAACAATAGGAAACTGATAGAATCACCATCATCATTTCACTAGATTCTTGCATATAGTTTGAGTACTTGTAATTTTGCACTCTCCCTTGGGCATTTGAAGAACGAAGCTCTAAGCAATGGCACCTTATTCATCTGACATGTTCATTTCAACTTATGTATGATTTCTTTTCTGAGGGTGGTTAATGGGGGCTTAAACAGTATGTCATGCATTAGCAATGTCAACAAAGGGTGTTGTGGCCATAAGAGTTAAGAGGGAAAAGACATTACATAGCCTTGCTTTATGCTTTTATGGACTGGGATGGTTGTGAATTTCAATTCTGATTTTGAGCACTATGTCCAGGTAGGATTAACACAGCTGAAAGCACAAGTGGCTCTCCTACTAAATTATTTTAAGTGAATCAGAACCAAAGTGTGGTTCAAAACTCAGATGGCACAGTTCCAGGAGGAATCTTTTTTGCCCTTTCTACCACTGGGGGCTAGTGTGTTCCTTTCTAAGCCAATTGTGTGATTGTGGGTGTGATGAGTCAAACTTATTCTCTGCTCTCTCAACCTACTCCTTTCCTCATGGGCTACGTTTTGATGGATTGTTTTTCCTGAGAAATATTCTTCAGCCACTGTACACTATCATCCAGATTGTCTCTTAAATAACAATAATAGCACAAACTCCATAATGATTATAACAAATATATATTGGGCACTTATTTTAAGTATGGTAATAAGAAATTTATATGCATTGTTAGCTTATTCCATAAATAACCCCACAATGATATGCCATTAGTATCCTCATTATTAATACAGACAAATTGAAGCACAAAGAGGTTATAATACGTACTCAAGGCATACCAGTAAGAGAGAACCAGAATTTGGACAGCAGACCTGCTGACTCTGGTGATGGCTTGCATTTTAGAATTCAGAAAAACATTTCCCATCCTAGACTTTAAGATCCTTAATGTGAAGAACCATGCTAATTTTAAAAAATATTTTCTCTATTCTCTCAAAAGAGCCTATATTATTTATAGGAAAACCCACAGAGGCTCATTGAAATTGCTCATTTAAATTTATTTTTTAATTCTCTAGATGATTAATAAGGGCTTCCATACACAGGGAGGCCAATAAAGAGGACATCCCAGAGAAATTCTATGAAATATACTGTAGTGGGAAGTCACCAGGCTGGATTCATATTCTGGCACTAGCTCTTATTAGCACTGTGGTAGTGACCAAGTCATTTCTTGATTTGAACCTTAGTTTTCTCATCTATTAAATGAGAATAGTAATATCTAATTCATAATCCTTGTGAGGATTTCATATAATGGGTATAAACCATTTAGGGTATGTAAAAGACTTATAAAATCCCCCATCAGTCATCATCATCATTATCATCATCGTCATCATCATCTTTTATTCTCTACCACCTTATAATATGTACTCAAGAACTTGTCTCATTTAAAGTTCAAAGTAGGCCTTGGCTTGCTTAAAAGTATTTATATCCCAACAATGTAATCCTTACAGAGGCTTCCTTTTTCTTTTAATTTGATCACTTCAGCATTCTCATAGAAAAGACTACAGAACACAAAAACAATTTCTTTATTTTATATAATTTCTCCAAATATATTTTTGGGGTGAGGGGATATTCATTAGAATCCTATTAAAATAAAACCTTTAAAATCAGTTCTTCTGCAGTGGACACAGGAAAGAATGCCCAAGACAAGACTAGAGCCATTGGTATCCTTATAGGTGCAAAGAAATAGCCTAGAGAGTGGTCCTCTGATTCCATCTCTGCTGCTGCTTTGCCATTTCTCTCATGGATGGCTGCTGTCATCTTTGCTTTCCCCTCTCCATCCTCATCATTTTCTCTCTCCAATGTATTGGTTATTTAGTGACCAGAGTGGTTTTTCCATAACACAAATCAGTCCACACCATTCCCATTCCTGGAACTCTTCCATGACCTCCCATAACTTAAAGAATCAAATCCAAATGATTTTATTGGCATTTCCTTTTCTTCTTCCTATGCCCTCAACCTTCTTTCCAGCTCCTAGTCCTGCCAAGTTCCCACTGCACACATGCTCTAGCTGTAGAACCTGCTGTCTGTGTTCATGCTTTTCTTCTGCTTTGGACTCCCACCTAACTCACTCCAACATCTCCCCTAAGTCTCGTCTTGATTCTCACAATCTTCAGAAAGCATTTGATACAACTTATGCCTCTGAATTGGAAGACTTCCTCTCTGGCTTCCATAATAATTTGAACTTAGACTTATAAAATCCATGACAATTGCTTTGATCATTGATTTTCCTGAATCTCTCCTTATCCATTTGAGCAAGGACTGTTTCCTCATGTCTGAAAAACTTTTTATACTAATGCAAAAACAAATGTTGATGCTGAAACTACTAGGGGCCAGCCACAGATGAAAAGTATCCCTAGTGTGTCTCTCAGCATCTGAAAAAAGTGAAGTGTAAGTCTCAAGTGAGTGAGTGAATGATTGAAGGCATGAATAGATAAAAGCAAGGCATCCTACCACATATCTTTGAGATTTTAAAAAAGAATTACTTTGTTTCCCACCAATTCCAATGGACAGCTGTGCAAAACAAGATGTAGCTCAGAATGTCTACTGATGCCTTAAGCATCCTGCATATCGGAGCGTGTTCAAGGGCTCTTCCCTGACCTCACACACAGTGAATGTCTGAGCTCCGTAGGCTATTTGCAGAGAGTTTATTTCATCTTTGCAGAAAGCTGCCCAGTATAAATATTAGTCACTTGATTTCACTCACAGTTAAAACAAGCTTTTAAAAGCATTTTACCTCTCTTGTCCCCAAATAGGCACTTTAGACAGATTCTCAGAGCCTTGGGATCTTAGTTGGATTCGATAAAGTGAAAGTTATGTTCTATTCAGAAGCGGCCTTCTGTGAAGGCTGTCTTGAGGTTGTTGCTGAAATTGTACAGGAAGGGTCAGGTAAAGTGAAGGATTTTAACATCATAAAGATTGGGTGAGCAGCGGTGTGAGAATAAAGCATTCCTCCTCTGGATTCATGTCCATGAAGCTGCTTCTAAGGATGTTTTGCCATTGGTGCCAAGATGATAGCTTGGTACTGTAAAGGAGCAGGGACCTCAGATTTCCACTGTCTGAGCTCAATCCCAGATCTGCCCACCAGTTAGTCAATGGTCAACATGGATCCAACCAGCACTATGACCTGGAAACCATTGGGTCTCCCCAGCACCACCCAATGGAAATATAATGAGGGCCACAATATGAACCACATATTTAGCTTTAAGAAAACAATTTCTAGTAGCCACATTAAACAAAGTAAAAAGAAACAGGTGAATTTAATCTCAGGATTTTATTCAACCCAGTATGTCTCCATATATGACCAAGAATATTTTATTTAACCCAATATGTCCAAACTAGCATTTTAACATGTGATCAAAGTAAAACTATTAAAACACATTTTAAATTATTTTCCTTATACTACATCTTTAAAATACAGTGTGCATTTTATACATATAACACACCTTGTTTCAGACGAGCCCTATTTCTACTGTTCAAATACCACACATGGCTAATGGCCACCACATTAGGACAGCCCAGGATGGAAACACAATGACTGCACATATATCGCAAGTTCTTAAACTTCTCCAACTGTGATTACAAAATCTGCTTCACAGAGATAGAATGAGATTGCATGAAAATTGACATGAGCCCCAACTTCCTCTTAAGTGTAAAGGATGGAATAAGAAGACAAGATATTACATCACTTTTACCGTGTTTCCTGGGTGGTTGTATTTCTATCACTGAACCCTAAGCTCCATAAGGTAGGAAGTGACTTCACTTAATACTGTGTCTCCAGTGACTAGCACATAGTAGGTATATTATTTTCCCAGGGCTGCCATAACAAAGTACCACAAACTGAATTGTTTAAATACCAGAAATCCATTGTCCCAGAGTTCTGGAGGCCAGAAGTCTAAGCTCAAGTTGTTGACAGGGTTGGTTTCCTCTGAGAAATCTGAGGAAGAATCTTTTCCATGCCTTTCTCCTACCTTTTAGTGTAAGCTGGCAATCTTCGATGTTCCTTGGTCATAGAAGCATCATCCAATCTCTGCCTTCATCTTTACATGGAGTTCTTGGTTGCTTGTCTGTGTCCAAACTTCCCCTTTTCACAAGAACAGCCATGTTGGATTAGGGGCCACCCTACTCCAGTATGATCTCACTTTTACTTAACTAATTATGTTTGCAGTTACTCCATTCCTAAGTAAGGTCACATTCTGAGATACAGGGGGCGAAGATACCAACATTTAAATTTGGGGGTTGGGACATGATTCAACCTCTAATAGTAAATGTCTAGTACACTTAAGTCAGATACCAGAGTCAATAAGGCTTGAGTGTAAAGACAACATTTAGTCTCATTCGGGTGGGTTCCAAGAATATTCCATTATGTTTGGAAAAGATAGGCATGTTAAAAGTCAATAAGAAAACTGGTTAGTAAAGGGGACGGATGCTGCCAATGGGCACTTACATGCTGCAAAAACACAAGCTGCACAATAAAACTTGGAAGTATTTTAAGGTTATTCTTTGCAGGCCTTCTGAATTAAACTTACTTATCTTCCATCAGCCTCAGTTTCCTAAGCTGTAACTGCTTTGAAGTTGTCTGAATAAATTAACTTTAATGTCTGAAGTTGCATAAGGAGTGATCACACAATTTATGTGTCTACACTTCCACACTGTTGATATCTGAAGAAAATTCTCACCCCTAGGCCAGTTCTCTTATGTACAATTAAGGCAAATTCCTGCCATATTTCTGAAAACCCACTGTCTTGCTTGGGTCCAGTTTAACATTTCTCAAAAACTCTTCTTTTTTTCAATGAGACTGTCCCTACTCTCATCCAAACTGTGTGACCATCTCAGTTCAGCCTTTACTCAGGAAAGTATCCTTAAAGTATTGCATGTCCTGAGCTACAGAAAATAATATATGCACTGATGAAACATAAGAGAAAAAGTCAAGATTCTTCAGTCTCAAGTGGTACTTTAGCTGAGGACTATTTGCTCAGAAACCCTGGTGTTGGGACAGGGCCAGTTATTAAACATGGCTCTTCACTTAGGAAGATGGAGCTCTTTGGTTTCAATCCCTCTGGATTTCCCCCCGCCTTTTTTAAAGTAATAATTGCAATACTGGCATGCTTATACTTAGTTGGGTTATATTGAATTTGTAAGTGCAATGAAATTCCATTTTCCCTTTGTTCTGATAAAAACTTCCATTGTCATAATGTTCACATATTGTTTTATTCTCCATGTAGAAGTTTGTGAAATAGGGAGGGAGGAAACTGAGAAATGCATCATGTAATCAAGCCTATGGATAAAGCTAGACTTGTTGGGTCATAACTTACAAAGCAGTTGGGTGCAATGGAAATATACCTAGAGTTAAAATCCCAGCTAGAACATTTATTAGATCTCTGAACTTGGGCATGTCACTGAGTTACCTGAGCCTCATCTTTCTCTTCTTTTAAATGTATATGAATGGTACCCATCCTACCTACCTTCCAATATGGTATGTGTGACAAATAGATAATGTGTAAATGTCCTAGGAGTTTTAACTTCCTACTCTTGGCTAGGCTGTTGCGATGATGATGAAGTGGGTAATGAGCCTCTGTTCTATTGATTTACCTAAACTGACCAGCAGTTTTTTCTGTATATTCTTCTGTTTCAAGCATTTGAGTTACTTCAAGAGAAAAAGGTAACGTCAAGGATGCAGCTTAAATCATCAGATCTTTCTCCTTGCATTTCTTCTTTCTTCCCTTGACTAGTTTCATCCTGGTCTCTATCATCACTGGACTTACTCTTTCATTTAAGCAAAATGATTTTGAGCACCTACATGTGCACACCATTCTAATAGTGCTGGGAATATGGTGGTAAGTAAGACAGGCCTAAATCTCTGCCCTCAGGGGCCTTACAATCCAATAGCCTCCAGGTCTCTATTTCAGCTCTCTATTTTGTGTAGGTCCTATGGATCTGAAAATAATTTCATCACTTTTTTTTTACTTCTTTTTCATTGACTCTCCCTCCTACTGCAACATTACTACTGGCCTTTCCATATATTGTTTTCAACCTGTTTCATACCACCTGGTTATTTCCTGCTCAGTTTAGAAATCAATTCTTCTGGAAAGTTCTCCTTGATAACCAGTATGGAATACACGAGCCCCTTTAGATCCTTCCATTTCTCCTCTCATGACTCATATCCATTGAACTGTAAATTCCTGGTCTACCCTGTGACTCCTGCCAGCTGCAGCTTCAGAGGTACCTGGGCTACATCTACTCTCAGCACCACTGTAGCCCCTGAACCTAACACAATACCTGCCATGCAGGAGATATCCAATACTTGGTCACGGAAGCAATTGCATGAATATCAAGTTCTTGCCTATTTGAATAGTTCATTGCCCTTGCTTTCTGGCAGTCTCTCTTAATTTCATTTCTCCAAGTCCAAATATAATTTATTTTATGATAGCCTTCCCCCCCCCCAGTTGGCATACTATTAGAGGCTAAAACTTATGCAACACAAAATGGAAGACAAGGTCATATTTTATCATCTTTGCCTGTTGCAGTGACCAGATTAGACATCTCTCTACAAGTGAGGTGAATGCAAGCCAACAGATGTTTATCATGTCAAACACCTGATTACAAACTACGGGAGAGAAAGAAGGTTAAAGATGAATAGCTCAAGTACCTGCCCTTGAGGAGTTTACCATCTTACAAGAGGCCTATGATAATCATGTGAGGAAATTGGATAATTGAAAATGCACTCAAATGTTTGCTACTGTAAATTCATTAAGTGGGTGGTAGGTCATTTCTGTATCTAAACTCTGTCATGTGTCCTCAAGGCTGTGGGGTTGCTTTAGCTTATTTAAACATTCAGCTTTGAGAAGAGACAAAAGAAGAAAGAAAAGAAATGTTGATGGGTGGCACTGGGACATAAACTCTCTGATGGGTAGAAATCTCAGTTTTCATAACGAAATGACTCTGAATCCATTCACATATAAGACAATGGTATCTACTCCTTGCACTGATTTGTATCTTTAATGTTTACTTTTCCCTTTCCTAGAACATTTCATTATCTGTATCATTCCATAGAGAGAGTATAGGATTCTCTTTGTAGCAGTGTGACTTAATGCTCCCAATTTGTTACATCTAGTGACAGACCCTTGGTGAAGTTTAATACGATGCTTTACTCAGCAACATCCACAGTGGAGCTGGCATCTCTCTAGGCTACTTGGTGTTGTCTGTATGTATAGACCTCCTATCTTACAAAAAAAGTTGCCTAATATTAAATCTATCAATTTCCTATTTTAGAAGCAGGCAGAGAATCCTCTGGATAGCTATGATGGAATAGGTAACAGTGATATTATCCCAAATCATATCTGCAGGGTAACTGTAAACAAGCTTTTTAAGGGAATAAAATCCATCCTTTTCCTTTTGTGGATCTGGCTAAATGTAATAGTATTAGCAATGGTGCAAGTCATTGAAATTCATCTTGAATATAAATTTGACACTGATGTTACCCTGGTGGTGGTGGTGGTGGTGGTGAGAACATTTTTCACTTTTTTAGTTAATAGCTGGCTATGAAAGGAGATAGATTATGAAAGTGAAAGTGCTAAAGATTGAAGGTTTCCCCCCTACAAGGAAGTGAGGAGTTCTTACTAAAATATAATTGAAAATGTATGTATCTGTTCCTTCCATTATGACAACAGGTTTTGCTAGTATTTGTTTGCTTGGTCAGCGTCTACTAGTTCATCTACCCTTCTTTCCCAACCACTTTATGTGGCACAGTGGTGGGCAACTCCAGCTCTCAGTCAGGGATAGATGGCAATGGCCATGATGGCAGTGGCCATGATTTGTTGAGAGCAAATTACTCACAACAGCTGAACTTTTCCTGCCCTGACTCCTCATTACATTCACAGAGATGTGGAATAATGGTCATACAATGTCCATTTCTGGTTTTGACAGAAAACTATAGTTATTCAAAATGTTACCCTTTGGGTAACTTGGATGAAAGGTATCAGGAACTTCCTCTAAACTATTTTCACATTCTTGCTTTTGGGTCAGAATTGGATTGGTACAAATATGAGTTTCATCTTACACAATTAGGGTGATTTCAGAGTGTTTGCTTATCTTTTCAACCCCCACCTCTATAAAATGAAAGCAATGATTGTGTTCCTATTGTGCAGTGTAGGGTTCATTGAAGGAGTTGGCATTTATAAAATATTTAGGGCATTTGAAAGCACATGTTGACAGCCCTCTTAATTATATTACTATTGCTATCAATAATGTTATAATCATCATCATCAACATCGTTAGCCCCCTTAGGTTCTGGATTTTTGAATAGTAGGAGCAAGACCTCATACTTTTTTTTGATAACCTCCAACTTTGGCTAGGATACTTCAGATATTTCTCAGAAAATATTCTGTGATTGAATTGTTCTTCCATAACCCTTACAAATATCACCCTCATCTTAGCCAACAAAGAGATCAATCATACCTTACTTGAAATAACCTCATCTTTAGAGAAAGACCTGGGTTCAAGGTCTGTATCTGCCACTTACTAGCTTTAAGACATTTTACTTCCTATTCTGGGAAACAGGTGGGATAAAAATAAGTTTATTAAAATAATTTTTAAATTACTTTATAAAAATAATATGTATATAAATACCAAATCTAATTTCACCTCTACAGGAAATATGTATATGAGTGTGTGTGTGTGTGTGTATGGTGACTAGCACTGGCTGATGCTTAGAATGAACTCAATAACAACTGCTCTGGCTCTTTATTAATAACAGGAAATAATAAGACATTGATAGCTCTTTCACATACAGATAGATGGAGCCCTATGCTGCATGACTTTCCAATAAGAACTCCTTCCATACAACATTGGGATACTCCAATAGGGAAACTTTCTCAACTGGTTTGACCTTGTTTCCTAGCTCCCTGAGGTGCTGGGTGAGTCAGGGCATTTCTTGATACTAATAGGGATAAGAAGGCTAACTTGCAAATTTATTTTCACTCAACAAAACATTCTAAGTGTGTGTGTGTGTGTGTGTGTGTGTGTGTACACACACGCCACTCTTTGAAATGTTTGTGGCAACAGTGATTAGAAAAACAGATGAGGTTTCTGTCCTCATGCAGTTTACAGTCTACTTGGAGACAGACATCAAAATATATGTAATGTAAAACTACATATAATGTCAAAATCAAAATGTGTATAATGTTAAACTTTAGCAATCATTTTAAAGGATAAGTCAGAGCCCCGGGACAGTTGTGAGCAAGATGAGAGAACCCATCTTCTTAAGTGCCTGACAGTGTTGGTTGGGAACTTCACTCACTCCAGAGACTGCTAATTTTTTAAGAGACAATCACATTTATTTCCCTTTGGAAATATCACCTCATAAGCAACCGTATCAAGGCTCCTGACTTACACAAAGTGCCATAAATATTTGATAGTCACTAACTTTTAAAGAGTTGAGAAAAACAACCTCTACAGTGCCTTCTGTGACTCCAAATGGAAAATCAGGATGGAACATTTTGCAAACATGACACCTCGTCATTGCAAGCCTGCCACCCACTCGGCTGGTTTGTATTTCTGGGGCTGGTGTTTGTCAGCCACAGCAAGATGGCTTCTGGCCTCTCTCTCTGCTTCCCTGTCAAGGCTGGGGAAGTGAAATGAAACAAATTGCTTTCACTTGAATCTGTGACATGGATTCTTATTATCTTTGTAGTTTGTTTTTGTGAATTATGGACTCAGAACAACTTCAGAGTTCTTTGTTCAAGAGATGCTTTTCTGTAAGCTGGTGCAGTTAGGAAACAAATGTTTGTATCTTTACCTAATTGAGGTCAGATATGATTCCATCTACAGCTGTTTAAGAATGCAGAGCTTAAGAGTTTGATGAATTGGGGTAATTCGAACTTACCAGTTATGTGAGTATGAGGAAATAACTATGCCTCCCTTGAAAATGGAATGGCAGCGTATATCACATTGGGCTCTTGTTAAATGAGGTAATGTAGGCAAACCTGCTGTGTTGAACTTTGTATCCTCCGTGCCTACAGAAATGATGGTTACAAAGTTAGTACTCAAGAAAAGTTTTCTTATCACAGTTACCATCATCATCTCCACCTTCATAATTACCACCACAACCATCATAATCATCATCTCTGTATCCATCTATCACCACCATCATCTTCATCAGCATTATCATCTCCATCTTTATCATCATTATTGTCATCATAATCATCATTTCCATCTTTATCTTAGTATGGATCTGGTGACAGGAATTCTTCAGTGAGACTAAATTAGGTTCAAGTTCTGATTCTGCAAGTTAACTAATTTACGTGCTCCCATAGTGGAAAATGTTTTCACATGTTTGGAGCTTCAGTTTTTGTATTTGAAAAGGGACCGTAGGCCTGGCCAGGTGGCTCAGTTGGGGAGAGTGTTGTCCCATAAGGTTGGGAGTTCAATCCCCAGTCAGGGCATGTACCTAAGTTATGGGTTCCATCCCTGTCGGGGCATGTATGTGAGGCAATCAATTGATGTTTTTCTCTCACATCAATTTTTCTCTCTCCCCCTTTCTGTCTCCCTTCCCCTCTCTGTAAAAAAGAAAATCAATAAACATGTCCTCATGTGAGGTTTAAAAAAAGTAAAGAGGCCATAATATCTAGCTCACAGGGGTATTTGTGAGGAATAAAGTGCCCAGCACAGCACCTGGCACACAGTAGATGAGGATTCAATACCCTTCCCCATGCGTCCATATGTTCTCCAGAGGGAACACTTGGCTGATCTAGCAGGGTTACTAATTTCATACTCACAATAGGACATAAACCCTCAAAGGACTTTCTAGATTATAAAACCCATTCCTGTAGATTTTCTCCCAAAAACATTCAAAGAGACTCATTGGGAAGAAGAATGTGTATCGTTATTTATATTAATAAATGGGAAAACTGGGACACACTGAGGGTGAATGACTTGCCAATTGCTCCACATTTGACTTTGATTCCACAGTCACAGCACTAATAAAAGATAAGATAATAACAAACACTGAAAATTACCCAGCATCATATTTTTAATTTTATTTCTTTTACTGCAATCCATAAAAGATTTTACATTGCAACCCAATTCACCCATGTAAGAGTCTCATGAAACAATTCTTATACTACTTTATTCCATTCTTTTTCAATGTGGTATCATTTATTTCATTTTAAAAGTGCTGGAGTGATTACCCCCTACATGGGTTTTACATCCCAAGGGATCATACCTCTAGTTTGAAAAACACAGAAAAATTTCCCCCAGGATCGTGTATCAGAATGGCCTGGGGCACCTTTCTGCTGAGCCTGGATCCCACCCCCAGCAATTTTAAGCCTGTGGAACTGGGGTGGAATCAGGGTACCTACCTGATTATTGTATGAAACTACACCCAAGTGATGTGATGGGTCCATTAGCTAAGGACCAATGTCCTCATGCTTCTTCAGTGTTTCTACCTGAAATGTTTTTTTTTTCTATTAACTTTGGTTTTTATTAGTTGTTTATTTGTTTCAGTATTTTCTCTATTACTCTTCAGAACATCCTTCACCAGGGAATTTTTTTGTCTTAGTCTGTCCTTCTTGCTTTCTTAGGAGAAAACAAGTCCCCTATACTTTGGATGAAGGACAGAAGTTTGGCTTTTCAGGTATCAGTAAGGACAGGAAGAAAGCTTATGGCTCATGAGAATGACTGCCCAGTCCCCACATTGGGTTGGGGTCATGCAAGGGAGGGGCTGTGGTCTGAGGGGCTCTGAGAACGAGCTGGCTCATCCCTTTAAGGGACACAAAAGCATGCTTATTTCATCCTGCATGAGTGTGGTTGGAAATGAAAATGTAAGGATGGCACAGATATCCTTTATCCAGATTTTTTTTCCAACCCCAGGTAACTGGAATTAAAAAAAAAAAAAAACCTCTCACGAATTATTTGAACTAGTACCACCAAAAACCCAGTAAGAAAGCTGAATTCTTCCAGGCAGCTTCCTCTGCCCTCACCTCCTCCTCTGTTACACAATTTAATTACAAGTTTAATCACTTCAGAAACCCCATCCATCCCCTCCAGGGTAGCAAGATCTCTCCTTTCATAGTTGGGCATCTTGGCAATAAGCAGCTGTCCACGGGAAGGGTGAATGGGAGTTTCAAAACCTCTCCCTTGATGAGCAAGAAAGACACGACCAAATAAGACCTGAAATTGTTTTGACATTTCACTCTGGTTGTTGTACTTTTAATAATAAAGGAAGAACGAAGTATTTGTAGCTTTAGATAAAGAGGCAGCATTTGGCATTGAAATCACTGGGGATTTTTTTGTACAAGTTTTTATTTTTGCTCATTGGGAGAAAAGGAAAAACAATGAGCTAGGAAGAAGCGAAAGTTCAAGAAAAGAAGAAAACAAGACCCTATCCACTTCCTTCATAGCATTTAGTTCCACTGGGGTTTTGTGGTCACCTGTGGGTTCCTTTCCTGAGAGCCTGCTGCCTCTCTTGACTGTATATTTCATAGGGACCAAGATGGTCTTGCATTTTGTTGAAGGTGATTAAATCTGTTTATATAGTGATACTATGAGCCAGGTCTCTGTGTAGGTTTGCTTTGCTGTGATTTAATTTTTATTTTGATCCTCATGATTACCCTACAAAGTCACTCATCATTATTCCCATTAAACAGAAGCAAAAACCGGAGCACCATGTAATTGCAACAACTTGCCTAGGTCACACAGCCAGTTTGCACAGGAGCTGGGCTTCCCAATATTCTAATCAATTATCAGTGATAGTATGTTAAGACCACTTGACAATTAATCTTGCAGCTTGGTTATAAATTCAGCCCTAATGTTCTCAGGGTCTTTTTATAAATTTACCTCCAACCATCCCCCTGTCACTTGGAGCTCTTTCTTCATCCTTCCTGTCTTCCTGTGCTATCCTGACATCTTCTCTCTTAAAAATCTAAAACAAAATAGGATAGTAGCAGGCTCCCCCATGGATTTCATAACTTTGCATACCATATATTTAGTTTAGTAATGAAAAATTCCAGCTCCAGGCGATGCATAGGCTAGCATTTCTAATGTTTTTTAAGCAGCTATTAATGGAGTCTAGTGCTGTCTGGTGTGTGTGTGTGTGTCTTCCTCCACTATATAATCATCTGTTCAGTGTGCACTCTGAAACGGAGCAGGAGCCAGAGGAGGAGCACTGTGATTGATGGGCCAGGCCGTGCTGGCGGAAACAGTCCCATCTGGGGTTGGTTTGGGGAGCAGTCAGATGTTGAGGGGGAGGTCAGCCAGGAGGCCTCAGCTCCCCCTCCTGCAACACCCCAGCCATCCACACGTTGCACAGTGCACACACCCTGGCTCGTAACGAGACTTGCTTTGAGCAGATGCTTTGTGGTGTGGGTCTAGAACAGCTGCTAAGTTTATGGAGGAGAAAGCAAGCAGGATGGTGCGGCAGGTACTTTTTTCCCATTTTATTTTTCACTTGCAATTGTGATTTGAATTAAGCTGCAGTCTCTCCTAGCGTTGAGTCTCTGTTGCTCTCTGCAATGTATATATATTCTGCTCCTTGATTCACTCCAGGGAAAGGATAGGGTTTTAGCCAAGAGTATGTGTGTCGGCTTTCTGCTTGATGTGTGGAACTGAGCTGGTCTTAGAACTAGCAGGTTAATAGCGTAACTTTGCATTTTTCTTCTTTGTTTTGGTGCCCCAGGGGCACAATGCAACTTACTTCTCCTTTTATTCAGGCACTGGAGGATTTCTCTGAATAGGCGCATTTTCTTGCCAGAGAAGTAAAACAGACCAGCCACTAAACTAAAGTAAAACGAACTGTCAGCAAGACTGGAGACTGCGGGCAACCAAGAATGGATAGTTTCCTCCAGCAAGTCAGAGTTAGTGGAGGGTGGGAGGGGGTCCCGTGGCTGGAGTGACTGCTTTTTCTTTGGCTGTGTGCAGAATGGCACAGATGCAATCAGCTGCTTTTGGGGGGCTGGACAATTCCTGTGCATGTCTTCATTAGAAGGGCTGTGTTTAGGCCAGAAGACAGTTTTCAGGGCAAGATGTAGACTGAGAACAAATAAATTCCAGAAGCAAAAGGGGAGAAGATGTTCAGGAAGTTTGACTATTAAAGCTGGGGAACATACACACACACACATAAATGCACACAGAAAAACCCTTGGTTATGTTAAAGTCCACCTTGGCAGCTATGAAAACAACCACTTCCCCCCTCAGTGAAAGTCAGGCAGTTATATTGAAAAAAATAAGCTCGTTTCATGCTCTGCCACGTAAAGACTATTTCTCAGTTGCAATGTGGTTTGCATTAGATGTTGAGCCAAAATATTTTGCCAAGTTGGGTAGGTTGCCACCCTTTGTTTTGTTATTAGTTTCCCAAAATGACTGTGTTAAACCACTCAGGGCAATCAATGAATGGGACAAGAGAGATATCTAGGATGAAAAAAAACCCTCTCATTTTCTGACTCTGTCTCCTGAGCCCATCTTGGAGAGAAAATTAAGGGTGCAGGATGTTTCAGTGAACAAAGACTTTCTCCATGCATCTGAATGGCTCTCTGAATGCCTGCATGCAACAGAATCGACACACTATGCTAATAGACAGATTACGGTGTTTGTCTTAAAATAGCAATAATATCCTGGCTATTTCATGCTTCAGTAAAATATTTAAATTGAAATGGCATTTTTTTGTTGCTTTAGTGAATCAGACTTGGTTGCATTTTAATACCCGTTTGTTCTCAATGACTGCAAGCTACCCACTGGGGTGTCTTGGGTAATGAGGGGGTCCCATTCATCCAGCTGGTGATGAGTTGCTCAAATTGAGGTTTGTTGTATGAGGACAAGGAAGTTTCTTCTACATTTACCCTAAATGATGCTCTTTACTTCAAGTTTCTGTCTAGTTCTTCAGCAGCATTATCGGGTTTTAAAATATCAGGTCTTGCCCCCACCTTTTGTGTATTCAGCAGCACCCCAAGAAAGTCCAGACACTGAAAATTAGATGTTAGGGTTGCAGAACCTCTTGAAGCACTTGGTTGATGATGTGGTGGAGGGAGGGAGGTATACGTCCAAATTGGAATCACCCTCTGCATCAACTCAGAACACACACAAGCACCTTGACTCTGTAAATACATGAATCTCTGTGATCAGGTCACTTATTTAAGGAAAGGTAGGGGTCTGGCATTGGAGGAAAAGAAAAGAGGCAGCTTCTACAAATGAGGGAATGTCTAGCCAGAATGCTCCAAATAATTTTTGCCCGTCACTGTCACCTACATGAAGTTGGCTTCAGCTTTCAACCAGGAGCCTGTTTATGTGCCCAAGATATGCCTTGACCTAGAGAGGAAAAGGTGCCTTAATGTGAATGTATTTTTCCAGAAATTACATTTCAGCTAAGCTAAGAATCCAGGAACATCACTAGGGAGGAAACAAAGGCATCTCTGAAGCCATTTGAAGGTGAAAAATAATTCCATGGGAAGTACAATGATCTTAATTAAATATTATCTGTTATTAGCCCAAAGTGCAAATGTTGGGAATATTAATTAGGGTCTCTCTAGAACTGCTGTTGGTGTTAATAAGGAACTGTGGGGGGTCCCACCAACATCTGTTTGAGAACTCCAGGAGCGGGAGTACAATCCAGGGCCTTGTTGACCTGAATGTACCTGTAGGTTTCTTGGTGACCGCAGATACAGTTCCTAGAGTCGGTGCCCTGGGTTTACCAGAATGCCACAAGGCTTAGTAGAGGTTGGTGCTTTGTCCTTGGCTCCAGTGGTGCCCCCAGCTGACCCTTGCTTTTCTTAGGATGGCCTCAGAGCTTCTAAAGCACAGGTGGCAAACACAAGGCCCGTGGGCCAAATCCAGCCCTCCACCTTGTTTTATCTGGCCCAGCACCTTGTTTCTACCTGGCGGCAGCACCAAGCTCTCGCTTAACTGTTAAGGAGTAGTTACATTTGTACAGTCCTAAAATTACATTTGGCCCTTTGAAGGAAAACCATGAGGCTGATGTGGCCCCCAGTGAAAATGAGTTTGACACCCCTGTTCTAAAGAAAGGCCTTGGGCTTGAGATGGCAGAAGTTATTCAGGCTAGAGCTCTAACACTCACCAGAGTAAACACCCTAATCTGGCTAGTGGAATGCTGGCATCTTTGAATTAAATACCCCAGCACCTGACTTCCCCATAGGTGGAGACAGGTCTTGAGGCCATGGTGTATATGTGACAGAGAGAGGTTTGTTTACTTAAAAATGGGAATGAACTTCCCTACCAGGTGATAATCCTGCCAAATGAGAGGCAACTGGACACAAGATAAGATGAGCTTTGGTTCAGCACGTGGCTTCCCAAAGAGCTCTCTGTGGCTTTGACCTTGCAAAATCATTTACCAGCTGTAGGCTGCAGTATAAATAACAATAAAGTGGTGTTGGATGGAATGCATGCCAGCCAAGAATTCTAGACCTCTGCACAATTACCACTTAGGACTGAATAATCCTTGGTGGTGGAGCTGTCCTGTGCATTGTAGGGTGTTAGCAACATCCCTGGTCTCCACACTCTAGACATTAGTTGCAACCCTCCTCCCAAGCTGTGACAACCAAAAACCTCTCCAGTCATTGCTACTGTTCCCTGATAAACAGTGACCTCTGTTTAAGAACTGATGCAAAGCACCCAACACAGTGCCTGGTGTCTGTTAGGCCTGAAGGGAGGCACCACTCAGTTTGTTTTCTGACCACACTGGTGAAGTGAAGGGGATGCCTTTCACATGGAGCACAGAAGCCTGAGGCCATCATGGATCTTCCCTGTCCTGAGCCTACTGGTGCTGAGTTTCAAGCCTGCATGTGTGCATGTATGTTTATAATTTAGAGAGACTGTGATGGAGAGAAAATTCTGAAAAAGATCCCCATTCACCCCTTTGCACCATCCTCAACATGGATGATCTTCAGGTCTAGGCGAGCCACCCTCTATGTACCCCTTTCTCTCCCTGCTTTATTGCCATCTTTGTTTTCTGCACTATTTCTATAAGCATGGCTCCGGAATTGGTGTCAGCATATTTAATGATACTCTGCCACAGAGAGTATAAAACATTTTTTGCAAAGGGCCAGACAGTTAAATACTTTAGGCTTGTGGGGCCATAGCATGTCTGTCCAAACTATTCCCCTCTACTATCATAGCATAGTGGATGTGGCTGTGTCCCAATAAAATTTTATTTACAAAAACAAGTAATGGGCCAGATTTCTCCCATGGGTCACTTGCTAACTCCTCACCTTCTATATCCCCAACTCTCCTGTTGCCATGTTAAGCTTTACAGAGCCCATAGCTCGTTAGTCTAGCATGCATTCACTTAGAAAACTTTTGTAAATGCCTTCCTTGCAGTTAGCATGCTTCTATAGACTGGAGATGGAGTGGAGAATGTGACACAGTCTTCTGTCTTCTGGATGCTCACAGACAAAAAAGCAGGCAATGGCAATACTTGGAATTATGTGTGATGTGGCCGCAGGCTACAGTGAAGTATAGAAAGCAGGCAACTGGTTTGGTTTAAGTGTCAATGAAGGCTTGCTAGAAGAGAGAGCTCTTGATCTGGGATGTGAAAGACAAGTAGAGACTAGACAAGCAAGGGAGTAGAGGAGAACTTTCCAAGCAGAGGGGGCAAGGAATAGGAAGATTTGGTGGTGTCCGGAGGATGGAGTGACCATAGGCTTCCTGAGGCCAGGCCCTTCTTTCTCCCAAACTGAGAGAGCTCAGATCCTAGCAGAGAGCCCTTGCAGTTTTGCTGGAGCTTGTGAGACTGGACCACTCTTCCTAAGATTGCTCTGCAGTGAGGAAAGGCCATGTGATCAAGTGTTCCCTTGAAAGTGTTTGTTGCTGAAGGTAGAGGGGCAAAATCTTTGTCTTTAGGGACTATTTCTCTCTACCATAGCTCCTGCAACCATGTTATGGTCCCCTATGAGACCACATCTGGAATTCTCATAGGTCTTTCTTTCAATTCAGAGATGAGCCTGGTGGAAGGGAAGGTTGGTTGAAACAGATTTGTGGGCAGAAGTAGAATCTGTCACAATGAATTTCTCTTTGGAGTGTTCTCAAGGTCCTAAAGTTTCTGGGGCTTCTCAGAAGTAGCATCCATATGGAATTTTTGTATACAAGGATATACATGCACAGCCCTATAGAAGAAAAGGATGTTACTTGTCTCAGAAACAGCAGAGGATTTTTTTTTATTAATCAAGACCCTTTTGGTTGTAAATAACAGAAAAATTAGCTTAAACAAAATAAGACATTGCTGATTTACGTGACTAAAACAAACAATGGCATTACTAACTGCAGGTAAAGCTGGACCCAAGACTTCAGATGATGTCACTGGGAGTCAATTGAGCTGTTTCTCAGTTTCTGGGCTCTGTTTGCCTCTGAGTTGGCTTTGGCTTTAAGCAGGCCCTCTTCAAGGGGCAGTTCCTGGCAACTCCAGGCTGACATTATTCTTACAGCTGCCAATGACCTTTGAAAGAGAACTTCCTTCCCAAACTCCAGTAAAGCCTCAGTATTAAGCTTCATTGGAGTTACTAGGGCTTAACTCACTAACTGGTTTAGACAGATGTGCGTGAACCCACAACCCCCATGACTGTGAGAATGGAACCCTTTGATTAGCCAAGTTAGATGATGTGACTGTAACTATGGGTCATAGGAGGAGGGGCTTAGCCACTTCTGCACTAGACTGAGAGTGGAAATGTCCCCTCAAAAGAAAACCAAACATTTTTCTTGAAGAAAAGTGAAAACTGAGTGGCAATGACAATAAATGTCCTCAGGTTTGCTAGGGATGGACAGGGTTAACTTTTCACGTTCAGTGATCCAACCACAGCACAGACAAGCCCTGCTCAGCTCCAAATGCTATGAAAACATGTTAGAAAGAAAGGAAGGGCTGTGCATTTCTGCTTCCATGGCACAGACATTTGGAGAAATTACTATGAGGGAGGACAGGGCCTGATGAGAATGTTTTCACTTGTAAAATGTTTTAAACTTATCCTAAGCTTAGTTCTCATCAATGTGTCATATTTAGCATTCTAATTAAGGTCCCCTCTAAACAAATGAACCAGCTCTGCGTGCTGCTCTGTGAATAAACTTCTTTTTACCCTCTGTGTCATAATGTTTCGGCTATACCCAAGTTGCTTTAACCAAAGAGGTTCTCAAATATTGGTGACAAGCATGGAGGAGATGTGAGCAATTCTGACATTTCTGCACTGCTACCATTACATGGGGGCTGAAGTCACATGGAATTGACCACAGACAGTGGGAAAGGCAGCTCTTTGGTGTGCTTAATTGCTAAGGTTCTTTTTTTTCCTGTCTCTTTGTGACCATGCAATTCCATCCATCTCATGAGACCATGGGAAATTCAGACCTCTGGATTGCAGTTTCTGCTGCTGCTGTTGCTGTGTGTGTGTGTATAGGGTAGTAAGTTATGGGGGTGGCAGTGGGGGTGGAGGTGGAGAGAGATAGATGTTTCCTGAAATGGAAGCATTTGAATTCAGGGGATTTTTTAAAAAATTCTTTTGACTTGGCTGTAATTATCACACTGCATGTTTTGCCTAGATCTGAAGGGTGAATTGTTATATAATACTCTGTGCTTATAAAAAAAATAAGCAGGAGGTGGGGGAAGCATTGACTAATGAGACTGAGTTAAGTCCAGCACTTTGCAAAGATACTTAAATTAAGGATATCACAGAGTACCATCTTTGTCCAAATTAGGCCCTGAATTTTCGTTGGCTGCTTCATATTGGCTCTAGGAACATCCTCTGTCTTCTCTCCTCTCTCCTCTCTCTCTCTCTCTCTCAATCACACACACACACATTCTGATCATTAAAAAGACCCCCTTCCCATTATGTGAGCCAAGACACATAAAACTTTCATTAAATTCAAATGCTTAGATAAATTGTCTCTCTACTCAAGAACAAGCATGTTCAATTTAATCTCTCTTGGCATTTTAAGTATCAAAGCAAGGCTCTGCTGTCACTGGAGACAACTACATGCTCACATGTCCCCAAATGCGAATGAAATAAGGAAGATCTGCCAGAAAAATTCAATCCAGTAGAACACAGACCCTCACAGTTCTTGGTTGTTGGGCTGGATGACTGGGGGAAAGAGACTTCCCCTTCCCCAGCCTTGATTTATGCATCCCTACAATGGGGTTATATAAATGATGGTTACTACTTCCTTAGAGCGTCTACTGAAGATTAACTGGGATGCATCCATCTCAGGTCCTCAGCAAGTGCACCCACAAAGTGGGCCCTTGGGAGAGGTTCTGCTGGGCGGCCACTCACGGTTTTCACCTTCTCTCCACCTTTGTGATTTTTCAGGGTAATCAGGAAGCAGCAGCTGCCCCTGACACAATGGCTCAGCCTTATGCTTCGGCTCAGTTCGCTCCTCCTCAGAATGGCATCCCCGCGGAATACACAGCCCCTCACCCCCATCCAGCGCCAGAGTACACCGGCCAGAGCACTGTCCCCGAGCACACGTTAAACCTGTACCCTCCCGCCCAGTCTCACTCGGAGCAGAGCGCAGCGGACACCAGCGCGCAGACCGTCTCCGGCACCGCCACAGTAAGTGGGCTCCAGTCTCGGGGTGGGGGCGGGAGGGGTCAGGTACGGCACCCAGGATTCCAGGAGTGACAGTGGGGTGCACCCCTATCTAGCTGCCCTGCCCACAAAGGAGTTTCTAAACCTGTCCTTGCTATCCCAGCTCTCTAAAGTTCACCTCATCTATAGGCATCCTCTCTCATTATTTAAACGGACACTCGTGTGTGTGCGTGTGTGTAATCAAACACTATGCAACCATTTTATAAATGGCTTCGTGGAAATATAATTTACATGCCATAAAACTCACCAATTTTAGCTGTACAATTCAGATTTTTGGGGTATATTTACAGAGTTGTGCAATCGTCACCATCATCCAGTTTTGGAATATTTCCATCACCCCAGACACAAGTCTTGTGTCCATTTGCAGCCACACTGCATTTCTGCACCCGCCCTCCTTAACATAGCCTAATCCATTAGAGATCCATCCTTGTTTTTGTATGTGTCTCTATTTCTTCCATTTTCTTGCTGAGCCCTGGTGTGTAGAGGCGTGGACTGCAAAGGAGCAGGGTGGGAGAGTTTTGTAGGGCAGTGAAAGTGTTCTGTGCTCTGATGGTGGTGGGGACATGGCTGTACATACCAAAAGACTACATTTTATTGCAGATGAATGGATTAAATCAGTTAAAAACAAGCCAACAACAACAACAACAACAACAACAAAAGGAAATATTTTAACACTATCATCAATGAAAACTAAAGTTATTTGTTATTAATCAAAGATAATCCTAAACAAAAGTGCTATCATATGAACCAAAGGATTGCTGGTTCAATTCCCAGTCAGGGCACATGCCTGGGTTGCCAGTCAGGTTCCCTCTTGGGGGTGTGTGAGAGGCAAGTGGTGAAAATGTATCTCTCACACATTGATGTTTCTCTCCTCTGTTTCCCTTCCTTCCCATCTCTCTAAAAATAAATAAATTAAGTATTTAAAAAATTCAAGAAAACATAGGCAAAAACTCTCATGACCTTGAATTATACAAACATTTCTTAAATAGGACATCAAATGTATAGTCCATAGAAGAAACACAACTGATAAATTGGACTTCTTCAAAGTAAAAAAGAAAAGAAAAGAAACTTTGTGTATGACCTAAGATAACCATGTATACCAGAAGATGTATATGTACATTTGTGAAACCTTGTTATCCAGAATTCTTTAGAAGTTTGGGTTCACCAAGCCTCTAGTCTAGAATGTTTTCTAAATGCAAGGCAATTGTGCCTTTTTCTCCTGCCTCCAGGCTTCTGAAAATCCAATATTTTTAAAGAAGTTTATTTTTTAAATTATTGATTGATTGATTTTAGAGAGAGAGGAAGGGAGGGAGAAAGTGAGAAACAGAGAGGGAAGGAGAGGGAGAAACACCAACTTTGTTGTTCCACATATTTATGCATTCATTGGCTGATTCTTATACGTAACATGACCAGGGACTGAACTGGCAACCCTGACATATCAGGTGGCCCTCTAACAAACTGAGCTACCCAGGCAGAGCTAAGAAGTTTTGTTATTTTAAAGCATAATATCTTTCTTGCAGCTAAAAGTAGTAGATGACTAACTTTGCTACCTGGTACTTAACCTGATGGTTACATTTAGAGAATTTAAAAAATAATATATTAGAACTTTTTCTATGCGTCCCCCCTTTTTATTGTTGTACAAAACATAAAAGTTACCATTTTAACCACTTTAATGTATACAATTCAGTGGCGTTAAGTACATTCACAGTGTGGTGCAATGATCATCATGATCCAATTCAAGAATATTTTCATCACCCAAAGGAATATGGATTTGTTATTCAGGATTTTTCATAAAAAGGAAATTTTTTATATGACCTTTTGTGTCCATCATCTTTCCAGCAATAGAATATTTTCAAGGTTCATTCATATTGTAAAATATATCAGCACTTCCATTCCTTTTTATGACTGAATACTATTCCATTGTATGGATAAACCATTTGTTTATCCATTCATTCGGTGCACTTGGGTTGTTTCCACCTGTGGCTCTTGTAAATCGTGCTGCTATTGCCTTTTTGTGTCTAGCTACTGCTGTAACCTAGGGGTGAGTTTATTAAATGTGCTTGCTGATTTTGCAGGTGTTTGTACTGTATTGACTACCAGATGGTAGTGATGGAGTTGTTGTTTATTTGCTTGTTGGTTATTTTGTGATAAGCAAGGTGGTAGGGTTCCAAGAGACTATTTTAGGACAGAAAAAGGACATTCTTTATTAAGCCTCAACATGTATCAACTATACTCGTGCTTTGGAAGATTTACTCATTTCTTCAGTCACACATTCACTCAATCATTCACAAATATTTGTTAAACCTCTACCAGAGCCAGGTCTCATACTAGGTAATGTGGTTGAATCAAACAGAAATTGTCCTTTCCCTTCTGTTATTTGGTGTGAAAGGCAGAGTGAAGGTGTGGTGATCAAACAGCTACATAAACACAAATTATGATCCATGCTCTTAAGAAAAAGACAGATGCTTTGGGAGAATAAAAAGAGCAGAGGTGCTGCTTGCAAATGAGTAGTCTAGGCACCTTTCTTCAAGGAGATAATATTTAAGGTGAGAAGACAAGGATTTTTAGGCAGAAAGAATGACAAGGTCAATAGTCATGACCTTGCCTCATTCAAAGAACTAAAAAGAGGCCAGTATATCTAGGGCACATGGAGAGAGTTTGGGGGTACAGAGGCAAAGGGTGAAATGGAAGCAATCAGCAGGGTTCACATCCCACAGGCCTGCTGCATTCAATAAGGAATGGCATTCCACTGGAGTCATGGAAAGACATTGAAAAGAGTTTAAGCCAGAAGAGTTACAAAATGAGAGTTTAAAAGAAAGGGTTAATGAAGCCTACCTTAAAGGAAATTTTAATCCATTTGGGGAGTTGACATACTCAACATCCTTCTCTCACACAACAGAACTCTTTAGAGATCAATACAATTAAATTTAAATAGCACGTTGATGTCCACAGTGCCCCCGGCACTCCAGTGAGATGGGCTGGTGAGCAGACAGCTCTCTTCTCTCCGATTGCTCCTGGGCCACTAGAGATAATAGGACATGTGTTCTGTTAATTATTGTAATGTGACAAGTTCTAGATCGTGGGAACAATAGAATGATTTCTGAAACTGGGCAAACAACCCAGGAATCTGACTCAGGCAATGCCGACGGTATTTGAATGGCCACCAGCACCTCTCTTGAGTTTGCAGTGTGAAAATTTGTGGTGGGGCTGATTAGCAGGTTACTTCATCTTCTTTAGCAGTATTTGGTGGTTCACACTCCTTCAGGATATTTTAAAGGAAAAAGAGCCATTATAAGCTGAAGCAGGTGGTTTTGTAGCTGAGCCTGAAAAATGGAAAAAGTGGCCATCTTCTGCTACAAAGAATTATGTGCATATATTTTTCTCCCCTTTGACCAAAAAGGAAGATGCTTCTGCTATACGTGACCTACTTCTGAGTTGTGCTTTCCTGACCTGACTGTGCAGAACATGGTTGATGAGAAGCTTGCTTTGAATTGTCTCTGCATCCTCACACAGTTTCCAAGGGCACCTTCTCTCCCTCCAGGCTCTGCATTTCCCAAGGAAGGAATTTAACCTCAGAGTGGGTCAGACCCATGGTTCTCCCACCCTTGAAAGACATGCCCCAGTATTAGCACACCTAAGTTGTTCCCTGTAGGTTACTATTGTATCTGGAATAACTCGAACTGTTCGTCAACATAAAGGCACAGTGCTTAATGCCAATCTGAGGGCACTGGGTAGGCCATCACTTCTTTGAGAAACTGAGTAGTTTAGGGTAAGAGAAAAGATCCATCCATCTGCTAGGCTCCAAGAACTTCTAATATATGCACATGATTTAACATAAAGTACCGAATCTGTAAAAGGGAAGCAGGATGCACCCAGAACTCCCAACCAGAGCTGAGGAAAGTACAGACAGCAAAGACTTAGCAGGTCATTCTTTCAGTTCTCCAAGGGCTGAGATGAGTCCCTGCAGGACATTTTGCCGCTGAATGTCTATTTAATGTAGGCTTCCAAACACATCATGGATCACTGTACTGACAGAGCCAATACTGTATTATATCAGATACTGCTCCTGACAAGGTATTTTACTTTTGACATATTATAATTAGAGATTTGCAAGTGGTGAATTCTCCACATATCTCCAATAGCAACTTACCTTCTATTTTTAACACCTGTACTGTCTGTTTAAAAGTCTCCCACCTGCTCTGAGATCTGATAGGAGAAATAATGTAGATCTCAGAGCTTGTTCCCCAAGCTCTGGGCTCTATTGACAGAGAGAAGAGCTGTTTAAGGAACCAGCTTCTTAATCCTCAGCTGCTTTCACTGGAGCACTAGGTCTCCAGATTTCATTAATGCCTTTAAGAAGATAAGACATTGGTTGGTGATGACTTCCTGTTCTTAACCATTTACATATTGGCTCTCTTTTGCAAGTCAATTATGTAGCTAAGGTATGGGGAAAACTTCTCAATGCATTCCTTTTTGTTAATTAGCTATTATTATTATTATTATTATTATTATTATTATTTTTACTACTGTTGCTGCTACTACTACTACTACTACTACTACTACTACTATAGTAGTTTAGTTTTGTGGTTAAAAAGCCACACATTAGAAAAGGCTTTATAATGAAAACTAAAATATCCTAACACCCACAACCCCAGTTCTTAGTCTCCCTGATGGAAAGTACAGTTACCAATCCCTTATATTTTCCTTTAGAAGTGTTTTATGCAAATGCAAGCATATGCCTGTGTGTTAGTCAGCTCAGGCTGCTATAACAAAAGTATTCTAAACTGGACGGCTTAAAAAAAAAAACATTTATTTCTCATGGCTTGGGGGCTGGGAATTCCAAGATCTTGGCACCAACATATTCAGTGTCTGGTTAGGACCCACTTCCTGGTTCATAGACAGCATCTTCTCACTCTGTCTCCACAAGGAGGAAGGCACTAGGAAACTCTCTGAGAACTTTTTTGTAAGGGCTCCACCCTCATGATCTGATCACCTCCTCGAGGCCCCTCCTCCTAATACTGTCACCTTGCAGGCTAGGATTTCAATAGATGCATGTTGGTGGAACACAGTAATTCAGTCTACAGCAGCCTGGTTGTCTATCCCTATCTCTACCTTGTATCCATAGCCCTACCCCACCTCCATTTCTGTCTTTATCCCTATCCCTATCCCTGTGTCTATCCTCTACCCTACCCTGCCTGTCTCTGTCTGTGTCTGTGTCTTTGTCTGTGTCTCTGTCTCTCTCTGTATTCTAACTTGTTCTGTCTCTAAATCAGTCTTGATATCCTTAAATTCTCACTAGTTCCAGTCTCAAAATAACAGAACTGACATCTACTAAGCATCCACTTTTGCCCTTTTTACTATCTGGGAGATCACTCTGTATTTCACTCTGGTATCCAACTCATTCTTTTTCATGTTTGCCATGGACTTCAGTTTGTTTCTGGGGTTTATCTGGCAATGTTGTTATTCCCAATCAACTGAAGTGAACAGCTGGGTTCAAATATTGCTGTCCACCTCTGGGTGTCTCTGTGTGAATGGTTAAAAGATATATGAATTTCTAAAATGTAGACACAGTTCACTTACCCTACAGAAAGGCCACCTGCACCCACAGACAGTTTTTGGAAAAGCCTGCTGCCCACACGCTTACCCAATATAGCACACCATCCAGCTCTGGGCTCCTGGCCATTCAGTCTGCATGTGCTTGGGCGTGGCTACCTCTGTTGTAATTTCCAAGTGGTCTGGTGTCATGAGAAGGAAAGAGAAGGTGTACTTCTATTTAATGAGGCCTACTATGCTTTACAGACCATGCTAGACACTCTTTTATCTCTCATCCCATTTTGTCCTCACACCAAACCTTTGAAATGATATTACTGCTCCCCATCTTATACTGGGAAAATAGAGGGATGAATAAGCTAATGATGTGTTGAGTTTGAGAGTGGCAGAGTCTAGATCCTCATCCAGATCTGTCTGATGTCAAAGTCTACACTCTTTCTTCAATCTCCATGCTATTCCCTAGAAGGTTCCCGGGCCAGCAGCTCAGATGACCAGTGCCTGAGACCAGGGCAAGCAATCTAGAATTCTTCCCTGGGCTGGTTTCTTCAGCCCTGCTCTCCAGTTCAGAGAAGCAGACCAGTTAAGGACCTGGGCTCTGGATTTGACCCTCTGCTCCACATTTTATTTTATTTTATTTTATTTTTTTCAATTAGTTTACATTCATTATTATTTTATATTAGTTTCAGGTGTACAGCATAGTGGTTAGATGTATTTCCCCTGATTTTTCCAGAATTTACCTGGCACCATACATAGTTATCACACCTAATGTTATTGACTATATTTCCCCTATTTTGTACCTACCAATTTACACTTTTTAATCCTTTCACTTTTTCCACCCAGTCTTCCAATGCCCCTTCTCTCTGGCAACAATCAGTTTGTTCTCTGTGTCTATGAGTCTGTTTCAATTTTGTTTGTTTAGTTAATTATTTTTAAAAATTTTTTATTGTTGTTCAAGTACAGTTGTCTCCATTTTCCTACCACCACTTTCCCCACCCCACCCAACCTCACCTTCCACCCTCAATCCTTCTCCCCTTTAACTCTGTCCATGAGTCCTTTATACATGTTCCTTGATGACCTAGATTTCACACATAAGTGAAATCATATGGTATTTGTCTTCTTCTGTCTAACTTATTTCACTTAGCATAATACCCTAGAATATTACTCCACTGTAAAAAAGAAGGAAATCTTAGCATTTACATCTCTCTTCTCCACCATTGAAAAGCAGAAGGATCTTGGGCTGGTCATTTGATCTCTCTGATACTACTCCTATTGTCCCCTTCCTCTATTGTGCATCTGTTCTTCTCCAAACTGCCTTCCACCTTCCTTCAACAACCATCAGAAATAAAGATAAGATACCAGAGAGCACCTCTTCCTGGCTGGGGACTGTAGCCTCATGTGCTTACACTAAAAGCTTGGAAAAATCGTTCAGGGATGCCATGTCTAAATATAGGACAAGGAGCTGTATAAAAACAGGAATCAGAAAATAATAATCTCAAAAATAATATTTTTCCCCAGTAGCATCAAACTATGTTCTAAGCACTTTGCACACAAAATCTCAAGTAATCTTGACTCTTCATCACCAAAAAAAAAATATGTATGCATGAGGAATTATCATCCCCATGTTGTAATTGAGGAACCTGAGGCAAGTAACCTCTGAAAAGTCACGGTAGCTAACAGGTAGGGGCTGGAGCTCAAAACTGTGCGTGTCAGACTCAAGACCAAACTCTTAAGGGCTCAAAGCCTGGAAGGCATCCCCCAGGCATGCCTGGGCACACATGCCAGCTCTTCTGTGGGTAGATTGCTGTTGAGAGAAGAAATGCTTTGCCTGGGAATTACTCATTTCGCCCTGGGAGGACCCCAGCAGAACCAAGCATGTGCAATATCACAAGCTTAGAGTGTGCTCTTATTTGAGACCTGTGCCTTGAGCAAATTCTAATAACATGTTTCGGTGGCTTCAAAATTGTCTTTTCAGATGACAGTGTGGCTGAGCTGTTTTGTCAACACCAGTTCAATTTTTCTAAGGTTTACATTTCCTTTAAGGACACAGGTACTACCTCTTATTCCCTCATGAGGCTGAGTATTATGCTTCTGAATGGCTCATGGCTTTCAAAGTAAATTAAAGGCCTTCGTTACCCAATACCAGGGTAATTTTATTGTTCTAAAGTCCTTGTTCACCAAAGTGCCCAGTTCTGGTGGGTCAAAAGGCATGACTGAGCCAAACTTAGGATAATTCTGAAAGGAGCAGGTATAGCTATGAGTATCAGAGATCCATGTCTAAGGTTCTGGTACTGGGGCTACAGCCTTGAATTTGAGTAGAATTGAAGGACTTCATGACATATTGGAAAAAGTGGCACTGGATAAACACCCTTAGGTGTTATCAGAAGCAGTGAAGTATCAAAATAAAGAGCTTGGAGTATCTACTTTAGTTCTGACCCAGAGTGGGACCAATGGTCCATGATATAACCTCACTTTCTTCCTCAGTGTATGTGAAGTTTAGAGTAGCGGTGCAGTCCTAAGGATAACACCAGTCATGAGCTGAGCACAGTGGTGGGCACATAAAAAACACTCTAACCCATGAACCATTGCAATTATGAGATAATCACATCACCATTCATAAGGGGAAATCAGTGTCCTCTTCTGTCCTGAATTCTTCATTCTAATTATTTTTATACAGGAGAATAAATCCATCATAAGAATCGTGGAATTTTATGCCTTGAGAGTCAAATGAAGACTCAAATTCCCACATTTCTTTTAAAAGTAATTCTTTTATTTAATGAGTTTCATATAAGTAATTTTCAATCACTCATGCCTGAGTACAGCTGATTGATGCAAGCTATTCATTAACCCTAGTAGAGGTCATGGACGAACAAGATTAAGATTTATTAGAGAAATTTATGACTGATGTTTTTCTTTCATAAGGACCAACAACATCTTGCTTTTGAGGAAAGATCTGACATATGCTGAGTTTGAGTTAATGTTTTCTTGTAATTGTCATATTTTCAATTGCAAGTCTTAAAGCCATCTAAAAAGTTTTATCATGATTTTCTCTTCCATGTTTTGTGTTTTTTCATACCCGTACTCATTGTCATCAATTTTACCTTCTCAGTATGAATAAGCAGTCTCTACACTTGATTAAGATGTTAGTCTGTGAGCAAGTATCAGCACACAGTATAATTTGGGTGTTGGAAGTAATGATTGGATAATTTGAAGATGAAGTGGGCTGTCTATGAGCTATTCAAATGACTTGTTTAGGTGGTTGATGAACCTAACTGCTTTTCATTGCTCATAGCTCCATTAGGTACTTTTGTTGCTTTTGTTTGTTTATTTTAAAATGCATTTAGAAGCAGGCATTAATCTGTTTGGTGGGCAGTATTTGAATCATTCAGCTCCTACTCCTAGTTTGTGACCATACATTGCGCAAGTTTACAATGAATTCATATAAATTCTGTACTCTATTTGGGTTCTAGGCTGAAGAAAGAAATTAGCTGTGCTCTATTAACTGAGGGTTTATGGATGGTTCAGCCTAACCTTTAGGTGTTAGAGCTGGAGGGAATCAAAGAGCTCACCTAGTCCAACCTTCTGATTGCACAGGTGTAAGAGGATCACCTAAGTTAGGGGCTGAAACTCAAATAGTGTCAGGCCCAGGCAAGTAATGTACATGTCTGAAAGAGATTGGTTTATGATGGAGACATAGGTAAAAGAAACGACTAATATTCCCCATTAATATGGGATAATAAAACATAGGCATGCTGCCCTATGACCTTTGGTGGGGACCCTGTGGTAGTCTAGATGACACATAGTCCATCCAAAGGGGGTGCCCCAGTGAGTCCATCCAACCACTGCCACATTAGAATGCACACCCAGCATTACAATGTTTTATTTTCTCAAGAGTTAACAACAACGTGTGTTTTTATGTGCTTTCCTCTTCACTCCTGCTTTACTCATTTTTGTTATCTTCTCAGATACTGAGTTTATAACCCCTGACTTAATCTTATAGCCTTAATTTATTTTTTTAATAAGAGGTGAAATTAGAAACTTTAACCCTTCAAGGAAGTTATATTTCAGGTTTGTATATAAAAAAGACACCTTTGATGCTTCAGTGTGGCAGTGCAGAAATTCATAGAATTCTAGACTTTGAAAGGACCACCTGCATTTATGTGCAATACTGGACTCAGAGAAGAAAAGTGACCTACCTGAGTCACACAGGGAATAACATAGCAGAAGCCAGAACAGGAACATCCTAAAAGAAAATTTCTACTGAGCCACACCCCCCCATCCATGTATTCTACTTGCTTTGACCACCCTTGTTTTTTTAAAAAATCTATCTCCTGGATTCTACAGTAGTTTTCAAAATCCAGTTACTCAGAGGTATTGCCACGTTGAATAAACAAGGCTCATGACCCTGCCTTTAGGAGCAAGTCAGGCTCTGTGAGTTGAGGCTCCATTTATCTTTGACATTCTATTTTGGTTCCCAGCCAAGGGTTTCAGCCACTAGTAGGCCTTACACTCAACAAAGGCTTCCAGACTTCCAAAAAGAGTCTTTATTTTATCTAGTTCTCTCCTGCTGATCCTGGTGTTTGTGTTGATGGGCTTATGCTCACTCAGTAGTGTTGTGTGTTTCAACCAGCCTCAGTGCCAATCACTCCTGGGTCAAAACACTCTCACTGGTGTCTGAGTTTTCACTATTGTGTCCCTGAAGAGCATGGAGGCTGTCAGATTGTTAAGCACAGCCTTGATATAGAGCTCAGTTTGAGTCAATACACCAACTCCCAGAGAGGCAGAAGCTTGAAGGCTGGGTTCTCCCCCACAGTAGATTAATAAACCCTTGTGAGATAGGTGAGGCAGCAGCATGGAGAGCACACTGAAATTCTTGTGGTCTCTCCAACTCCTGTACTTTGGCAATAAGGTCACTGTAATCCAGACAATAAGCCACCCCTCTGGCATCAGGAACAGAACGTACCCAGGCTTGAGGACCTGACTTTTCTTTGCTCTCCAAATCCTTGGGACAAAGCTACAGGGCAAGTTCATTCCCCAGTAAGCTAAGGTTTGCAGACAGTATGGTTCAAAATAAATCAGGCTATCAGGACCAAGGTAATTTGAGGGCTTAAATGTTGTATACTTGTTTTGGAAGCAAACAGGCAGTTCTCCTTAGGAAAAAAAAATCATAGGTTTAGTTGCAGATAAGACAATTCGAAGAGTTTGGGCTGCCCTGTTCTTTTAAAAGGGGGAAATGTAAATGTGCATCCTGATAGGTAAATACAGAAAAACAGACAAATTTCTTGGACTGAAAGGAAGAAAAAAAAAGAAGAGGCAACTATATTTACTAATAATATATAGATAGAAGTAACTAGCAGTTAGTGAGCACATACTAGATGCCTAGTACAGTGATGCTACAGGCTTCATGTGCATGATCTGATTGAATCTTACAGCATCCACAGTAGGTGGGTACCATAATTAATCCCTTGCTACCTGGGTGAGAAAACCAGGGCATAGAGAAATCAAGGAGATTTCCCAAGGTCATGTTACAAAGCTAATAAAGGCAGAGTTGGTATTCAAAGGCTGCCAATCTGACCCCAGTGTGCATTCCCCTCACTCATTCCTCCAGCCATGCACAATGCTGCACATTTTGTTCTCATTCCACAACCCACCAAGGGACCAGTGTGATGATGTCAAAATTGCAGATGAGGAAACAGAGACACAGATGTTAAGTGACTTGCCTCAAGGCCATACAATTAATAGAGGAAGCTCACCTGTCAGGTCACTGTCTCACAACAGTCTGTTGTCTTCCTGGAGGAAAATAGCTTCTGCCCCTCTGGAAACTTGTACAGTGACTCTGGACTTAGTTCTATATCAAGACTATGATATAACAATATGACAATTAATGAATTAGTTAATCAGCAGAGGCCTGAAGGATTTCTAAACCCACATTGTATGATTCCCCATCAGAAATAGTTTATTTTACCTAAACAATATTCCTACTATTTTAATCATGATAATATCATTGCTGACAAATGTCCTAACAAACTTTGTCCCTATAATTCTGTGTTTAGCTCAAAACTGCCTCAGTTCACACACACACACACACACACACACACACACACACACACACACACAAACGTGCTGTCCCCATCAGGTGGCCCATGGAGTGAAAGGGGACTTTACACTATTTGGCAAGCTAACTAGGGGAAGCCTGGATCTCCCAGAGAAACCTGCTACAAGGAAATCGCTAATTATAACCCAAATTGTATTTGACTTGTGCATCTTTGCTTCACATTATAACACTGTAATTTAAAGAGATTGTTCCCTGGCCTTTTTTCAGGGGGGAGATTAACTACCGTTTTTTACTAAGAAAAGTAGTGGTAATGGTAATGACAGGAGGTGGGTCCCACCCCCCTCTTTTCCCTCTAATTGGCTTGCAAGTGGGAGTCAGGTTAGCAATTATGCAAGGAGTTGCCTGAGGTTCCAGGCAGTGTTTCTGGGTGACACTCATCTGGTGGCTGCACTAAAAAGAAAGAGATAATGGGGGTGGGGCAGGCTTGGGGGGATGAGCCCCAGAGAGCCTCCTCTACTCCAGGAGATGGCAGTTTGGAGACAAGAGGGAGGTAAAATATGCTGGATTAAGGTGTGAGGGCGTTGGATTTGGGGACTGTCTCCTGTTTTGAGTCCATCATGCTGTTGGCAGTGAAGACTGGAAGGGACCTGGTCAGAGGTTGGAAAGAGGAGTTAGAACAGTCCTGAACCCCAGAACCTTGGCTGTCTCTCTGCCTAGTCCAGCTGTCCATAAGACCCAGAACTCCTGACCAGCCCTCCCTTTCCTTTCTTCTCTCCAGCCTTCTCCAAGCCTTTAGTATCAGTGTTAACTAGCTAGACTGAGGGTTTGAAAACTATGACCAGTGGATCAATTCTGGCCCACAGCCTGTTTCTGTCAATAAAGTTTTATCGGAATTCAACCAATCCATTCATGTATTGTCTGTGTTGCTTTTGCTTTTTCAGAGTTGAGTAATTACAATAGAGATATGTGGCCACTATGCTGAAACTACTTACCATCTGGCCCATTACAGAAAAAAATTGCTGACCAGTAATATAAGGCAATGTTTATATATTATTGGCCTGGGCTTTATTCAGACCTCAGGCCTGTTTTGTTGAGCTCACAAATAGAATTAATTACCTATATTTTAAAATAGAGGACTTCCAAATAAAATCTATCTTTGGTTAAAAATGGAAAAGTCTAAAAAATATGGCAATAATATGTTAATCTTGAAGATGGGCTGTTCCCAAGACTCTTTGTCATAATCCCCACAACCCCCTGTAGTGTTCACCAAGCTCATGCCCCACCCCATCTGTATGGACTGACCCACATAGGTATTTGAGTCAGACCAGGTCATCTGGCTCATCTGGGTTTTTTAAATAAAATAATTGCAATTTCTCCCTGACCAATGAATGACATTTGTTTTATTCTTCCTCTCCATCAAACTGGACTTCCTTGTGAGACTGGTAAAAATATATATATGTGTAATGCCAGAATATAGTGAATACCAAAGTTGTTCTATCAGGAATATAGCATCCCTTCCACCGCCAAGTACACATCCACACAAACTGCCCATGTTCTCTCAAAAAAAACAAAACAAAACCTTTTTTGGAGTTGAAACTTACATCGCTATTGGCTTTGTTTTCAATCAAGCAGAATTAGTAAATATTATTATGAATATCACAATTATTGTCAATATAATAACTAAAAACAGTTTTGGGCAGTGTATTTAAGCTTTAAGTCCATTAATTCTAACCATAATGGCAGGTGGTATTAACCCCATTTCACAGATAAGGAAAATAGAGACTCAGAGAGGTGATGTAAATTGTTCTAGGTTGCACCAGCAGGTAATGAGATGTATGGTACTCAAATAGCCCATGGCAGCAGTTTAAACCCATAGTCACAGACAATGGAACCAACCCTGAACTAAAGTAGGTAACTGATGCTTAACTCTGGAGTTGATGTGTGGAATGTAGTTAAGTCCCAGAATCACTTTCCCTACAGCTAGAACAATTGATCCTAAGAAGAGCCCCTGAAGGCTTGGTTACAGCCACTGAAGGTCAGTTTTTGGAAAACAGTCATTTAAGCATCTTTTGTTGTCCTTAACAAATCTGCATAGACTTTTTTTCCCACTAGCTTAGCCAACTCTGCAAAGGGAAAATTTATGGTGAGCGGGTGGGGGAAATTACAGGTTTCCTTTTCACAATAAGCATTCATAGGGTGGGAGAGCACCCATGACAGGGGGAAACCTAGCAGCAAATTCCAGCACGAAGCCCTGCCTGGGCTGCACAGGCATCTCAACTTTCCCTGGTGTGTGTGTGTATGGCTTTAGGGAGCCCTGTGAGTTTCCTTGTGCAGTTTGGATATTGAGTTCTGCAGGCTTTCTGAGGATTCACAGTGGCCTGACATTGGGGCTGAGCCCTTGATAATGACACTGTAGACACAAGGTAATTACAGATCCGTTATTTCCCAAGTCAGGCTAAGTGGACCTCTGATTATTATTCTGAGTATAATAGGAGCATAACCAGGACTGAAGGGAAATTGTACTCTCTATTTTATTAACCACTTTTATATTCCCTTGTGCATGGCTATGATGCTATGAAATCTCCTTAAATGTGATATTACTCAATATAATACAATAATAATGCATACACTGTAATGTATTGGATTACTTTACAAACAGCCCTTGTGAAATGGAAATCCCCATCCCTTCCCTGGACCAGCTCAGGGGCTGGGCTTGCAGGCCCTCTCTGTGGCTGGGAGCCTGGAGTATACCTTCACAGTCACTTAGGTTTTCATAGCTATAAGCAATTGGCCCACATCATTTTTATTCACAGTGGGGATGTGGACTTAGCCACATTCCAAACATCTCACTGTATGTGGCAGCTCAGAAATGCAAACGGTTTTTGAGACCTCAGCATACTTTGAAAATGAACTGAGTTAGATGGCATCAAAAAGGAAACTAGGTAGATGGAGGGGAGACCTTCCATGCTGGAATTAAATTATGAAGTGTTTGTAATTGCCTTTGCTGGAGAGTCTATCAAATCTTTACTCTTATTCCCAGCCTCTGTTCATTTATAAACCCTTTCACGACACTACTTCAACACTAGAGCAGGGACTCTCTTTGCGTGCTGTACGAGCCTTGAAAATTCACCTCTGTAGCATCTAAAACATTGTTTATTTCACTTTTGCAATATGTCACAATATACATTAATCTATTAAAGGCACAGCCAACAATTTTACAATAAATTAAAGCTTTATTTTCACAATATAGCTATAAATTCCTTAAGGATGATATTGTACCTTATTTGCCCTTTTTATTCTTTGTGTCAAGCACAGCATCTGGCACAAGGTAGATACCCAACAATTGTGTGTTATTTATTTATCTGTGAATATTTCTTGAGTTCTTACTATTTGGGAGGCATAATGCTAAGCCTTGGAGGCACAAGAGTGAATGGCAGACATGTGTTTTTCAAGGAAACTATACTCTAGTACAAAACATAAATATACACAAAGAAACAAAAATAACACATAATTAAATGATTACATTTGTGGAAAATGTCATAAAAGCAAGGAAGGAAAGAGTACTTATTTCTTTCCAATATGACAAGGATGTCATGGTTGTAGGTTGAAATGGGCATGGTGAGAATGTTTACACCATGGAAATTGGCAATGATAAAAATCAGGGCTTTTTGGGTTTTGTTCTTTGCAGAGCTTGTTATTGATCAATTACTACCGCACACACCAGTGGCAGGAAGAAACTTGGCATATTCAAATGAAAGAAAGTCATTGTGCCTAGGTTGGGGGTACAGGGAGAAGATGGCCTAAGATGAGGATGGGGAAGTGGGCAGGGGGCACTCACGTGAGGCCTTGTCAGCCACTTGGAGGGTAGCATACTCATTCTTTGTACAATGGGAGGCCACTGGAGGATTTTAAACAAGAGAACGTCATGATTAGATTTTGCTTTTTGATCTGACAGTAATGTGGAAAATGGATTAGAGGGATACAATAATGGGTGAGGGGAAGTGGCAGAAAGAACCACTAGTAAACTACTGCAATGGTCCAGACAAGAGAAGTCAGCATGACTTAAAGACGAGTTGGCTGCAGGATGTAAGAAGAGGGCAAGGTTCAGGGTGACTCCAAGTTTGGGCATAAGTGCACGCCAACTCTCACAAAGCTAGATCTTGGTGAAGATGAGGATTATTTTCCAAGGAGTAGAAGGAGCTGAGATCAAAATTTTAGTGTGTGTGTTTGTGGATGTGTGTGTTAAATTTGAGATGCTTGTGAGTCACCTAGGTGTACCATTAAGCAAGTCCATTTCTTTATCTTTATTCCTTTATCTTTAAAATGGACAGAATAATATCTCACCTGGTAGCTGTGATTCTTAAATGGATTGATGTATAAGAAAGAACTTGGCATATAGGCATCAAGGGATAAATTTTAGTTGAACCTGAATTTCTGACACATTTAATCTGTGCCCTTTAAAGAGTTGGACAGCCAGACTGGATTAATTGATAATGTTTTAGGTTTGGTCTGAAACACACAGAGTTTTCTATAATTGAGTCACAACATATGGTGTCATGTGGGCAGGGTGTAAAGCTAAAAGTCTTCAATTCCAACTGCAGCTTGGGCATTCACTTAAGGAAGTTGTTCAGTGCAGTGGGTAAGATCACTACCTATGGGGTTAGGCTATCTTGGTTTTAACCCTCTTCACACTATCTGTTCACAAGGTAAACAAATTACTTAATCTCCCTAAGCCTCAATTTTTATACTGTAATTGTCTGCATACAGGGCATTCGTGACTAAGCCTGGCATATAATTGGCACTCAGTCAACGGGGGCTATGATTAGGCATCATTTGAGTCTTGGTTTTCCCATCTTTTAAATGGGCACAATAATAATCTATGCCCTGCATAGATTATATAGCATACATTAGAGTAACTATCAAATGACCAAATAGTCTACTAGGGCTCTTTGTAATGCACACCAGGTCCACATGTGAACTTTTGTTACAAGTTTGGGGTAGAATAGTCCCTTGTAATTTAATTCTCAGAATGACCTTCAAATATAGGGAAATTATGCTATTTTTACAGATGAGAAAATTGGGTTGACATGACTTGACTGACTTTCCCAAAGTCACAGCACTTGTATGTGGAATGTCCAAATCTACGACCTATTCTATTAGCCACAACTCTATACCATTTCCCCTGCAGGCCTTAAGGGGCTGAAAGAATGGAGAAGCCATTGGGTTTGGGGTGAGGGAACTAAGGCAAGATGTACCTGATTCTGTAAGATATATTCATCCTGCCCCTACCAAGGGAAGTAAGAATCAGGAAACTCTGGCTTCTGACATGACTTCACCCAAACCCTTATCCTTGCACCCATCTCAGGAATAGTGTTTGGAATTAACAGAGAAACCAAGAGACTAGCCACATGTGCCCCTTACCCGCCCCCCCCACCGCCCCAACCACCACCAGGTGCACATTTCCAGTTACATGCAGACTAGAGCCTTTGGAAACTATATTGGAAAACCAGTTCTGGATAAATTAATTCTGTGATATATTATGCATGAGTGGAAATACATGATATTTTTAAACAATGGAAATGAGAGAATCTGCCTTTTGGGCATTGATCCCAATTTCATTTAATTCAGAAAACATTTATCAACACCTACTGTGTGCCAGATCCTTGCTGGGAAACAGAGATGAATCAGACATGGTCCGTGCCCAGGAACAGTGATCAATCAATGGAGGTACCTGCTGATGATCAGCACTGGCTTAGACCTGGAGATCAGGAGACAAAGGGGAGTCATGAGTGCTATCTGTCGCGGAGGGCACACCTCCCAATAGGAGACCCAAGAAGACCTGAAAATGAGCATCTGCTGAGGAAAGATATCTCCCCCAAGGTTTCAATTGTATAGTTTGCTTCCATTTATGCTACTACCTGTCAACCAGGTTGTTATTTAAGACCTTCTACCTTCCAACCCCTCTGAAATCTTAATCAACCAATGAGGATACAGCTTTCACAAACCCACCTAGACACTTCCCAAGTCTGTGAGATCTTGGTCAAGTCACTTAAGCTTCAGAAGATAGAGATACTGTATAGAAGCCTATATCACAATATCTTACATATTATGCTAATACACTGCTGGGAGTTGCCATGATGGTAATATTGATAACAGTAACCTTGGAAATTATCATCTTGAGATGTGTGTTCTGCGTTTTCTTTAGCTGAACGTGGTAGCAGTCACTGCTACTATGTTAATATTCTTTTGATTATCATTATGATCACTGCTGCAACCACCTCTGCTTTATTGTTACTGCTATTACTACTTACACTGTTATTAGTTTGACAGTAAAACACTCACTCACAATTATTTATTGAGTGCTATTATATAAGGGGCAATGGGAATTCATGAACAGGTAAAACCAGGCATGGTTTCTGCCCTCAGCATGACTACTTTTTGTAGGAGAGACAGATGTAATATGTAAATATTATAAGTAAATAATTAAAAATTGTAATGTTTGCTTTAGTTATGCATTACTGCCCAACAAGCTATCCCTGTGCATAGGGACTTAACTACTGTTTTATTTGCTCACAATTCTGTGCTTCAAAAATTTGGGAAAGACTCAGATGGATAGATCATTTGGGTTCCCCCACTCAGCGATATTCTACTGATGGTTGTTGGGCTGGGCAGTAAATTCCAAGGCTTCTCTCCTATGTCTTGTCTTTGGTAATGGCCTTTCTCTCCACTTGACTTGCTTGGGTTTCCTCTCAGCCTGGTGGTCTCTGGTTAATCATCCTGCTTATATAGTACATCCTCAGAATGTACACACTGGCATGATGGCTGGATTCCAGAAGGAAGAGTCCCAAGGAGTGAAAATGAAAGCTGCATATCCCTTAAAGCTCAACCTTGACATTTGCACTGTGCCATTTTTGCCCCATCCTCCTGGCTAAAGTCAACACAGATTCAAGGAAAGAAAGAGAGACTCCATCTATGTGCAGGATGAGTGGCAAAGAATGTGTAACCATCTTCAATCTACCATGATGTCTTTGGAAATGAACATGTGTTAGGTTGAGAAAGAGGATAGTGATATAGGGACAGTAGGTCATGGAAGCCTTCTGAGGAGATGACTGTTAAGCTGTATCCTGAGGGATAGGAGAGAATCAACTATGAGAATATGAATGGGAACAACATTCTAGGAAGAGGGAAAAGCATGTGCAAAGCCACACATCCCATCTTTCTCTATTCCTAGTGGTGCAGTCTGTTTTTGCTCAAGTAGGAGTTTCTTCTTAGAGGTGGCAGTAAGATAGAGTGTAAAGAGCTTTTGGATATCTGAGAAGCCCAGGTGAAATCCTGTCCCTGTTTGTTTTTAGCTGTGTGATTGGAAGCAACAGATAATGTATGTAAATCTGCTGACCTCAGTAGATGCTCCGCGAGTTGAAATTATTTTATTTTTCTTATGTATTTCCAACCGGTATCCCCGGATACCAGACTAGATGACTTGTAGTCAGTTAAGAGATGGTGCCACCAGCCACTGGTGGCCAGGGTAAGGTGAGATGAAGGAGACACAGAGGGCACAGGGACTGTGTTCAGCCACAAAGGTCTAGCCATAGTAGCCTATTGGTTGGTGTCCAAGGTAGTATTCAGGTTGTTGCTTCAGCCCTCCCAAGCACAGCTTTAGGCAGGGACTGCAGGATGAAAGATAGGACAAGACTCTTTCTTAGAATTATAAGAGTTTAACATACAAGAAGAGACAGAATGATAATTTCTTCCCCGCACTGGCTTATTTCTCCTCTATGGAAGAAGCAGCCTTTTGGAGCTAGGCATCCCTGGTTGAAATCCCAGCACTGCTACTTATTCACTGCATGACTTGAGGAAAACTATTTAATTTTCCTAAGCCCTAAAGCATGGAAGGTGCTCCATAAATTGTAGCTCCTACTACTTCTGTTATCATCATGGATGCCATTATTGTTACTCGTTTGTAGATTTCTTATTACAGTCAATGCTTAGGGAGTCAGGTGCCTAATCATTGGTGAGATTCTTCTAATCTCCATCTCCTGCTTTCAGAGGCTCGTTTTGCCAATCTAGAGGTTTCATCTTGTGCCCCAACCTTGGCCTGTTGCTTCATCACTTGTACCTTTTGGTGTTTTCCAGACCTACTGTCGCCTTTGCATGGGACAACTTGGTCTCTGCCTCTACTAATTTTTCCATAACTCAAGGTATTTAAGATAATGTGACATGACACCCTGTGGATAATGCGGCTAAAAGAGTGGACTCCTGTACAGACTGCCACTCCCCAACATACTACAAGACTTAGCAAGTTACCTCCCTAATTGTTGTTACAGTATTTATCATAAACTATAAAATTAGGATATTTAAAGTACTCAGAGGGTAGTTGTGAAGATGGAACAAGTTATTGATCGCAAAGCTCTTAACCTCAAAGCCAGGCCATAGGATATATCCAATAGCTGTTGGTTGCTTTTTTCTCTGCTGTCTCTTTGGTGGTTGCCTTGGACACAAAAAACATGTGTAAACCTGCTCCTAATAACCATGATATCTTCAGGCTGGTTATTAGTACTTGTACCTGTGTCTTCTTGAGAGTGTAATAGGCACATTAGCAAACACCTATAAGGCTTTACAGAGAGATCTCCTACAGCTTTCCCAGAATCTGTTACAGATGTTTCCATTTGGGCAGATTACTCAAAAGCTGAGGCTCAGAGAAACCTCATAACTTGCCCCAAGCCCCAGCCTCCTCATGCTGCCAAAGCTGGATTCGTACCCAATACTGTTACCCCTGAAATGTCTCTGTGTACACCCTGTGCTATGTCTCTGAGGGATCTTCATTTTGCAGACTCCAGTTAATGCCAAGAGCTGACTGGCTGTGTCTCTTAAGAGGGTCAGATAAGAGACACATTAGAATCCACCTTGCCCCAGGCCTAGGGTGTTTTCATTCAAGAGAAGCCCCCCCCCCAACCTGGAAATCCAAGGCTCCAGCAGTTTGCAAAAGCCGCTTTCCACCTCCTCCTGCTGCGCACACCCTGAGCAGAAAGATAATTCACCCTAATTACCCAGAATCTCTGTTTAAGGACAAGTACAAAGAACTCTAACTGAAGTTCAAAAATAAACGATTCAGCAAAATTGCACGAGGTCAATTCCCTCAGAAAGAAGGGTTTATCGCTGACAGCTCTAAAAGGGAACCTTTACCCATTGTTGGCTGCAAGTTCAAATTACAGGCCCAGGCCCACTGGTGCCCATGTCTCTCATTCCAGTTTCGCTTCAGAAGGGGCCCTCCCTCAGAAGGTTCCTCCCTCCCACTATCACGTCATCCTGCATCAAATGATACCATGTCTGTTTTTCGTTCAGTGTGTTTCTTCATTTTATTTTCTGACCCATTATCTTACTTAAAATTGAATGGCCATTCTCATTTAGGACATAGGAAATGAATCTCAGTTTGCTATGAAAATGTTGTGTACTCCACCTCAAGTGTCTCAGATACTATTAATCAAAATCTTGGTTTTGCCCTTTGATTGATTTCTGACATAAAAGTTCGGTGATTTCCTTTCTGGGATGCTCACAGAGTTGGCCCTTTGAAATGAAAAGAACATGGACCCTGCAGGCCCAGTAGTGTGCTCTCCTCACTAACCACATTGCCCTTGAGCCCAGGGCTTTCTCTGCTTCTCAGTTTCTTTATCTGGCAAATGATCTTTGCTCATTCTCATGGGAATTAAGTGGAATAATGTGAGTGATTTGGGTGCTGAACAAATCTTCCTGGTCATTGGAAGAGCAGGTACTTACAAAGGTGCCTTGGGTGAAGGAATGCTCCAGTTCCCAGCCAAGTGAGGTGCCTAAGGGCACAGCAGCTGCTTGAGGTCAGAGAGCAGGACTTGGCTGGTACCTGCAGTTTCTCTTCTCTCAGGACCTGAGCTTGAGAGGAGCATGGACCTCGGGGGCCTTCTCAGGGATGCCCCTGAACTACCTGGAGCAGCAGTTCCCTGTTAGAAATGGCAGGTGAGATTTTGATGATATGAAATGTAACAAAGGCTGGAACCCAGAATATTCTGAACCTGCTTTTTCACCTTCTCCACCCCATGGCGTGCCTATCTCAGAGAGAAATACACTGGGAAGATTGGCCAAAGGGGAGACATAATACTCTCTTTTAAATATCAGAGTAAGCAACAAATATCAACATACAGGGACCCATGACAAAGACATTAGGAGCATGTCACTTAGGCCTGAAGGCATAACCAGACACATGACTCCTGTTTAACTTTCCACTGCAGGTCAGCTTCCAAATGGTTGCAAACACAGAGATAGTATAATGGGGAAAAGGGACAAAATAAAACAAAAAAGAGAAACAAAGAGAAGGCATGCAAAGGGGGAAGGAATGGGGGTGGTTAGACTGACCCATCATTTTTGTCTTCTTTAAAAACAATGTAAGCAGCAAGGACTTTAAGTGACATTGTTACTGTAGGTACCGACATTTGAGGCACAGTGACTCTGCCCACTATATGTTGAGTCCCAGTGAATGTCCCAGGTTCTGAACAATCATAGGTGGCTGTTCTTCCTCGGTCAAAGGGACAAGGGCAGGTAGGTCAAACAGAGCACTGTTTCAGCATTCTTCTGTTTCTGTACCCTTGGGATGGCATTTAAGGAACACAGCCTCTGAGCTACTAGATCTGCACCCTGGAGCATAGTTTAGGAGGCCAGTGGGAACCGAGTTTTAACACAGTTCTTCTCTGCGTCATATGCAGCTAACCGGACACATAGCTTCACACAAGGGCTTGAGAGCCATTGTTCTGAACACTCTCACTGCCCACTTACTGAAAAGTGGCAGACTCAGGAGACATTTGGGATCTGATATAATCTATGAGGATCTTTTCAGGCCAGCTTCTGATAATGATAACGGTGGTGCCAGCAGCCGCCATTGCCAAGGACCATCAGATATAAGACATTGCCCTGTGTACCACCCAATCACAAGAACCCCTGGGTAAAGCTTTCTCCCTCTTTCAGGTGGGACAACTGGATCTGTGTGTGCCTGGCAACACGGGCACCCAGGCCCGTTGACCACAGCCTTACACACATTAAAATTTGAGACCATTTCTGGAGGATTTTTAAACAGTTGTATTTATAAAGCTTTGGATATTTGCTGGGCAGTTATCTATGTGTCCCAAATTCTTTATTCCATTTGTTATCTCAGTGACCCTGTGAAGTGGGAGAGAATCCCCTCATTTTACAGAGCAGAAGAATGAGGCCAGGAACACCTGAAATGAACCCAAAGAGAACTAGTAAGGCCTGGCTTTCAGTTGCTACATTCCATTTCTCACCTCTGCCCTTTGGGAGTAAAATTTTCCTGATAATGACTGCCTTAGGGGAATAATGACCAAAGGGAGGTGAGTGTTGGAGTGAACCCAGCGTGTGTCCAACACCTGCTAGCTGTGTTGCCTAACTTGCACAATATGATAGTTGGCTAGTGCCTTGCTCAAGAATCACATCCACCCGGAACTTCAGACTGTGATCTGGTTATGAAATAGTCTTTGCCGATGCATTTAGTTAAGTTAAATGAGGTCATACCAGATTCGGGTGCACCCTAAGTCCAATGACTCGTGTCCTCATAAGAAGGAGATGTGAGACACACAGGGAGGCCATATGACCACAGAGGCAGAGAGTGGAGTGATTGCAGCTACAAGCCAAGGAATGCCAGGATGACTAGGAGGTACCAGAATCCAGGAGGAGGCCAGGAGGTATCTCCCCTAGAGCCTTTGGAGGGAGCATGGCTTATCCAACACCTTGATTTTGGAATTCTGAACCTCCAGCACTGAGAGAATACATTGTTATTGTTTTAGCCACCTAGTTTGTGGTAATTTGTTATGGCATTCCCAGGAAATTAATATGGTATATATGAATATTTGTTTCTTGATTTTTTTTGCTTTATAGCACTTATTGCAACTTGCAATAATAATCCTTTATTAGTCTACTTACTTTAGCTGGCCTGTTAGCCATGCAGAGTATCAGTTCCATGTTGTAATTTGTTCATCATCCCTGGATCCCTGATGTTTTGCTCCAAGTAGGTGCTCAGGAAAAGATGTGTTGATTCAGTGAACAAATGAATGAATGAATGAGTGAATGAAAGGGCTATTGTGAGGATTAAGCAGGGTACTATATTGAAATTGCAGCAAAGAGTGTTTGGCCAAGAACAGACATGCAAAATAAAAGATGTTTTGATTATCATCCAAGGCTGGAATTATATTTTTCCTGGAGCCCCTCTGCCTTGCTGAAAGCCAACAGGTACTTGAGTAGTTACACGGACTGAGAGAATGCAGTTCAAGTAAAGGTTGTTTCTGCAGAGACTGAGACAGGAAGAGATTGACAGGATGAGAGCTCTTGCCCTCCCTCTCTGGAATTGCAGTTTCCCTTTAAGGAAAGAAGTCTACCAGTGAGGGAGGCAGTATCTGAGCAGTGAGGAGTGGGGAAGGCAGTGGCAGCCCCCTAGCCCTGGTGCTTTCAGCTAGGCCTCCCTGTTTCCACCCTGCAGGAGTCTTTGATCTTATCTCCCTGCTCAGCAGACACACATTAGTCGATAACTCCAGGAGACATCAAAACCCCAGCACCAACACCCCATCACCACCACTCCCTGCAGCCTCAAGAAGCTGCAAACCATGTTCACAGGCCCTGGAAGGACCTGCTCTATTTCCTGAGGCTTGGGGTGCTAAGACGGCCTGTTTCAGTAAGCCCAGCTCTGCCTCACTTTTGTCCACCTCTGACTCAGTGAATTTAGAATTAAGGCAAGTACCCCAAATGGAAGAGCTGATCTTCATGGTGACTTGATCAACCTACGACCCCTGTATTCTTCCTGGCTTTTCTTCCCAGACCGAGGTAAACCATGCAGGGGGAGGAACATGGGCTCAGGAACTAGGAAACTTGGTGAAGGTCTTAGCTCCACCTTTTGAGACTGTGTGACGACCAGTGAATTGTGTGCCTTCTCCGAGGCTGTCTTTGCATCTTGGAACAGAACCAGAAATATCAGCCCTGTCTGCCTGACAAGACTGCTTGAAACTCACATGAGAACTCAGATGTGAGCATGCTGTAGAAATCTGGAAAGGATTATAAAAATAGAAGCAATTATTACCATTATTCTGTGAATCTGAGCTCATTAAGAAAAAAATCAGTTACTGACCGTGTGTTACGCTTTGCAGACTGCGAGGCAAACAAAACCCCATCCTTATGACTTTTTTAAACTATACAAATAGCTTCAGTTCAATATAGAAAAGATAGAAAACCCAAATAAGCAAATCATCACTATCATCACCATCATCATTACAGTTGTTCTATTACTTCATTGACCACCTGGTTGTTTATCCTCAGAGAGCTTTTTCAATATGTTACAAAAAAATAGAAAATAAATAAAAATATAGAGATGACACATGCCATGCTGTTTTGTGACTTGCTTTCTAATTTAAAATATCATAAATATCTTTCCAAGTCATTTCATGTATTTCAACATTTTTTTCCTCTGATGGCCTCTTCGTGGTTTATGATCAGGCATCGTTTCAACTGCATGTAGCTTTTTAGCCAGTCCCTTGTGGTTGGACACATAGTTTGTTGCCCATTTTTCCACTGTGGCAAATATCACTGTGATGAATTTCCTCTTGCCCACATCTTTGCACACTTTCATGATTGTTTCTGTAGAATAAATTCTCAGAAGTAGAACTGCTGTGGGTCAAAGAGTAAAAATGCACATTTTTAAAGCTTTTGATAGTCAGATAAAAACTAAAAAAAATTCACCCTCCAGAAACATTATACCAATTTAAACTCCCACCAACACTGCATGGGAGTGCCCTGTTACCGAACTTTTGCCAGTACCAAGCATTATCTCAGAGTGATTTAAAATGCCTGAAGAAAGGAGCGATAACGGTTTCTAAACAGCACTAGCTAAAACACAAGTGCTGTTTATTGGCTTTCAGCTTGATAAATACTTTCTTATAAGGTCATAAATATCAGCAGTACCAAAGGTTAATGTAGTGTGCAATGCTGTAAAATTCAGCAGGCGACCTACTAGATCATAATGATGCATTAACGCCTTCCAGTATGAAGTGCGATGACTTACAAAGTCTGTTCATAAGTGGCCCCTAACTCAACAAGTGCATAATTGTGTCAGCTGGCCCCACTGTTTCTGCAAACATAATTTGTTAAGTGAGCACCTTGTTTTCCAATATATGCCAACAATGAAGAGGAGAGGAAGGGAGTAGAGAGGAGATGAGATGAGAGGAGAGGAGAGGAGAGGGGAGGGGAGGAAGGGGAGGGGAGGGGAGGATGACAAGAGAGGAAAGTTGAGAAAAAGATGGTTAGTGGATCTGACTATGCATTTAATCCTTTTTGCAAGCTACTGATACTTAAAAGGACCCATTTATTGAAGAAAAATAAATCAAATAATCCTTTTTGTATATATCACCAGTGAATTTACCGCAAGGCTGGCAGCATTGGAAGCAGAATCGAGGCAGGCACGACAAGTAGATGAACCATTAGAAAGCATGTGCTGTTTGAAATCAGACTTTTAAATGACTTAGTTCATGTTTTAAAGTTTGCAATTCAGATACCTTGCTTGTTTCATTTTTTATGCAGGTAGAAATAGGTTTTATGGTTTTTTGCTATTGTTCTTAGATTAGTTGGTATGAAGTTGCAACCTGTTACTATGATTAATGAATGTGGTAGTTGTGTGTATTTTAAAGCAGAAGAGTAATCTATCCTGGTAGGAGACAAAACAGAATGGATGATACCACCGGCCACGTATCCATTTTGGTTTCCACTTCTTTGGTGATGGAGCAAATCCCAAGGGTTACAGACATCCCCATAACATCTTAGCCCAGCTTAGCGCTTGCTCATGTCTGGTGCTTTTTCTGTTTTGGATTTTTGTTCAATGGAAATAAACCAGATGTTTGCATTTTGAGCAATTTATTCCATTAGTTTTCAGAGACAATTCACCACCTACAGTATTCTAAAACAGACCACGTTCTGCATATTCCCTCTCTCTTCCCCTCCCCTCCTCTTATCTGTCTGTCTGTCTGTCTCTCTCACACACACACACACACACACACACACACACACTTTGTTATTAGTTTAAAAAACCTTAAATCTGCTGCTGAGCACAGGGAACACAGAGGTGGATGAGGAACTTATTTCAGTCTAGTGGTGCAGACCAATGTGACTGGCAAATCCCTTCACAGGGATGGTGGTCAGGGTGCTGTGGGAACTCAGACAAGGGAAGCACAGAAGTCCCTTCTCTCCACTCACAGTGTCTGCTTCTGTTCATCCATAACCCCCATCGCCTGATAGCTCATGAAGAAGAGGGGACAGTTTTGTTCTGTGGTTTCTTCTACACTTAACACCATCATGTTCAACTCTGTCTCTTTTCTTTAAATTTATTTATTTTTATTGTTGTTCAAGTACAGTTCTCTCCATTTTCCCTTCACCAGTCTCCTCCACCCCACCCACCCCCACCTCCCATCCTTAATCTTACCTGCCTTTGGCCTTGTCCATGGATCCTTTATACATGTTCCTTGACAACCCTTCTCCCTTTCTCCCCCCTGCCCCAATTATACCTTCTGACCTCCCTTCTGGTTACTGTCAGTTTCTTCTTTATTTTAATGTCTTTGGTTATATTTTGTGTGCTCATTTGTTTTGTTAATTAGGTTCCACTTATAGGTGAGATCATATGGTACTTCTCTTTCACCGCCTGGTTTATTTCACTTAGCATAATGCTCTCCAGTTTCATCCATGCTGTCATAGGAGTTTCTTCTTTCTCTCTGCTGCATAGTATTCCATCATGTAAATGTACCATAGTTTTTTGACCCATTCATTTAATGATGGGCACTTGGGTTGCTTCCAGCACTTGGCTATTGTAAATTTTGCTGCTATGAACATTGAGGTGCATAGGTTCTTTTGAATTGGTGTTTCAGGATTCTTAGGATGTAATCCCAGTAGTGGAATTGCTGGGTTAAAAGGCAGTTCAATTTTTAGTTTTTTGAGGAAATTCTATACTGTTTTCCACAGTGGCTGTACCAGTCTGCATTCCCACAAATGGTGTATTAGGGTTCCCATTTCTCCACAACCTCACCAGCACTTGTTGTTTGTTGATCTGTTTATGATGCTCTCTTTGGAGTCATCAGACTGGCTGCAGAATGGTGGAAAAGAGAGGAAATTCCAGGGATGATGGCACTTTCACAACTATCAATTAGGACCCCCTTAATTATGCTTAAATTATTGATGAAGTATTCAAGAACTACCTCTCTGGGTTCTGGACATATGCTAAATAAGGAGGATGGAGATCCTGCCATCACAGGGCTTACCTTCCAGGGGATCAAATCTATCCAAGTACCTTCTAGCCTTGATAGTGAAACAAACAGTAGGGGTGCTGAGTACCACAGAGTGGACAGGGAGCATTCTCTGAAGAGTTGACACTGAAGCAGATGACTAAGAATGGGAGGATCCAGTTGGGAAAACAATGGAAAAAGAGAGTTCCAGGGAGAGGAGCACACAAATGCAAAGGCCTTGAGCTGGGCAAGACCCTGGGGGAATGAGAGGAGGGAGGTGGGGCTGCAAGGATGTGCATGACCAAAGAAGTGTTTGAAAATGAGGTCTTGCTAGTCAAACCAGGAGTTTAAATGTAATTCAGAGAGTTTTGAAGCAGTAAGGGTACACTTTCTTGGGTCCTTTTTCTTTCTTTTAAAACTTTATTTATTGATTTTTAGTGGGGGTTGGGAGATATTGATTTGTTGTTCCACTTATTTATGCATTCCTTAGTTGCTTCTTGTATGTGCCCTGACCGGAGTTTGAACTTGCAACCTTGGCATATCAGGACAACACTCTAACCAACTGAGCTACCAGGCCACGGCTATTTTTATCTTTTTCTGAAGGGGAGGGAGCTGGACTAGAGAATACCGTAAGTGCCCGTGTAAACAAGTGGTTTGTGGGAGTCCCCTGTCCATGAAGATTAATTTGGCGATACAAATATCCACTCCCAGGCTAGGGAGATGGTTCTTATGATGCCCAGAGGGTAGACTTTATGATCTGAGAGCACTTAGGATGTTTGTAGCAGCAAAGCCACATTGTCCCATTGAATGTCTCTTCCATTTTTAATGAGGAGCCTGGAGGCACTGTATAAATAAAACGGCCAGATTATTAAATTATCACTCTGTAGGACATCTTATATTAGTCCTAATTAAATGATGCTTTTCATATTAACAAGCAGTGCTCAAAAAAGGATTCCAATTTTTAATCCTGACCTAACAGAAGTAGAAAGCCTTAGAAATTTTTAGAACATTCACAATGCCCCTGGACTCACCAGAGGGCACAGATGATGAGTCTTCAGATCTTGTCCTGCATTTTAAAATTCTCAGTAACACAGTGACTGCCCCCTTTACTCAAACTCAGACATCCTCATTCATCCAAACAAGAAATACTTGAGGGACCTCTGCTTTTAGCTATAATGACATAAGAGGAACTGGGTTTTCATTCCCACCTTATCTAACTGAAAAAAGTCAGTGTATTAGCAACAATGATTTTAGATATTGAACAAATGGAAATACCAAGATGAATCCTACAGTAGCCCCAACTCACTGTGCGGAGAGGGTTTCCAAACTACAAGGCAGGAGGGGGAACCAAGTTTAGAATATTTAAGGTGCTCTTTTTGGGTATCTGCTACTAGACGCTAAGGACACAGCAGCAGTTGAAATTGGATCACTGCTCTGCTGAGCTTACATAATGTGGGAAGAGACAGTCAATACGTACCTAAATAAATGGCGTCATTTTAGCTAGAATAGTGGGTTGTCTGAACTGGCCAGCAAGAGCCAATTGTGAGCATTTCTTCCTAGCTCTGTGTTCAGTGACATTATGTTGGTAACTTAAAATTGACCAGGGTGGGAGTATTTACACCCACGCTAATTTTGTGTTCATTTGTTTTTTGCATAGTTTTATGGCCAACATCCTTTTTAGGTAGTGTGGTCAAAAAAGGCTTTGTAAGAGAGCATCATTTCTGTTGAGACATGAGGTTGGAAACATAAACCCAGTCTCTGTTATTTCATTATGGCAAATCCTAGGAAGAATGTTTGGGCAGAAGAAATAACATGTGCAAAGGTCCTGTGTCCACATCCTGCTCTCCTTCATTTTCTCTGATGTTCAGGGTAGAAATTTCACTTTTCCCTATAATCTCTTAATGAGATTTTTATTCCATTGTGTGTCAGCCATTTTATCCCTGCATTTTTACCCCCAGGTCAGCACAGTAGGATTATCCTTACACAATTATTCCATCTTGATCCTTAATTTTGTTTCCAGATTATCCTCTCCATTCTGAGTCTTTTTTTCTCCAGAGTAGAATTTTACTACTTGCTCTCAGGAATTCTTCTTTATTTCCTTGTCTGTGAAAATGCCGGTCTATAGCTATAGGTTTTTATATAGTCTGTAATATTGTTGTACAGTGAGAGGAGATTTAAAAACAAAAAAAATGGGAATATTCCATTGATATCTAGAGATGTAGGACTTCAGCATTAGAAGTTGAAAAGCCTTTGGAAGACACTTTCCAGAAGCATTTTCTTAAGCACCAGGGTGTCTTCAGAGAAGCTGCAGAGTTGAGACTGAAGGAATGACCTGAGTGGACCAATGACCTGAATGACCAGCAGGTCAATGTTAATTGATAATGATGCTTTTTATGGCAAAATACGAACTGAACCTTAACTCTATTCTTAATATGCACTGCAGAAGCACAGAGGAGAAATCCATAGTTCATGACCCTGTAAGATTTATGTCTCAAGCACTTTCAAGGCTGCATCCTTTTGCTGTGTTTTTGCATGACCTATCCACTACTCTCAGATATTCTCTGACATATCTCCTCTTTCCTCTCACAAAGGAAATAATATATTCCAGCAAGAACAAAGCCTTCCTTCCTTCCTTCCTTCTTTCTTTACTTCTTTCTCTCTCTCTCTTTCTTTCCTTCCTTATTAGTTTTTCAGTGTTTACAACTTTGAAAGAATAGTCTAGATAGCCAAAATCTTGCGTAACAATTATACATGACTATTAGACTTACAAGATGGAGAAGCACTGCTGAACGTTGGTGTACACTCACTCACAAGGAAAGGAAGAAGCATGTGGCAAAAGTCACTATTCCAATGTAGGTCTCCCAGTGGCCAGTGCATCAGGGATTAGGATGCAGAATTCATTTCAAAAGGTACTGTTGGGTGTTGCCCAGATGGAACTGTGTCATAAGCCTCAGCTGCAAAGGAATTCATACTGCAGAATGGAGTTGGCTGACTTAGTCCACATGCTTAGACAGTCACAACCCAGTCTTAATGAATTCCTGAGCCAAGGAAACTGGTTCTGGAGGCCAAGAAGGTTTCTGGTAGATGGTGACATCCAACCTCAGCTCTTGTCTAGACTATTGACCAGGGAGGTGTTTTGGAAGAGTCCAGTTCTGCTCCAAAGTCATCAATGTATGCTAGGTTCTGTGCTAGACATTGAAGATAAAGAATAGAAGACTCAGATCCTATTCTTTCAGAGCCTGGGATAGTGGGAAAATTAACATAGTTTTAATTTAGTATGATATATTTTCAGTAAGGCTAGAAGAAGCAAAATGCCAGTGAAATAACCTTACAGGAATCTTTATTATTTTAAGAACAGGTAATCATCAAGTACTGTCTTCCAGGCCCCATACTGAGTGCTTTACATGCATTATTTTATCCTCAAAGCAATCCTATATTGTGAATACTCTTATACAAAAGTCCATTTTATTTATTTGCAACCTGAGCACAGAAAGGTTAGCCTACATACTCATGGTTGCACTATATGTGGCAGAGAAAAGATCAGAACTAAGAAAATCAAATTCTTGAGCTCAGCTCTTAATCATTAGCTATTCCAACATATAGCTAAAGTAACATAGATTTAGCCCTGCTAGATCTCTGTTTCCTCATCAGGAATATGGGGACATCACAGCACAGAAACTCGAAAGGTGAGCAACTGACTTTGAATGTCAATGAATTCAGATGAGTGACTCAGGAACTTTTAGAACCCACCCTTTTTAAACCAAGCATCCAGCACCTATAACTAAACAACCCCCAATGTGGAAATTTTGAGGGGCTGCTGAGTATTATTTTGTTTCCCTTTCTTATTCTAGCCAAATGCATGATGTAAAACCTATAATTTTGATCACATTATCACCGTGTTCTAAACCAGCAAGCTTATTAGTTTAGACAATTAAGAAAATACAAGTGAAAATACTGGTTATTATGCAGAAAGGAGTAACATAAATCTAAGATGTTGGGACAATTAGCATTTGCAGTAATAAAAATCAAGTTGGACACTAAGGACATGAATATTATGTTTATTATTTAGCATTTACATAGCATTTCCTATTTGTTAAATGCCTGATCATTGTTTTTGGCCATTTCTTTTAGTATAACTCTGATAAAGGACATTTGCTATTCTAATGGGTAGCATAAGTGGGGGTTAATTGAGAGCCCATTAAATTATAATTCATATAATCTTTCTATCCTCTTGCTCTCAACTGAGATTAGAGAAAGAAAACACCCAGAAAGCCTGTTAAAATGTAAGTCATTTCATCTCCCTCCTTTGTTCAAAGCCCTCTAGTGGATCCCCTATTTCTCTCAGAGTAAAAGCCAAAATACCATAAATGCCATTTGATATCCTGGACTGGATCCTGCACGAAAAAATGGCATTAGTGGAAAAATGGGGAAATTTTAATTAAATCTTAATATGAATATACCAATGTCACCTTGGCCAGTGTGGCTCAGTTGTTTGGGTGTTGTCCAATAAACCAAAAGAGCACGGGTTCAATCCCTGGTCAGGGCACATGTATGGGTTACAGGTTCAATGTCCAGTCAGGCGCGTATGGAGGGTAGCCAATCAATGTTTCTCTCTCACATTTATGTTTCTCTCCCTCTTTTTCTTCCTTCCTTCCCCTGTCTCCAAAGTCAAAAATAAAAGTAAAAAAAAAATTAATAGTAATATAGCAATGTGTTAACTTCTTCATTAGGATAAATGCACATGGTTAGGTACGATGTTAACTTTAGGAGAAACTGGATGAAGTATATGTATTGTCTTTGCAACTCTTCTATAAAATTATTTCAAAAATTGAAAAGGTTTAAAATAAAGGTAAAGTTCCCACAGCAGCTTACAAAGCCTTATATGACCTGTTTCTACTCCCTCATTATATCTCTGATGTCATCTTCTGTTCTCTGCCCCTTGATCTCACTGCAACAGCTTCACTTTTCCTTAAGTTTCAACCCCAGGGCCTTTGCACTGGCTGTCCCTGTTTCTGGACTCCTTTTACCTGGGCTATGCCCATGGTTTATTCCTCTTTGTCAAATTTTAGCTCAAATGTCACTTTCTCAGTAACTATTCACTGAAAATTTCAAACGGTTTCTATAACCCCCAATCCTCACATTCACTGCTGTGTCTGTCTCATGGTGTGCACACTTCTAATACACTTTGCAATGTTCTTATGTATGTTAGTGCTTATTATTTTCCTCCCCTACTACAAGTTAAGCTTCTTGAGAAGAGGGGTCTTCATGTATTTCCTCCACTATACATTTCTATCACCTAGAATTGAACCTAGCACACAGATGAATATTTGTTGAACCTAAATACTAAATTCTGAATTAAAAGAAGGACAATACCTACTACTTGCTTTGATAATTAGAGTATTGTGAAAGCAGGTCAATATGTAGTTCTATAGAATTCTCATGACATCCTAAAATTTAATTATTATTACAACCATTTATTGGGCTCTGAGAAGTCTTAAGTTTTGCCCAAAGTCATACTGCTTTCTGCTGAAATTCAGAGCCAGGATTCATACCTGGATTTTGGGATGCTCATCCAGTCCTCTTTCTTTTACATCACATTGTTGGCCAAAATGATACATTTTGCCTCCTTTCATTAAAACCATGGTACTCAAGGATTAGAAATAGTATAACTGGTACAGTCAGTTGTTCATGTAACCCAATCCTTTTTCTGGGGTGGCAATACAATCGAAGATAACTATAAGGAACATATTATTTCCTACAAAGGTCACAGATTATTCTGGGGTGTTGTGAATGTTTCTTAAGTTATTTAATAGGAAACTCGTACTTTCAGTTTCCCACTCAAGGGCCTATTTTTATTTTCAGCTTCAATAATCCCTTATGGATAAAGAGTTTCATTCCCAGGAAGGCTATGTGATGTCAGGGGGAGGGCACTGGCTCAGAATCTCAAGGCCTTAGTTCCAGGACCCACTCTCCTATTCACTAGCTATGTGGACCTGCTCTTGAGATTTAGTTTCCTCATTTATAAAACGGGTATAATTTTAGCATCAACCTCACAGAAGTGGCATGAGGATACGTGATATACTCAACATAAAGTAGTATGCACTGCCATTACAATATTAGAATTAACTGTTATTGTTTGGATAAAATTGTTTAAATGAAGAAATTGAAATGGACAGTAAGTTTTTGTTCTAGAACCTTCTTAGTTTCAGATTTCTAAGTTAGTTTAATACCCATCAACTATGTTTGTGATTTTAAGAGATTTCTCCCAAATGCCTCTATAAACAACGCAATATTACATTCATATTCACCATCATCATCACCACTGTTATCATTTTCATCAAACACCTATCATTTATCGAACAACTATTAGGATCCAGGCTCAATGCTACACTCTTAATAATATAATCTTGCTTTATTGCTTACTATAAGTCAGCAAAGCGAGTATTAAAAACCCACTTTAGAGATGAGAGAATGGAGGTTTGGTGGAGGTTATCTAATTTATAAATTGTCATACAAAAGTCATAGGGCCAGATCTGGAACCCAGATGTTTCTGATTTCAGAGTCTAGTCCTTCATCACATTTGGCACTGCCTTATTGCAGAGGACAGGAAATTTCCATTTCCTGGAAATGGAAAAATGACCAGAATATTACTTTCAGGGACTGACTTTTCTAAATCTTTGTCAGCATTTTCTTAAGACTGTGGGCCAGAAACCACTTTCATTAGAATTGCCTGGTATACTTGTTACAAATGCTTATTGCTGGCTACTACCAGTGATGTGCTAGTTAATGTTTAACAGGCAGCCTGAGGCAGTGGGAAGATGGATTCAAAACATTTACCAATTTCCATGGTATAAGTACTCCCCCATGGCTAATTTCAAGCTACAAAAGCCTGGTCAGTGAACACAGAGTTGGCCAAAAACATAGCACATCATTGTACAATATCTACACCATTCAGGTACAAAACCCAGGAAAAACCTCAAGGGCCTATAGATAACAGTAAAATGTAGTAAAAGAATTAGGAAATGATAAATTTTGAATACTTATTCTAAATACGTAACTGTGGGTTTATGCCATTTACTTTTATTAAAGCTTGTGTTTAGCAACAAGCTCACAATAACCCTGACATTAAGCCAGCTCTCAGAGGTAGGTATGAGTAAGCTGTAACTCCCCTAGAGCCACCTCCCACTGCCAAAATCAGCACCAAAAATGCCAGAACCCTGGAATCTACATTTCTAGAGAAATTACTGAGCCAGTGCCAAAAGCCTTTTGTAGAGCACACTTGAAGTAAGTGTATGAAAGGAATATAAAATATGATTGGCACCTGAAAAATGTAGATGGCATTCATATTCCTAGTAAACGCTCATGGGCAGTTATGCTAAATAAACTCCACTGTTACTCATCTTAGAAGAGTTTTTTCATGAGTTGAATAAAAATGGTCCAAAATTTTATTTTATTTTGCCCTTCAATGAAGTATGCTTTGCTCTATGTTAAAGAATAAGGCAGTAATCCTATTTCCCTCACAGCCGGCATGGAAGGATGGTTCAGAGGTCTTTCCTGAAAGGTTTAGGCAAAGATAACAAATGTCGGGGAAGCTGCAGGGCAGGGATGAATGGAAAAGTAGGCTTGTAATCTCAAATTCAATATGAAAGATCGAAAGCATCAAATAATCAGTCAGCAGTGAGCCTCCTCATCAGAATGTTCCATCTGCCTTGGAATTCAACCTTGTGATTGTATTATGATGTATACATTATACATCTCTCTCTCTCTCCATACATAGAAAAACCCAGGCACATCTGAGTCTTGCTAGATTCAGTAGAGAAACCATTTGAAACATAACCTGCCTCCACCCTACCCCATCCACCTTAAATATGTAAACATCTCTTTTCTAGGTAGAGGTTTTAATTCAGGGAGAAAGCATGCTCCCTCAAAATCAAGGACCATCCAGTGGCTGTGTGTAAACCCTGATACACAAGAGATCCATCTAAGGCTTGGGATTTGTCCTCTAAACAATGGTTTTGCTTTTGGAAGGTGCATATGGAAAGTAGTTAATGGATATCCATGACTAATGTTTACTCAGTGCTTACAAAATGCTCTAAGTCATTGATAAGCACTTTGCATGCATTACTGTTTTAATCCTCCTCCTGTGTTGTGGTTCTTATCAAGTCACATTGGAGGTAGTCAATCAATATTCTTTGAATGAATGAATTCACAAATTCCCATTCGAAAGCCATGGGAGGTAAGGCGTAGAGAAGTGAAGTAACATGTCCAAGGTCAGATAACTAGGTATTAGTGGCCAGGTCCCAATTGTTATCTCAGTCCCGAATCATAAACTCACACTATTGTATACCTAGGGTATAAAACAGTGGCTTTTAAGATGTTAAAGTACATCAGAGTCACCCATAAGGATTATTTGAATGAGTCATCTTGGGTCCATAATTATTAATGGTTAGTTTGGGGTTGGGCCCAGGAATCTGCATTTCAACAGGCTTCCCCAGGTGACTTAGAGGTGATCTGAAGGTTATACTTGGAAATAGACTGATTTAGTGCATGTAGATCTCTCTGCACCTCCAACCATAGGCAAACCTGTCTACCTTTCAGACAATAAAACCTGCATTTTGCTAGTGGTGACCATGAACCACCCACCCACCATTAAGGTAGGGTTTCTCATCCCACCTTCCACACTCACCCTTCCTGAGTCTCAGAGCCTTGAGTTTTTAGACATGGTTCCTGCAAGACTACAAAATTCAGTGCCTTCATTTATTCAGGTGCAGTGAATTTCATCCCAGAAACATGAAATAGTTAGACATCACTAAAGTTAGACTGGAATCTAAGTCTCCTGAATTGAAGGACTTCCATTGAGTAAATGTCTTCTAGTTGCCGCAGTGGTTTCCCTATTTTCATCTTCTATGTGGGCAAATCTTGCTTTTTAAGTAGAGTAACCAGAAAAAGGAAAAGATTGACTTTTGAAATAGCCAAAGCACTTTCAGGGGTATAATCCTATTTGTTTCTCTCTGACTCAAAAAGGCGCTGGTATTGGCCATTATTATTTCACAAATAAAGAAGTGGAAACTCTGAGAAGGTAAGTGACTTGCCCACTGTCACACAGCAGGAGTCTACCACTCAAGTCTTGCCATTCAAGTCTCACCCTCTTCTCATTAGAGTGATGAATGACACAATTAGATGAGAAATTGCCCCAGAACTAGTGGCTATTTCTCTGTCCTCACTCTAAGAATTAGTCTTTAGACCATCAAATGGTTTGCCCATGAGCCCTGCTACTATACAAGTGCCAAGTTTCTAGATGAATAAGACTTTCTTCAAGAAGTTTTCTGCATGTCCTCTCTTGTTGAATTATGTACCCAAAGGTACTTCAGAGGACTCACCCATTGTCTTGTGACTGTATGTCATTATCTTTCTCTTCTACATGAATGGGAGATCCCAAGGACTCTCTGAGTGTGTCTTATTTATCCTTATTCCTCACATGTAGCAAATTTTCTTTATATAAGCAGAAGCTTTTTAAATGGAAATAAGTAAAACAGTATAAACCCAGAGTATTAGTTCCTTTAAGAACAAATAATGGCAAACTATGGCCCACAGGCCAAGTCTGGCCTACCACCTATTTTTGTAAATAAAGCTTTATTGAAACACAGCTATGCTCATCATTTATTTACAGATTGCCTATGACTGCTTTTAGGTGAAATGGAGGCAGAATGGCCAGCAAAGTCAAACTACTTACTATATGGCCTTTTAAGAAAAAATTTGCTATCTATCTAGGTGAGGAGCAAACTAGGAAGGAATGCAGGCATTTCTATTTCTGCAGTATATTTCTTAGTATTTTTACTTCCTAAGATATATTTTCACCACTCCCCACCCACCAGTGTAAGAGAAATGAGCCTACTAACGAATAGGATTTGGGACTCAGAAGTGATCTGAGTCACATCAGCCATTTAGAGAAATTGTGTACTTTGTGAGACATGGAAAATGTCTGTGAACAGGCATATTAATGTTCACAAAGAATGAAATCTGCACAGGTCTCCGTGTCTACCAGAAAAACCCCAGTAGTCCTAGAACAAACCTTTCAAAGTGCTTGTCTCTTTGTTCCAAGCATTTATATAAAGAAAGAAATAATTAGTAAGGAAAATCCAAGGATTTTCGCTGAGATCAGTTTCATCTTAAATTCATCACCAATTTTCTGCAACCAAATTACGCTTTCAGCAGTTTTCTTAGGCTCAGAAAATTAGCATAATGTGTAGATTTGCCTTTTGGTTAAATTAACTCTTGCATAATACATTCCGGGGAAAAAAATCTTTGAGCTAGGTAGGTTTGAGGCTTCACTACAAAATATTAATTTTTTGAATTGATTTTTAAATTGGCCTTGATTTCTGAGTGGGACAGGGGATTAAAGAAAACCAGGAGGCTGAAGTAGGTGGGGAAGACTGTAAAAGTCACGCTAGGAGGGGGAGAGTGGGGTGCCAGCAGGAAGGGAAGGCTGCTGTCTTGTTCACAATGGGTGTTTCCCAAGCTAGGGAAAAAGGAGGCTCATCTTAATGATGCCATCAAAGCAGGAGGTAGTGGCAGAGCTCTTGGGAGAACTTGACACATTCCTTAAATGAGTTGGGTGTGGGGATGTCATTAATATAAAGACTTGAGCCTCCTTCTCTGGGATTTATAAAGGTGGAGGCTTGCTGAAACAGTAGGATGAGAAAGAATTATCATGGGACATGTGTTAGGACACACGTTATTCATTCCCTAGGGTTCCCCAGACTCTTGAAAGAACCTGAAGCTCAGAGGACAGGACAGGCATTCCAAGGCTGTCCAGGAAGCCTGATGCTGAAGGGAGGACCCCGTCTAAAAGAAGAGTCAGGAGCATTGAGGACTACCCTTGAAGACATAGGACTCTCGGCAACAATGGAAGATGATGGAATGGCTGATAACTGTCCCAAGTAACCCAAGCATGCGGCTGCCTTAGGCTCCACCACATCCACAGAAGCCACCTGGGCACAAGAACTCCAGCAGAATGAGAGGGAAAGCAGAGAGAGGCACTGGCTTCACACCACCAGGAAGCATCTTGTATCACTGAATATCCTCTGCCTCCTCAGTCCTTTTGTCCCTTCTCCCAACCCCCAGCCCTAAAAGAAGGGGAAGGAGGAGGGTCCCACAGGTGGGCCTCTTCCCACAGACACTGAAAGGACTGGAATGGTAGGGGTGAAGAGGCAGGAAATACCCACAGCCACTGCTCATCCATCAGGAAGCAGGAATGTAGCACTAGGAAGAGAGTCTGAATCTTACTGACTTTGAAATCTTTCAGATGGACTGACCTGAGATCAGTTCCAGCTTAAATTCATCACCAATTTTCTGCAACTATATTATGCTTTTGGCCATTTTCTTAGGCCTGGAAAATTAGCATAATGTGTAGATTTGCCATTTGGTTAAATGAAATCTTGCATAATATGTTAGGGGAAAAAGTCTTTGAGCCAGGTGGATTTGAGGATTCACTACAGAATATTAACAGTTTTTTCTTACTGAAGTGATGTTTAAATTGGCCTTGATTTCTGAGTGGGATGGAGGATTAAAGAAAACCAGAAGGGGGAGTTGAGATGTGGAGAAAGTTGTAAGAGAGCCACCCCTGAACAGGAAGAGTGGGGGTGCCAGCAAGAGTGGCCAGAAAACTATTGTTTCTTTAGATGACAGGAAGGTGTCAGACGCAGGAAGTTGCAATACCACACTCTCAACCATTCTGCCACACTGCCTGCTGTCTTCTGACTGAGCATCCTGAAGAAGCTCTTAGCCTCTCTGAACCTCAGTTCTTTTATCATAAAATGGGGACAAATGATAATCTTCCTCTGAGTCACTAGGTGATGCAATAAAATATAATGCCTGCAAAGGGCTTTAATTAATTTTCTTAAATGGGTACCAGGTGCTGTAGATGTTGATCATCATAATAATTATGGGCCAGGAAGGGCACTCACCTGTAGAGACTCATTTGGGGGTAGTGCTAATGATAGTACACCTTTTTTCTAGATGAAGGAACTGAAGCCCAGAGAGGTTAAGTAACTTCCTCAAGGAAGCTAGGAAGTGGTAGAGCTAGAATTCCAAACCAGATAGTTTGGCTACAGAGTCTATAAATGTTTACTGTTAATATTAGTAGTAGTTATTTCCAACTCCTTATTCCTGGAACCAAAAACCACAACTTTGAATGAGAAGCAGAGAAAGAGCACCTTATAGAGTCTTATTATTCTGTTTTCTGATAGACAGATACCAATCCCCAGACACACCTGCTATATCCCTAGGGACCGATATATAGCAGATGCTCAATAAATATATTTTGAATGATTAAATAAGAGAACATGTGGTTTCCAGTCCAGTGAAACCACCTGGGAATAAGGAAAAGTGCTTTGCAAACTCTGTGTCAATGGCACTGGTACGGACCGAATATTTGTGTTTTCCCTCCCCCAAACTTATATGATGCCCTAACACCAATGTAATGGTATTTGGAGGTGGAGAGACTGGGAAGTGTTTAGGGTTAGATAAGGTCATAAGAGCAGGATCCTCATGATGGGATTAGCATCCTTATAAGAAGGATTGAGAGAGACTCAACCAGATGAGTACATAGTGAGGAGATAGCAAGGCAGAAAAGAAGCTCTCCCTAGTAACCAAATATGCAGACACCTTGATCTTGCACTTCCCAGACTTCAGAACAGTGAGAAATAAATGTCTGTGCTTTAAGCCCTCCAGTCTATGATATTTTGTTATAGCAGCCTGAACCAACTAATACAGACACCTTGGCAATTCATCTCCTTTACTGACCTATTAAACACTTGGCCCCTTGCATGCTCATCCTGTATTTTCAAAGAATAAAAGAAATAGCCAAAGAATTTGTCAGCCCTTTGCTGTCCAGCAGCCTCATTCCTGTCTGAGGAAGCTCATCATTCCAGCAGAGCATTGAATTTATTCAAGTTGAGGGAAATGTGATGTTTTTCTTAAATCTACATCACCTGGCTGTGGAATCAGCCCTGCTGAGCTAGGAAGGAGGCATTAACTACATCCAAAGCTGTGTGATTAACTTATTTGTTTGCGTACAGAGCTAAAATGAAAAAGCAGGAAGCTGAGTGAATCTGCACAAGCCCTGTTTTGAAGTAGGATTGCGAGCAAACCCGAGACGTGGGTTTTAATTCACATTCCCTGGGCTTACCATTATTATTATTTTTAATGGAAAATAACTTTGCACAATCTTGCTCCATTTTAAATGGAGAATGTGCAATATTGTCTAACTCAGGGTATGAAGTTGATTTAGTATGCATGATTTTCTCTGCCCCCCCATCCCTTTCTTTGGTTCCTTGAACACATTCAATATAGTTACATTTTTGCTTAGAACATATATATTTTCCCCCTGAACTTTTCTCGATTGCTTTTTTATCAGGTTTACAAATCAAATCAAATAGGTATATTGCAGAACTCTGTGATATTATTTTCTGAGCTTATAGTACAATGTATTGAATTATGCCAGTCCATGCTTTGCTCCTACTATTCTCTGCAGATTGAGAGAGAGGGACTGTGGGCCCCGTAAATTCACTTGGCGCTCAGCATTACTGGCTAAATCAAGACCGCTATTCAGGCTGCAAGAAGAGACAGAGCAAGTGTTCGTTACACAAATCAATTTGGTCCAAAGTTCATCGCAGTGGTACTCAACCATCGCTCACATAATATTGTCAACTTAATCAAATAATGCCTCAAAGACACTCACAAGGTTTTCTCTCTGAGAAAATTGGTGGAGGAGGGAGAAGCAGCTGGCTTTCCAAAAGCACACTCTTTATTTATCACTATTAAGAGCCCTGTGCATGGAGAGAATTAAGCCTGTAGGAGAGGGAAGATGCTGAATATTCAATAGGCTGACTGGGAGGAAACTATGCTACGTGAGCATCACATCTTGGGTGTTGGGTTTCGATATCTGGATGGCAAAATTGGGGATGCTCGTGCACAAAGAAGCTGGACCCAGAGAGGTTTCCTGGAATGCTGAAATAAAGATCTGCCGAGTACCTACTGTGTACCGTGGTGAAATGCTTCAAAATTGTGTTCAATATAGTGTGCCTTTGACATGGTCATATTCTAGTAGGACAAAGAGATAAGTAAACTGATAATATTTGAAAATCTGTGGTTAATAAGTGTTCAACAAAGGTGAACACAGGACTCTAAGAGCTCCAAGCAGGCATCTGAAGCAGCCTAGTTTGGTTACTTTTTTGTTGGTTGATTGTAATAGGGCCCTATTCTCAGAACTTGTTCTGTTTCTAGTCCAGACCTAGAGCACATACAGTTAGAATGTCATTGAATCTTTACTCATCTGTAAGAATGCTTTGCAGTTGCCTTCCAGAGTATCTTCACCTTGACCCTGAGAGACCATTGAGGACTGAAAAGAGTCCAGGATATGGAGTTACATATCCTAGATTCAGTCCTGGCTCTGCCATCTTTTTTCTGTGTGACTTTGCACAGGTCACTTAACCTCTCTGAGCCTCAGCTTTCCAAATTGTTATGGTGGGATAAGGTATGAAAAACACCTAGCTAGATGCCTGGCTCACAATAGGAGCTCAGCACAATTTTATTTTCAAGCCCCTAACCCAGATCCTTTAGGCAGTTCCACACTTGGTATTCAAGCTGTCAGTGGATGGTAGTATGTGGCATCAGATGTTTCAACCCAGAATAGGGGAGGGCAAATGCCCTTCAGCAACAGTGGTGCTTATCCATGGGGTCCATGGATGTCTATGCTTCCTGCAGGGAGTTTGTAAATTTCCTGAAATTTCATGCAAAATTCAGATGTACGTGCATTTTCTTCCCAGGGAATCTACAGCTTTCATCAAATCTTCAGTGTATCCATGGTCACAGGAATAAGTTAAGAAATATTTATCTACAGGCTAATAACAACAAAAATAATGATAGCAACAAAAGTTTCAGCTGACACTGGTAGAACCAACTGAGTGACAGGTCCGTCCTATATACGTGGCATATACTATCTTTAATTCTCACAACACCATGTAAGAAAGTTATAGCCCAAATATATTTCATCATTTTTTTTCTTACTTAAAACTTAGCCAGGTGACTTAGATGGTTGGAGCATTGATCCATACACCAAAAGGTTACAGGTTCAACCCTGGTCAGGGTGTGTATGGGAGGTAACTGATCAATGTTTCTCTCTCTCTTTCTCTCTCTTCTTCTCTCCCTCTCCCCCACCCCCTTCCTCTTTCTCTAAAATCAATAATTATTCTCAGGTGAAAATTTTTAAAAAATACAAAAAACTTAGGTACATCGAGTTGACTTCCAGATAATCAGATTCTCATTTTGAAACACCCTACCACCACTGGCCAAGGGAAGACCTTTTATTTCTCTCTTTCTTTCCTTTCTTCCCTTTAAACCCATTTTTCACTCCCATCCCCGCAAAACAGTATCATCATAAGGCAGCAATGTCCAATAGAACTTTCTGCGGTGCTAGAAGAGTTTTTGTGTACCTATGCTTCCTAATGTGATAGTGCATCACTCTCTGTTGCTGTAATAACAAATTACCACAAACTGGTAATGTACACAACATTAGTGATGTACACAACACAAATGTGTTACCTTCCAGTTCCTGGATGTCAGAAATCTGGCAGGAGTCTCACCAGGCCAATTTCAAGGTGTCTTCAGGATGCTATCTCTTTCTATAGGCCCTGGATAGGACCCCTTCCTTTGCCTTCCATGGTCCACAGAAGCAGACTTCATTTTTTGCCTCATGGTCAATGGTTGGTAGAGTCCTTCTCATGTCACATCTTTCCCACACTGGCTACCATTCTGACTCCTAACCCCTGCCCCTTCCACTTATAAAGATTTGTGACTACACTAGACTCACCAGATAATACCAGATCATCTCCTTATTTTAAGGTCAGTTGATTAGCCACCTTAATTCCATCTGGAACTTTAATCCCCCTTTGTCATACAGAGTAACGTATTCACAGATTCACAGGGATTAGGACAATAACATAACGTTGTTAAGGGCCATTATTCTGCCAGTCACCAGTATCTTTTATGCCCTTGATGTGTGGCTAGTGTGAATATTTAGTTTGATTCCACTTTAATTTAAACGTAAACAGTTGACACTTAATACATTTAGTAGAAAACTTTTAAATATGTTTTGAAAATCTTGGATCTTTAACTATCAATTTTTAAAAACCTAAATACACCCCTGACCCAGTTGGTATGGCTCAGTTGGTTGAGTGTCATCCTGCAATGCAAGAGGCCACTGGTTCAATTCCTGGTTGTGGTCTCCATCCCTTCTCAGGGCAAATACCAGAGGCAACCAATAGATGTTCTCTCCCTCTCTCCCTCTCTGTCTTCCTCCCTTCCCATCTCTATTTAAAAAAATAATAATAAATAAAGTCTCCAAAAAAAAAAACCCTAAATACAGGTCAGGTGTTTCCAATGAAAAAAATTTAATGTACATGTTGAGATAGTTATGTACAAGTGCAAGTTATAAGCAAGATTTTGAAGACTTGGTACAAAATAATTAAAAAGAATGCAAAATATTGTTTATATTGAAATAATATTTTTGATAAATTTGATTAAAATATATCCTTAAAATTAATTCCACATTTTCCCTTTACTATTTTGAACCATGGCTTCTAGAAAGTTTTTAATTGCACATGTGGCTCCCATTTTATTTTATTGGACATGGCTGCTCTCAAGTGTTGATCAACCATCCTTGAACTGCATCTAGTGCTGTGTTGTGACTACGTGTGTTTTTTTTTCTTTTCTGCATGTGTTTTTAACTTTCATCATATAGGGAAGAAAAAATAATTCCCTCTACCCTTTCAGGATCTTAGCTGGCACACCTCCCTTTCCCCTTGTAACAAGAGAAAAACAATAGTTTACTAATATGTATACCTCCTCTATGCATGAGAGATACTCAGGAGAACTCTGTAAATTCTTGAAATGGTCCAAACCTCCACCTTAAATACAATCTTTAACTAAAGACAAAAGATTTTGAAGGGCGGGCACTTATGGGAAGCCACTGGGAAAGCAAAGTTAACGAAGGGTAAGATTGTTATGCAAACTTTAGTCCTGCCTTCTTCATTGATAAGAGTTTCTTGTGATTTAGGATCAGGTTCTCTTCTGGTCCAGAAAGTTGCCCTTACAAATGGGGATTTCCCTTATAAATGTAAATGTCCCTCACAAAAGGCTAACTTTTATTTTGTTTTCAGAGCTTCTGTGTCTGTTGTTTCTCAAAAATAATCAGCTCAAAATAATCCTTATGCCAAACACATGTATTTTGGGCTGGCATAATTTGCTTTCCATCATCAAATGTAAATTGATACAATTCTTGTTTTATTTCTAATTATCTTCCTCCCTTGACACACACACTCAACAATGTGCTTCCAAATCTCTAATTTCTGAGTTGTAATTTCTGCTGACAACTTCACCACATTTTTCTCACCCATCCTCAGTCACCTACATTGTCACCAGGAACTTGGAACCATGCCCTGCTCTGTGATGGAAATCTTTTATCCTTGCTTGCTGCTGAGGAAACTGAAGCTCTGAAGGGTTTAAGGAGCTGGGTTTATACTGACAGACTGAAGTGTAAATCAGAGATGTCCAGCTACCAAATTTCTCACCTGTGCTTCCACTCTGGGATACCTGTTCATCCCCAGGAGATGACATGGCTCCAAGGCATGTCTACACAGGCTGAGAGAGAGGGCACCATGGGGAAGGGCCAGAACCCCAAAGGCATAGGCTTCTACACTACTGTGCGTATTCTCTCCAACAGCCATCCCTGGATTGGTCGATATCAAAATCCAATTTCACCAGGATTAGCCCCTGGGTTGCTCAGAGCTATTCATTGAATTAGGAACGATTATAGCAGAGGGAGCCCCGTGGTTCTTTATTAAGGTCTTTGCGGAAGCACTAAGTGATCTACTGGTGATTAAAGTGCCAGTGGTGTTTTCTTAACATTTATAACCTACACTGATATTTGGGGAGTTTATTTATTAGGAAAAATTCTGTGCAACACATCCTGCCTCCTAATAGGGCCTTTGAACTGGGTGAGAGAGGACAAGCTGGCTTTGCCATCCTAATGAGCTTATTTGGGAAACTCTGAGAGTACTGGTAGATACCCACCTCTTGAGGTTAATGGACTTCCCATCCATGTAGGTTCCTGCAACTCTTCTTGTGTGAGAGGGAGGCTGCCTCTCAGAGTCTTCTGCATCCATGGACCTGAGAAATAAAGAACAAAAACTGATGGTTATTGATACTGTTAATAATAATGATGATAATGCTAATGCCCTTTTTTTATGCATTGGCCTTAACTTTCATAAAGCCTTTGATACCATTACCCTGCTCTAAAGGGTCTAGGACAGATACAAACGTATTTAATGCACATTCACACGAAGGCCCAGAGACATGAAGTTAGCAGCCATGCAGCTCAGTTATAGCAAAACCAAACCTTTCTGTTTATGCTAAAGAAACTTATTTGAGAACTTACCATGTACTCTAGGTTAGCAGATTTGATTGGTGCAATTTTGCCACCCTTCCCCATGAGGGAACATTTGCACCTCAGAAGATATTTTTAGTCATTCCAACTCAGGAGTATATCACTGGCATCTAGTGGATGTAGGCCAGCGATGTTTCTGCAATGCTACTGTACATAGAACAGGCCCACATCAAGGAATTAACCAAGCCACAATGTCAACAGTTCTGTCCTTGAGAAACTCTACTCTAGTGGGTAGAGATATAATAGTGAACAGTTCCACAGTCTCTGCTCTCCTGGAGTTGATATTGGTGGAAAATACAGACACTATACAAATTCACAGAAGCCTATAACATACAGGTAAGAAGTATGTGCTATGGAAAACGTCAGTGGGCAAGGACAGCAGAGATGCTGATGCAGCTGGTTTAGACAGTGGGGCTGGCCACAACTTCTCTGATGGGTATGTGTGGGCAGAGACCTGATCTCCCAAACCTGGTTTTGAGGTTCATTCCCAACTCAGCTGGGTCTCATTTAGAGCCAAAATTACTTTTAAAAATCAGATAGGATCAATCAAGAGCTCTTCCTTCAGCAATTAATTATTACCAGCTTTGGGGAAGGCACCTAACAACCAGGTAGTCCATGTCTTTCAGATATACACATTCTAGATGTTTGGTCCCCCAAGCAAGTTCCTTAGCTTTTTCACATCATTTTATTTTTGTCCATAGAAATTTAATGCTGTGTCTTTGCCATAAGATTCAACAAGTTTCTTAAGGATACTGTGATGGCTTAGACCATCCATATGACATACAGTGCTGGGCTCAGGGAACCTACAGATAAGTCCTCATCCTTGGAGAGTATTGATGGCTTTGGGAGGCTGGTGGAGAGCTTCTCATCCCAGCATCCTTGCATCCAGTGGCTGATGCAGAGCCTGGACTGGTCAGGGGAAGACTCAAGTCTCCTGTCTATTTTTGGAGCTCATTAAAGTGACCAGTGTGACAGAAGGGAGCCTGGGGCAGCTCTGACTGAAATGAACATTCTCCTCTCCACTGGACCTGGTTTGAAGCCAACACTTTTGAGAGACTCATTCTGCCTCACATGGTAGGAAATGCATTCACTCCTTTTTTTTTTTTTTTTTTTAAAGATTTTATTTATTTATCTTCAGAGGAGAAGGGAAGGAGAGAGGGAGAGAAATATCAATGTATGGTTGCTTCCTGTGCATTCCCTCCTGGGAACTGGCCTGCAACCCAGGCATGTGCCCTGACTGTGCATTCACTCCTTGATATCAGCTACTCATTCTACATCCACCTATGGTTTGTTTATAGGGGACTCATGGGTTTAATGGTGGCTTTAAAAAATAGTATGTCATGTCCTGGTTTAATGGTGGCTTTAAAAAATATGCCCATGTCCTGACCTTCATAAACCTGTGGATGTGACCTTATTTGGATAAAGGATCTTTACAGATGTGATTAAGGATCCCAAGATGAGATTATTCTGGGTTTAGAGGGACCTCTAAGTCTAATGACTATTGTCCTTATAAGAAGGAAAAGGAAGAGGGAGATTTGAGTCTTAGACACACAGAGGAAAAGAGACCATATGATCATGAAGACAGACTTTGCAGAGATGCAGTCAAGAGACCACCGAAGTAGGAAGAGGCAAGGAAGGATTCCCTCCTAGGAGGAAGCATGGGTCTGAAGGCAACTTCTTTGTATATTTTTGGCCCCCACAACTTGAGAGAATAAATTTCTATTGCATTAAGCCACCAAGTTTGTGATCATTTTTTAGGAGACTAATAGAGAGATGTTAAGTACAGGCATGTTCCGAATATGTTTTCCCTGAAAGTCCTCAGAAAAAGAGACAGAGAAAGCTCACACCCCAATAAATTCAACAGAAGGGTCAGTAAGGATCACTCCCTTAGGTCTAACCCTGAAATGTGCTTGAGGCTGTGTAGTAGCTGTTTTGTTCACTTGTTATTGCACTTGGTCCTCACCACAATCCAGCACTTTATGTTAAATCACATGGTATAACCAGTCATGCTCAGAATGAAAAAAGTGTTTTTCTGTGTTGTTCTTTCTCAACCTCTACATTCTGATATCCTTTCTTTTCCATTCACCCACAATGTCTGAAACACATTTTTTTTTAAAGTTTACATGTTATCTTTAAAAACTACTTTAAACACACAGGTATTCCTACACAACAATTTATGGGCATTTGTATACATACACACACTACAAAATGATTAATTGAGCGTTGTATGTTTTTATCAAAGGAAACAACACAAAGATTTCTCCAAAGTCCTATTTGACTAAAGATGATTAATTTTAATTTTCACATGAGCGGCATAATGCTATTAATCATTTAATATGTTTAATCATAATCTCTGTAATTCCTAATTAGGTTTATTAAGCTGAAACATCCAGCAGTTATGCACAAATCCAAATCTAAGTTTCTTTCTTGGTATAAGAAGGAGCTTGTAATTTGCATTTGAACAGCGACTTCTAACAGGAAGGAATGAGTAGACTGGAAGTTTCTGTCTGAGCTGCTGTTTCTGGAAACTTAAGAGGACTAAGACCCCTGATCCCTCTGAAAATGACGGTTCTGTGATTCAAGGTCATTGCATCTCATGGACATGTAACCAAATCTCACTACTAGCAGAGAACACACAGTTCCTGTTCTGTTTGGGTATCAATGTTACAATATTTTTCTTCAACAATCACTTGAAGGTGGCAAGGTTGATCGTTCACTCCTTTACTTTTTTCATATGTTCATCATCCATTCACCTATTTAGTCAGTGAGTCAGCCAGCCATTAAACAGGCATTTGTCATTTGTCTACCATGGCTCATGAGCTGTTCATGTCACCCTGCTACAATACTTAGGTGGCTCCTCATATCTTGTAGGATGAAATTTATGCTCTTGCTCTGCACCCAGGGTTCTTCATATTCCAACCCTCTACCTCCCTCTACAATGTGCTGCCCTGCTCCTTCTTCGTACACGACCCATGGCCAGCGACAGTAAGGTCCACATCTACTCCCCTGACTCCAGACATGGTTTCACCTCTCTGAGCCTTTACATATGCTTTGCCACCCCCATCACAGTGTCAGTCCCCTTCACCTCTTCTCTTAGACATCTCTCACTTAAGATTCAACCTACAGAACTGACAATTCTTGTGGAACTTCCAATTGTGCTGTGTGTCCCTGATTTAAGTTTACTCAGTCCTCTGTGATTCACTCTCCTCCCAGCACTTAACAGTATATATGACAGTTAACTTTAACTTTTTGCCTAGTAATAAAATGAGAACTATATGTGATTTGGAGGACTTACTTCAATGGCTAGCATAGAGTAATTGCTCAGTAAAAAGGTATTTAATAAGCTAATGAGAAACTTTCCTTTATGGTTTATAAAGGAAGGTTTTTACACCTCTCTTTCGACATTTAAAAATTCGTCACTCTAAAAAGGTATTACATTTCAATTATTGACTGTATACCATGTGCCAAGAACTCTGCCAAGTAGAAGTATGTTATTTTGTTCAAGCTTCACAGTGCCTTATAAGGCATGTGGTATTATTATCATTAATTTGCCAGACTAGAAAACTATCACCATCCTCCTTGTTATTCATTCTGAAAGCATAAGCAAATTGCATTGCCATCATAACATTGCACTTGGAAGTAGAAGAAGTCATTAGTAGGGCTTTTGATACAAACCCAGCTTGCGAAGTAGTGTACCATTCAACTGGAGATCTTGACTTCAAAATGCAAGTCAGGGTATATAGGACTGAGAATAATGAAATAATAAATGAAATCTGCCAGTTAATACAATGGTTGATGAGAAAGTTGCCAATTATGCTCAAGTTATTTTGGCATGTATATATTTCACTTTGTAAAATTATCTTTGTTATTTTACACCTGGCTGCCTCTATTGATAGTTTTTTCTCAGGTATATGCTTCTAAATTGATTATAAGTAGGTGAGGACAATTCTTTGCTCATAAATTTGATGGGCTTCCACATAGGATTTTCATCTTGGTTTCAGAGAAGCAGGTACCTGATGTGGATGGCATCTACTGCCACCTGTATGCAGTATGTGCTAATTGGAGGGAAAGTATCTAAAAATGAAGCATCTCTGAAATGTTCAAATTCTAGGACTGAGAGTATGGGAATGGTGACAATGATACTAAATGTTATTGTGACTTTTTTCCTAGTTCTTGCCTATAGATGGGTGTCAATGTAGTAGTAGCATATTATCCAGGCTCTTATTTGGGAGGGATGGAATGGGAAGCAGATGAGTTATGTTAATAATGTAACATTCTCTATACCAACTTAGTGTAATAGAAAGTTCTGCAGTGATAGAGATGTTCTGTATCTGCTTGCCCAATATGGAAGCCACTAGCCGCATGTTGTTATTGATCACTTGAAATTTGGCTAGTATGAATGAGGAACTGAATTTTACACTATTTAACTTTAATTTGTTTACATTTAAATAGCCACATGTAGTAAACTGTAATGGACAGCATAGGTCTACACAATTAGAAAACAAAAAGTTCAAACCATAAAAAAAATTAAGTCAGTCAGATGATTATTTGGACTACAGAATACCAAACAGCCTTTTCAAATGTTTTAGTACATTTAATATTTTATCTGCACAGCCTCAACAATTATGTAGGTATACCTTAAGATTTGAACAGCCTTAATTAAGGGATATAGCCCCCAGCTTTATCAATATCATCCCCTTGTTGATGATGTTTTCCTCTGATTGCCTCCATCCCATCCCCCAGCACCAGCTATCACCTTACTTTGCTTTACTTTCTCCTCAATGCTTGTCTTCCTCTGACAGCTCCATATTTATTTATTAACGAGTTCATTGGCTGTCTCCCCTGTGAGAATTATGCTTCACGAGGACAAGGATATTTGCTTTGCTCACTGCTAAATCCCACATCCATGATGGGTGGAGTGCAACAAACATCAGTTGAATGAATGAAAACGACTCAGCAGTTCTTTCCTGCCCTTATTCCTTTGTTCTGGCATTTTCCTACCATACAGGGGATGCCAAAGCATTTTGAAAAAGAGAATTTGGGTCCACTCAGAGCCTCTATGTTTTGCTCTCATTTTTTTAGCAGACAGATGACGCAGCGCCCACGGATGGCCAGCCCCAGACACAACCTTCTGAAAACTCAGAAAACAAGTCCCAGCCCAAGCGGCTGCACGTCTCCAACATCCCCTTCCGGTTCCGAGATCCGGACCTCCGACAAATGTTTGGTGTAAGTACTGGCTTTCTCCTGTGCAGTGCCTGCTCTGGGCTCCCCAGAGTGCTTCCCTCTATGTAAGTTCTTGACATTTATAATTCAGGGGTGAGATGTTTACAAAGGAAAAAGGGGGGATTTTTAGATCCTATTTTGTGAATATACGGTGGTTAGGATCTCTTTATGATTATATTATGAATATCTTTGCACATGTCCACCGTATTTCCATTTTGTCACTGGTACCCCGCTTATTAGTAACTTAAATATCAAATGGAAAATTAACTCCCAGATAACACATTGTTGAAACAAGACCACTGATGAGCCCAAGTTGAGGGGCATGGATCCCATGCCATGGCTAAAATAAACATTATGCCTCATCTTGGTGCTTCTCTCTATTGCCGTTGCCAAATTATCGTGACATATCCCTGCATATCTTCCTCTTTCCCAGGCACTGAGATTTCAGGTGCAGCTGTGGAGAATAATTCTGCCTAAAGCTTTATTAAAAGACAAAACAAAACAAAACCTAGAGATTTCTAAGTCTGACTTGCATCCTGCAGTATATATTCTCCTGGAATCTGTGATGAGGAGTCAGAGGTTCTTACTGTGATGTTATATGTGACCGATAACAACCTTGTCCAGGCACCATGGTGAAATGCAGAAGCAACCAGAAGTCACCACTAATCCAGAGAAAATAAATGATAGGGTTGCTTCCTCATGGGACACCATGACTCAGACAATATCTGCACTATCTACCTTGGGAAGGGATGAGCTTGCCATTTCTTTGGGCTCAGTTTTACCACGGGCATAGCTGTGATGGGCTTGGATATTATCCATGCTTATAAATGTAGTCAGTCTATTTACCCATTCCACCCCAGCATTGGTGGGGAATATCTGTGGATTCAACGAACAGAACTACATTCTTAACATTTGACTTAGGTTGGTTGTCTGGAGATTCTTCTAAGAGTTTTTAGATGGATGCAAATAAGACAAGAGGAATAAGAAAAAGCCCAACTTTAATGCCTAGTTCTGGGCAAAGTAGATTTCATTCTCCATATGAAAAAGGAAGCACTGGTTCATTGTTCTGCAACTGTGGGGTTAGCTTGCACCTTTTATTTCTTTAACATGCATGATGTTTATCAAGTGCACATCTGACACAAAATCGGAACAAGCGTCCTAATATTTAAGATACCCAGTCTTGAATCCTGACATTTCAGAGGAAAAGGTCAGCTTCTGCACTTTCATCTCTCTCATTTGGTAATAACCTTGAGTTGAGCCCGCTAACTCTTGCAGAGCAGTGATACCCTCGGGCACTTCCAGGTCAAAGATGACTTTGAAAAGTGCAGAGCACTCAAAGTTAAAGTGGTGGTTAAGTGTGTGTAAAGCAGTGAGACCATGTTTGAGTGATGCGAAGCCAGAGGAATTAGATTCCTTTTGCCACCCATCAGGTTAGGATGACGTCTTGCTCTTCAGTCCATCTTTATTCATCAAGTGTCACTGGGATGTTGGCTTTGAATTTGGTCTTTTTGATGACCATCTGGTGCTATTTTATGGTGTCACTCATTGCAACACACCCTAATTCCCACCCCTGAGGGTGCTCTTTACTCCCTGGTTTTCCGGGTTATCTTGCAAGTTATAGCAGAGCAACACTGCTAAGTTGGAGAGGCATTCAAAATACTCACAGCCAGAACTCCCAAAGATCAGCTTTTGAGTGCATGAATATGTAAGCCTCTCTGCTCTTACAGGAGAAGGGCAGGTGTCACAAAGCAAAATCTTGCCAAAAAATTGATCATACTAGGAGTTGCCAAACCTTGATCAAAATCTACTGGTTTCACAGTCACTTTTTGTAAGAGTCAAAATTGTCGAGCAACTGACTAGACATCAATTTGTCAAGATGACAAATACACTTAATATTTATGAATTAAGAAAATACAACATATATTTAGTAATATTAAAATTTTATTTCAAACAGCATCTCTATCCATTTAGAGAAGTATGCAAGACTATTTTTATGGGTTTCATCCATAAAAATTATTGGGCACATATGGATTCCTGGACTCTGCAATAATTTTGAGGCATCCTTGGCTTACAACCATCATTCTGGAGAAATGGAATTTTAACACTAAAGAAAAATAATCAATTCTCCCTGGTTGTTTAATTCTCTAATCAAACATCAGTGGTGGCGAACCCATTCTGGTCATATGATACATTTAGTGGCATGAATCACATTGAAAGGCATCTGTAAACATTCTGATTGGCTTCCCATACCCCAGGTGGGAGGATTTAGCATGATTTCCTCCTTCGGGTCATATTTACTTGAATAAATTACATTTTAATTCCCATTTGGTATTTTCCAAGTCATTTTGACATGAACTATCTTCTCTAGTTCAAAATATACCAGGTATATTTTGCTTTTGTCCCTTCACTTTGCAGAAGTGAAGATGGAGAAAAAGCCTCAGAAAAATCTCTGTGCTTTTCCCCTTTGTCTCTTTTCTTAAATATCACCAGGGGGATTTCAAACTCAATGCACAAGACAAAAAAGCAGCCTCCTTTCTCCAACTGCCTAAAACCCAGCAGTATTCATAACAAGTTCTGTAACCATTAATAATCCAGTCATGAAGTTGGCAACCTCTGCTGGCCTAATGGTTACCACAAGTGCCCCACGTTTTATTTTTAATTTGTGGCTTCAGTGCCTCTTCATTGCCATTCTGCTTATCTTTTCTTCCACATGCACTTCATATTGTTTGCTTTCTCCTCTTTTGGAGATACTTCTTTCAGTGTTTGTCATTAACTCTTCTAGTTCATTATAGATTTGCTTTTTTATTTCTTTCAAGATGGAGCATTTTTTGGTCAAGCAGTTATGTGGCTGCAATATCCAAAGTAGTAGTCTTTGTAAAGCATCAGCTGGAGTGTGAGTGAATGGATCTAGTATGTGATCATGGGATTGGTCCTGGATGTTTTACTAGAAGGAATCATTGGTTCTAGCCTGGCTACTTTCTTCTTGAGCTCTATCTTCATTTTGGAGATCATTCATGATCCTGTATGTCCTTTACATTGAATTCTTGATGATCCTATTAAAGGAATACATGGATTTTCACCAGATTAATTATAATATAATTCTCCTGAATTATATTTGCATGCTCCTGAATGCAAAGCTTAGTTTACCCTATTAAAAATTTAAGTATTTCTGGGTTTGTGAAGAGAGAATTATTATAATATATTCAGACCACTGATATAACACATTCCATGGTAGAATTGTTTCAGAAACAACTGCTCAGTGAGTTCAGGTTTCAAATTTGCAACATATCCTTGAGGTCACAACCTTGCTTTTTTTATGAAAATGCATACTCATTGGGCATACATATGATCTACTGAAATATCTTTTTATGGTCACCAAAAAAACAGATCACATGACTTTCAGAAGATGCAAAAGAAGCTTTTGTGATCACCTTTTCAGTAATAAAATAGAGTAATAGAGATGTCTGTACCTTCAATGTTAATGCCAGAGATCCATCTACTGTGATGTTGTAAGTTGTGAAGCCAGTTTTTTAGATACAATATGGTGCCTCCTATGTCTGCATTCTAAATATGAAGTCAACCACAAGAAAACTCAGGTGATGTGTTTTCTTAGCCTCTTTGCACACTCTTTGCACTAACCTTTACTTTCATGTTTCATGCTATATCCATTGAACATCTTGCACAGGGAAATATTTGATGTGAGAATGTCTACACAGGCCTGGTACATATTTGCTCATGTGCGTGCCTATAAGCTCCTGGATTTTGTTCTTGACACAGCCATTGAGACACCTTGAGTGGATTCTGAGACATTGTTGAACACTACTGAACATTGGTGTTGAGCAAACAAATGCTAGTTATGTCTGCGAATGAGTCGTGTCTATTTAAAGTGAAAACGTGCCAGCTGTGTTTACATCATTAGAACCAAACTTCCCAATTAAACTGTTGATACTATAAATATAGTACACAACTGACTCAGAAATGGGGCTGACATCAGCGTTCTTCTTAAGGCTCGTTTCCTTGGCTTTGAGAATCATCAGCCCAAGGCAGCTGCCAAAAGAGGCAAACATTTGAGACCATCTTGGGGCATATGGTGTCATCATTTCATTTAGTAAAAGACACATGCTAAGATTACTTTTTGATTGGTTCTTTCTCAACCAGATTTCATTTTAAAAGAAGTGTTTTTGTGTTGACTGCTTAGAGAATGTTTAGTAGAGGACATGTGCTTCATGGTTTTGGAAGAATTCCTTTTCAAGTGTCTCTGTCCATAAATGTGTGTGCTTTCAGGCTCTTAGGCCTGAAATACATATGATAGCATCTGTGTGAACTGACTCTTCTAAGGTTATATCAGAATTACTGCTTCTGAGGAGTCCACAAAGCTGGAAGATTTTTTTACTATGAAATTTAGTTCACCTTTCAATGGCAAACCCTTCATTCCCCAAATCTGAAAGTTTTCTTTTTCTATTTTTAATGATTTTTTCTGCTCAAATCTAGGGCACTGAGAATGCTCTGTAGAAGAATATTCTATTGACCAAAAGACTATTTGAGTGTCCAGAAATTGCAGGGTGAGTTAGCTGCACGTTTCTTGGTATTTCCATTATACGGGCTGACCTTGTTTTATTGCACCTTGCTGCATTGTACTTTGCAGACAGGACATTTTTACAAACTGAAGTTAAGATCCTCCACCAGCAAAAAGTTTGATTCACAGGAGGCTCAGATTATGGTTAGAATTTTTTTAGCCAATACAGTATTTTTTTAAGTAGGGCACATACATTTCTTAGACATAATGCTATTATACACTTAATAGACTACAGCATAGTAGAAACATAATTTTTATATGCACTAGGACAACCCCGAAATCTGTGTAACTTGTGTTATTGCGGTATTTGCTTTGTTGCACTGGTGTGGAAGTGAACTTGTAATATCTCTGAGGTGAGCCTGTACATGCTAGCATCCTTTCATCTCCTCTTTTAGTTGAACCTTTTCTTTTTGATTTCTTCCTACCCTTCTCCTTCTTTGGGAAATAAAGAAGCACTTCTGCTCAACAAGAAAAATTCAAGTCTGTGATCCTCTTGGTGGGTACATATACTGAGCAATGGGCACATTTCAGTAGCACAGGATGATGTAAGTTTTGGGTTTTTTTTCTTGTAGTAAGAACTTCCATTTCAAAGTTTTGAGCTATTTATATTCAACTAGAGTATGCATATGTTTTTCTGTCTTTCTAAGTAAGGTAAATTAATTTGTATGTTTCAGAGGATAGCCTCTATATGTTCCAAATAAGTTTTTTTTAATCTTAGTGGGACGCTGTTGACACTCTCAGGGCATACCAGCATTCTATGACTGATGCTTGTTGGTCAGGATGTTGCCCTCAATAATCTGTGTTCACTTTGTTTCTTTTCTGTTTTACCCCTCCCTCTGAACCATTCTGTCCTCTGCTTCATAGAGGCTGCTTCATGCTTTCCACCCAGGGGAGAGACAGAGTACAGAATCTCCTAGGGTAATAAAGAATGCAATAACAATTGAGGCTGCAGAAGCAAAAGTAACAATAGGAAAGCTCAAAACAAAGGAAAAAGGAGATGGAAACATCTTTTTTTTATGTTGTCCTGTGTATTTTCTAATCACTAACATGAATATTTGCTCTCAATTTGCATCAGGGTAAAATTCCCATCTTATTTTTTCCTGGGTCATGTTGCCTACTTTTATGCCACTCTCTCCCAGCCCACTCAGCTTCATGTGGTTGAAGAAAACTGACAGGATTTCAAGGTTAAGGAAGACTGGATTATCAAATGATTCTGGTTCCAGGATCCATGTTCCCTTTTTCTTTTTTTTAAGTGTGAATCAAGAATTGCTTGATATCCTTTTTCACAAGTACTACCAGATTTAGCAAAAAAAAAGAGAGAGAGAGAAAAAGACACAATAGTTGAATTTGAATTTTAAGTAGCAAGTGTTTTATTAAATATAAGTATATCCCCAATATTGTTATTTTCAGGGTATGATTATTCTGAAAAACTTGAAATTTAAGTTTAATTAAGCAACTGTATGATATATGACTGTCCAATTTATTTGTCATCTGAAATTGTGTTTCTAGACTTGAATATGTGGAGTTACTTTTGCTTTTTATGGAACACATTCGTGCTAATTGTCTGAAATCTGTTTGTTTGTTTAACAACATGGAGAATCATCTGGAGAGAAGTACATTTCAGCCTGAGGACTGATCGCAACTGCGCTGGTGTCTTCATTCGATGGGTGCCCGTAGAGTGGGTCTTGCTTTCATCTGTTTATACTTGTTTGACACAACCTGGCTGCTGCTAGCTTTTATGAGGGCTGGGAATTAAAATCCTCAACATCATATTCTATTTGGACATTTTACTACCAAAATCCCACTTCCTGAAGGGTTTTTTTCCAGTGATTAGTGGAGTAGCCAAGGAGAGTCAGCATATACATTAGACATTTTGAATCTTTGCTGCTCAGTGCCTGGGAAAGCAATCTTGCACACATGAAGGCAGGCAGACAGAATTAACCTCTTGATTGCCTGTTTTGTACCAGGCCCCTGCTGTGATATGTCACTTGGTGGGGCATGCCATAATATGGAAATAATATGTGTGATTGTGTTTTCTCTTGGTTCAAGTGCATTGTTTAATGATAGAACAAAATAAAATATATATCCTTGTCTGTTAAAAGATTCTGACATGGGGTACCATTACCAGTATGCATAATATGATTTACTTCATTTCTCTTCTTGCTTATAAAATATTTCTATTTCTTTGCAGCAATTTGGTAAAATCTTAGATGTTGAAATTATTTTTAATGAGCGAGGCTCAAAGGTAAGCAACTTAATTCACTTTAGAATTGTGTAGCTTATTTTAAAATGCTCATTACAAGTAATGGGAAACAACTGCACTGTCTTAATCAGCACATTGTGAAAATATACTTAAGGGGGAAATCTTTAGGGACCAATTCCAGTTTCCAAAGTGGTGGGAAATATATTGGGCTCAGTTTAAAATATATAAGGGGGTAATTTAGAATTGCTGTTTTATATCTATCTATCTACCTATCTATATATTTCAAGTTTCCAGAGGAAAATTACCCATGCTTAAAAAAATAATGTTGTTGCTGCATTTTTGTTTTTCAGTGATAATTATGTTCTTTATATTAAAAAGTGAGTTGATAGTCTCATGAGCAGGTAAATATGTGATTATTCTGTATTAATAAAGTGCAGTTATTTTCCTGGGTTGCAGGGGAGAAAATTTTATATACACCAACCTTTTGAATATGGTTTTATTCGTTAGTGTGTTTACCAGTTCACATTTTGCAATTTGTCACTTCTTTGATTTTGTTTTTCCCTAGAAAACAATTTTTAAGTTGATTTTCCTAGAGCACACAGTATTAGTAAAAACTGATGGTCATATAGAGAGGCTACAGCACTTTCAAAATGGAAGTGTGTTGGGAGAAAAAATAAAGGCCAGACCATCCCAAAACGTCCTCTGTATCAGTGATTGTCTAAGTGAGGGCCCCAGACCAGCAGCATCAGCATCACTTAGGGACTTACTAGAAATGCAAATTCTCAGGGTCCAAACCAGATCTACTGGCTCAGAAACTCCAAAATTGGGGCCCAGCCATCTGTGGTTTAGCAAAGCTTCCAGGCCAATTATTAAAGTTATAAACACCATGTCTTCTCATAGGCAAAAGCCAATGCTTCATCTGAATGCATAATGCCCCTTTGCCCTTGGGTGTTCTGTGCTTGCTGAAATGTCCACGTTCCACCTGCAACTGCAGAAAACTCAAGAACCCCATGAGAATCTGCTTGAGGAAAACAGCCATAGCAGTGAATATTGGGTGATATAATAGGGGATGATGCTGTAAAAACTCATATTGACCTCAGCAACCACATAGAGAACACTTTCAATAACTCTGCCTTGTTTCCAAGTATCATTCCTCAGGTCGTCAGGAAGTTTATGGTCCCTTCTCAAAGTGGGAAAGTGGATATTAAGAGAAAGTGCTCACCTGATACAGAGACATACTGGTTTTAGCCTCATCCTTACACAGACGACTTGGGACAAGTCAGTATCCAGGAGGGTTACTTGGAAGAACTGGTTTTATCTAAGGTGGCAAGTGCTAGCTTCTTAGGTATAGTAGCCACGTCTTCCCCACATAGCAAACATTTGAATTTATTATTCCTTGGATAGTCTTAACCCCTCCCTCCTAAGCAGATATAGTAGTAACCGAATAGGATAATGCTGATTGAATTGAGGGAAGAAAATTCCAGTATCCTCTTCTCCACAGCCAAAATGATGTTGTGATGTGCCAGATGAGTTAAAAAAAATCCATTATAGTCTCTATAATATCCTAATTTAAGGACCACTGTTACTCTATAATTTCAGATATTTTATAGTCATTCTTATAATGTATTAGTAGTTTGACCTCTGGGTTATGGAAGAAAGAAGTTAACTCTCTTTCTGCTTCTTGTATGAAAACTATTACAGGGACTATTTCTATACCTGCAAAGCCAGGCGCATAAAGAAAAAAATGTACCCAGTCTAAATCTTTCACTCAGGCCTGATATATTCTGGGCAAAGTTATAGATGAGGACCTGAAATGTTGGCCAACTTTTTTCTCATCTAAATCTGTAGCTTCCCTGCTTTTAAAGTTTTTTTTAATTTCTATTTAATTTCTATTTTGTTTTGTAACTTTTGCCAGTTAGAGAAAGCTATTTGACTCCTTTCGAGAGCTGTTTTGGAACATTAGGAGAATTTCGTTTGCTATTTTGAAAGTACAATGGCAGTGCTATTTTTAAGACTTATTCCGTCATATCCATGATTAGCCTGTCTCTGGGGCTTTAGGAATAAGACCACTTGAGTTCGCCTCATCCAGAAACTGACTTTGTGAAGTTGCTTTAAAAAAAATGGAAACATAAAAAATAGCCTCTTTCTCTGTGGGTACGCTCCCTCTCAAAGAACCTGTCTGGTCTTGCAGGTGTTGGGGCTGACTGTTTAGGTACCAGTGTCATAGAGACAGTCCATTTGGGATCTGCTAAATGGGGGCAGCAGCTCACCCAGGGATATTTTTCATACTTGACATTATCCTTTACGGGAAAGGGCCTATTTAAAGGAACATCTCCATTTTAATGGCTGAAAAACCTGAACTGGTGTTATGACCTCATTTTCATCATTTGGTGCTGGAGATGCAGCCAGCAAGTGGGTGGGCCCCTAAGATCTAGGAGCTCAGCTGCTGGATGTTCTGTTTGTGGACAGTCCCCGTTCAGGTCACTTAGTACTAAGGTAGTATGGCTGTGTGTTCTGTGAGTGTTTGGGTGTGTGTGTGTGTACATGTACGCCTATACCTACACAAACAGTATCCATATTATCCTAGAAATGTGTAACATAAATAATGCACTCACGTATGGATAATTATATGAGGAAACCACATTTTACAAAGATATGCCAGACTCTGAAAATAGAAATTAGTTAGCACTTAGGGGTGAGAGGTCCTGTAATTCATTTTTCCTTTTAGGAGATTTAAAAATATTTTGTTTGGTTCTGAAATGTTTTGTTTGGGGATATAGCCAAATATAGCTACTTGTAATATACCTAGGAAATATACAGTCTGGCCTTTGATTCAATAGATACCTATAAGCGTGGGTTATGTTCCCAGTGCTCGACAGCGAATCAACTGTGAGCGAGACAGGAGAGCCATCATCCTCACAGATTTTCCTGAGTAGCAGGAAGACAAACCACTGCAGTACAGTGTGCTATGGTCTGTGACGAATGAGAGACTGCCAAGACTCCAAGCAGGCATACCAATGTTGCTAGACGATGGTAAGCCTTCTGGGAAGATGGGGCATGTAAGCTAAAGGAGAAAGATGGGTAAGAATTTCCCAGGGAAGGGAAGGAGGGGAGGTGGCCTTCCAAGGAGAAGGAGGTGCCTGTACAAATGTCATTGAGAAGAAGCAAGATGTGAAGCTCTTAATTCCATAGGAAAATGAACCTTCAGACTCTTATCAGTGGCTTCCTTTGTTACAGATAGCAGTCCTCTGCACCAGAAACTAGAAGGATTGGATTCTCGTATAAGATGAAAAATCAGTGTACGCATCTATCCTGGGTGCTTCAGAGCCTTTATGTAAGATATAAAATGTGTTCCATAATGCAAAAAAAGAAAGTTATCGACTTAAACTTATGCTACAAGACCAAAGTAGAAAAATAACTAGGGTACAGGAAGGTCAGAATTCAGGATTCACAGAAAGTTTTAAAAATAATAAAGTTGCACTGGTCTGGCAGTCTGTCTTAGAGTCACCATTATCTGGCCTATCGATTGGGCCTTCCCATGATGGGGTGGCACATGCCACCAATCCCCTTCTCCTGCAGCGTTGTGCCTTCTTCATGTAGCCCCATGCACTCTTGATCCCTAAGGGGTTACTCATCAGCATTGCACTCAGTTTCAGGCCAGGTCTAGAATGTGCTTCTTTTGTTCCCCTTTGTAAGACTGAGATAAAAATATTCAGATTATTTTTAAGAACTGCAAGATGTTGTTTCCTTGAGATAGAATTCAGACCCTGAGGCAGGTCAAAAGAAACAAGCTCAGCACCAGCTTTCAGCATTCCCTGGCACCTGTGCTTGATGGAGAGGATACCTGAAAATGGCCGGGGGATGGTGTCCCTGTTTATAGTGTAGTTCCCTAGGTGAGAATTCTGGTAGTCATCTGACCCAGGTGGCCTTATCGCTTCTTGTCTGGGTAGGACATATGATGTTCTCGTGGAGCAAGTAGGAAAGTCCCTTGGATATTTGGGGGAATGTTTCCGGAGCAAGCTGTTCTTGAACCCAACTTTGCCCAATCTCAACTCAACTCAGGATCTTAGCAGACTGAAAATAGAAGTATTGAGCAACGCAGAGAGAGAGAGAGAGAGCTTAGCAGAAAATAATGAGAGTAACAATAATAATAAAAATAATCAGTGTACTGCCATTACTTCAAAACAAAGCAAGGACTTGAGAATGTTGTGGAATCTTTCTTTGTAGTTTATGAATTTTCTTTGGGATTCAAAATATATTTCCATCTCCACCTTTATCTCTTCCTGACATGTATAATGCAGATTTTAGATGAGGATGGTTTGCTTTGGGTTCAGACTAGATTCACGATAACTCGGTTCTTTGGGACGATGCTCTAGGCAGGTGGGTTGAATGTTCAGTTTCACCTGGTCACGTTCTTCCTGACCTGTGGTGATAATGACTGCTAGTGCCCACAGACACCAATCATGCCACCAAGTCCTTCATCCATGAGACTTGGATTATGAAGTTTTCCTTCCTTGCCAACTGAGAGAATTGCCCCTGATACAGCCAGAGTCCTGGTTTCCTTTATTTATTATTAAATGTATGGCAGCATGGCTACAGATGCTAGGGAATTTGGGTTATAGGTGAGGAAGACAACATTGCTATGTGATTTTGGCTGTACTCCTACATATAAGATACAAATAACCCTGTCAGATAGATACTTGCCCCCAAAATGCACCCCAGTCTACAGGTTGCTCTATAGAAATTGGCAATACAATATTCTACCTCATACAAAGAACCGAAGTCTTTTGATGGTGCTTAGTGATGTGAGAAGCCATGGGAATGCAATGGCTGAACAATACAGTAGCTTTTTCAACAGATTTCTGGGCTTTCCTTGGGGATTCTGAGCTGGTAGATATGTGGCAGGGCTTGGCATCTAATTTTTAAATATGCTAATTTTTAAATATTTTTAAATAAAAAAATGTTTGGGACCCACTAGCCAAGAGGCAGGGGCATGAAAGAGAGCAAAACTCCCCAAATTATGTCATTTGTTCATTGAAGAGCTGCAATTTCAAAACTATTTTGTGAGCAAGTAAACATATTTGAGTACTGAATATTGGTATACCACCTAAATAGAGCCCTTCTGTTATGGAGCGTATATTCTTATATTAATCAAATATTTCAGATATATCCTAATCACAGATCCTCACCATGGAAAATATTATGAAAGGTGTAATTCAGTCCAACCTCCCAAGTTAAATAAATTTATTTTATTCCTTCACTATAGTATCCTGTCAAGGAGTCATCTACTCTAGCTTGAATCCACTCAGTGCTGGTGTCTATCTTCTGCAGATGAGTCCATGTTAGTACTGGACAGCCCTCTGTTAGGCAGACCATTGGGCACACTCCTCAAACACCCTGAGCTGCACAGAACACTTTAGAGACTCTGAGTGATGGGGAGTTAACACTAGTTGGTTATGACTACATGTTACTTATAATTACTGTCTATTATATTAGTGAAATGGAATATCTTCCTGCCCCCAGCAAAGCTTAAAGCAAGCATTTACCTTTGCTCAAAGTTCAGATATCCCCACACATGGCATTCTTTCACCCAGCTTACACCATGAAAACCAGAACAAACTGGGAAAATTTACAATGGAAATGTTTCAAAAGGTTGGTGTATATTTCTGAACAAGATGCACACATATTTTTAGGGGTTTTAAAAATAATGTGTTGTATTTTCTGTACTCTTCTTAGGAACAGTGTCAGTGAAGAAAAAAGATGGATTTTGACAATGTGACGTTTAGTGGGGTTATTTATGAGGCTGAAATATTAACACAAAATATGCCAGTGATGAAGTCAAGGGTCTATGTGTCATCTGTCAGTAGCAGAGGAAGTGCCCAGAGTGTTTATTGTGAATAAAAGTCTATTAACAAAGCTTCTTTATTTTCTACCTGTTGAATTGACAAATGAATACCAGCTTAATGTGTTAGAACATTATAATATGTTTACTCATTTCCCTTTCTGGTCAATACAGTAGTCTGGAAAGAGGACAAACTTAGAAGCATGTGCGCTATTTTTGGTGGGGGAGGGAGGAAGTATTAATACAAAAAAGGGTACTTGAACTGTTTGCATTATTGATCAACTGATGTTTATTTCTATTCATTTCATGTGATTATTTTATTAGATCCAAGAGTTTAAGATTTATTATAAAAAAGGTCTTTCCTTTTTTAGGCTTCTAATTTTTATTTTGAGAAGTAAAGGCTGTAGAATTGATCAATTTGAATAACCCTAAAACTGCATGAAGAAGAGATGTTCTTAAAACCACACAGCATGACTCTGTAGGCAATGTTAGAAGATTTTGGCATTCATTGTTGAATTTCGTGCACACGTTTTATTTTATTTTACTCTTAATTTGCATGTCAAGAAAGTGGTTCCCTTTTTTTCCTCATTATTTCATTTTATTCTCTGTGAAGACACTGTAAATTTATTTTGATCTCATTTTCTTTCCGTTAGATTTATTTTCTTCTATAGTGACGTTTAGAAAGGTATTTTGGGTATCATTCTTTGAATTCTTCAGGGGTTATAGCTAACTGGTGACAGAAAAAAAATTATCTTGTTCACATTTGTTGCTTACTGATTGCACATCTTAGTACTCTTATAATTTCTCTAATTTGCATGTTACAGAACGGAAGCCAGGACAAGACATAGAAATTAAAGCGAGAGAACATTACACAGTGGTCGTTGACTGAAATAATAATCTGCATGTTGTTTTCCCTTCTCCCTCCTGCATGCAGGGATTTGGTTTCGTAACTTTCGAAAATAGTGCCGATGCGGACAGGGCGAGGGAGAAATTACACGGCACCGTGGTAGAGGGCCGTAAAATCGAGGTGCATGTTCAAAATATTTTCCTTTACATCTTTTTGATAAATGTCTGCTTCACGCTCATTCGTTGTTTCAGATGCATCATTGTGTCTTGTATGTGACCCTGTTCCCTTCTCATTGTTTATATATATAATATATATATTTATATATAAAAAGGAAAACTGGCCTTACTTTTTTTTCATTTTATTTTATTATGTTACTCTTATTACTGCTGAAAGGTGGATGGCAAACGTGAGACAAAAAAAGGTTAATCTGAAAGTTTTTTGTTTTTATTTTATTTTTTTATTTTCCATGTTTAAGAGTCAATGGGTGCAGTAGTTTCCAAACAGTGAAGAGAGTGTTACAAAACAAAACGAAATACAGAGCAGTTTTTTTTTCTTTTCTTTTCCTTTCCACTGCAGGGTTGGTGAGGGATCCACAGTGGTGTGCAAATTAAGCCAAATTGTGAAAGAAATAGCATTCAAAAGAACAATTGTTTTTTTAAAAAAAAAAATGAGAGGTTTTGTCCTTAAACCTTTCATTTTTTTTTAAGAAGCCAGTTTGAACCTCTATACTCTTTTGATAATAAGGTAAATAAGCAAGCAGGATTTCCTGTGCAATATCTGGCCCCTCCTCACTAGTAAACTAAACTCTAAAATTCCAGTACTCAGAATCTCCTCCTTCTACCACTGGATCTCCCTCAACGTGGCCACAGGGTCATATTTGTTAAAACTTTAAAAAAAATACCAGTTATGAATGCTTTAGTCTTTGGAGTAAGATGTTGCATATTTTGCCTTTCATTCTCCCCCTCGACGATAACGCTTAGGCCCCTCACCAAACTCTCAGTAACCATGGTAACTGTATACAAACCCATGCTGGCGATGGCGGTGAATGGTAAGTGGTGAAGTCCATCTGCCGTTACACGTATTAGTGCTGATATATCTATATACATATATATACCACGTGAATTTTTTGACTTGTTGTATTAAGTTTTCTTGATGCTCTATTTTTTTGGATATTGGTACGCCTGTAATTGAGTGTACGTTCTAAGCTAGCCTGGGAGGCACTGACTGGATTGAGACATGACCGGTGCACATCTTACTCAGATCGTTAACTCCATATTGTGTTAAACAATGCACCCTCTCTTTTATCCTTTTGTTAGCTGTGACTTTAAAGCTTGAATGATTTTGTTAATTCTTGCGATGTAAAAGGCTCTTGTTCCAAGTGTTGAATGCTAGATGTTGCATTCCCAATGGTTCTTCCCCCCTGAAGTGTTGCACACGGCTAAAACTTGTTTGTCCCTTTTTTTGACATTTATGTTCCCTTGTACCTTGTCTCTCCCTTCTTCTACTCCACTGCATGTTCCTTCATATGAACTTTACTTTATGTTTAAAAATATTGTTTCTGTGTTACCATGGAGTACACGCATGCTTTTAAATCTTCAATTATGCAGTTTCTTTTAATTTGCTTTTATTGTCTCCTTATTAAACTTTTAAATGATATGACATTGCTTTATTGAAATGATTTGTAAGTTAAAATGGTTATGAAGTAAATGTAATTATAAAAATGTATGATTCTGTTGTGCACCTACTGCCTTTTATAAATTAAAATGCATTTTAGTTTTTTTTATAAGTAATCACAGTCATAATGCATGCAACTAATTGAACTGTGGGCTGACCCCAGAATACATGCTCATTTGAGTTTTCTGTGTACATAGGTAAATAATGCCACAGCACGTGTAATGACAAATAAAAAGACTGTCAACCCTTACACAAATGGTAAGTACACGTTGGCCTTTTACAAGAAATCACCTTTGCCTCTGTATCTATTAAGTAATTTAACTAGGGAATCTGTTTCAACAAGCCATATTTGACTTAGCATGGAGACTGTTGCCCTGCTACAGTGAACCACCTGAATCAATAAGATAATTTTCACAACAGAGGTGGGTTTAGTTTTCAGGTTAACTGTGCACACCCTTTTTCCAGTCTCTCTAGGATAATTCCCACTTGGGGGTGAGATATAGTCATTATTTGGGAATTAGTTGGGTAATGTAATTTGTTGTTATGATAGCAAGTTGAAGGAGAATGGAGGTGTTTTTTTTTAACCACCACCTCCTCACTGATCACTAATCATACCTGGATGTGTGGCTGCAGAATTCAGTTCCTCCCTTGAGTCATCTTGGGAAGTGGCATGGGGGGGTCGCCTCCTGATGAGCTCTGTGTGAGTGCATTATTTCTTACTCTCTGGGTTGCCCAGTGTCAATGACCCCTCAGGGCAATTCATTTCAGCCCTTCCCAACCAAGATGTTACAACACTCCCCACACTATGAATTCATATATAACATGAATTCATACATACATGCACACACACATATATAAAGATGTGTGTGTGTGTGTGTGTGTGTGTGTATATAAAGAGTCATGAAAAATGTTCAAACATTTTGATTCTTTAATCCTCCTCAGGGTAAATCTGTAAGATATATAGGGAGAAAAGCTGCTGATATGCTGATCACATACTTCACTGTACCAAAAATTATAAAGTAAGGCACTATTAAAGTATATGTGCTTAGTGGAATATTATACCCATTAAAATGAGCTGAGTAAAGACTGAAAGAGCCCCATAATGAATAAAAGTTTTTCAAATTAAAAATTATATGTATAACATGATTTGAACTAAATTATGATGGGAATTATACCAAATGCTAATGGTTGAGTTGAATTGTGAAACTGAAAGATATTTTTTCTGTGTTTTATAGGTTTTTAAGAGTAATATAATTTTATTACTGTCATAAGGGGAAAGTACTGAATTTTCCATTTTTAACATTTTAATTATATATAAAACATGGAAATAAAGAACCATTTGCAAAAAGAAAGAAACATTAAAAAAAGGCTAAATATATTTTGAATGACACCACTGCCAACTTAGTTTTCTATCTCCCTCCTTAGAGGGTGCCACTATTACAGATCTTTGTCTATACTTTTATTTTGTATTTTTTGCATATATGTGGAGTAAGTATTTGTTTACAGCATTGACATTATTGTATACATGCTTTTATATAAATAGTATCATGGTGTACAGATAGATCATTTTTAATTGGTTTTCATAAATCCATATAAAGTTCTTTCAATGTTAATACATATAGACCAAGTTCATCCTTTTTAGTAGTTACGAAATATTCCATACATGGATATATGGATTTATTCTGAGTTTTCATACTGATTGATTTAAGTTTGTTTTTTCTTTATAATCATTACCATTCTGTAGTTTTGTCCTTGGTTTTCTTCTTTCTTGTGGCAGCCAGTGGCTGCCAATCTGGCTAAGTCAGTTTGTTCTTATTTTTAAAAGGGACACCATTAAAGAAAGATATGTCTCAATATAACAGGGCTCTAAGTTGAAAGTCCAGAAGAATTATTTATTCTGCTGACCCATTTTCCCAGCTCCAACAACCCAAGACATAGCCTTAAATGGAATAGAAAAATTTCACAACAGACTTTGGATTCCCAGTGCTGAAATGAAGCCACCTCTGATTTATGTATCATGAAGCCTTTCTGCTTGGGTAAAATGACAGCTCTGCAACTTGCCAGAGTTAGTATGTGATGACATCACCCTGACTACTGGGCATTTTTAAAAATAATACACTAGTAAGCACGTGCGTGGGTGCGCATGTTTTCATGCATACGCATGGGTGCTTGTGTGTACTGTGTATGAGAGAAAATGACGTGGGGAAGCTAAATATTATTCCTTAAGCCATATGTATGCATATTTATTTTAAAGAAAGAGTTATTGATCAATGTCATACCCAGGGGCTAAAAACTGGACCTGTGGGATTTTGCACACAATTCAAAGCACGTTCATTAATAGCCAACATTTCTGGAATACTAACTGTATGGTGTTATGTTAAGCATAGTAAATACCCTGGGCCCACATGAAATTCCGTGAAGGGGAAATAGTGATTCCTATTTTAAAGGTGCAAAAACTGAGGCTAGAAAGGAAGAAGTTATTAGTGAAGTCATTTTCTTTTGTTATGAAGTAACAGGATCTCCTGGCCAGGCCTGTGTGTGTGAGAGTGTATCACTTTCCCTCTCATCTTACAGGACTGCACTCAAATAGCAACTGGCTACAATTTAAAAAAAGGGGCTTTTAAATGTGGACCCCAGTTTCCTGCCAGGTGTTGGCATAAACAGCCCACATCCCATTCCAAGTAGCCATGCATTTCATTCTTAGTTTCTAGAAATGAGCCCTGTGGGTCTCTCATCAATGTATCTGAAAGAGGACACTCAGAAGCTTATCCTGATGCATGCACTGAGTATGATACCTAAGGGGTCTGTCATAAAAAAACTAACTTGAAAAATCAAATGTAAATCCTAATTAAATAAAGACAGTTGGAGTTCTCGAAAACTTTTGGTATTTAAAAAAAGCAGTTCTCAAAGCTTTTCCAGTTTTTAGTTAATGAGTATCATCACTACAAAGACATTTTCTGATAAATTGCAATAAAATTTAACTGAAAAAAGACAGAGACCCTCTGAGATCTTTAACAGGACTGATTATACCAAGAAGGAATATTATCACCACACACACATACAAAAGAAAGTGGTAACTGTGTGAGATGATGGATATATTAATTAGCTTGAGTGTGGCAAATACTTTACAAAGTCCATGTATATTAAATCATCAAGTTGCATACCTTAAATATGTACTAATTTTAGTTATCAATTATACCTCAATGAAGCTGGAAGAAAAAAGTCAGGACCAATAAGTCACATTAAAATGAGAAAATTAAGTGATCAGTGAGATTCATTAGCCATCTAATTCATTCTCAAAAACCATAAAACTTATACCTTAGCAAAATTAAATGTTACTAAAGTCATCACATTTTGAGGTCATCTTCAAATGGTAAAATATAACTATCAATGTCAACAGCATAGTTTTGCATTCCTTTAGTCATGTATCCAACAAAAGTTTGAGTAGCTGCAAACTTTGCAGTGATTAGTAAGATTGGCTGCGGGATGGAGGACCACAGTTAATGCTATCACGGAGAATGCGTATTCTATTTTCCAGGACATTTTAACTTGGATATAAGAGAAGACTATAGAATAACATATAGGGATTTGGAAATCCCATCAGAAAGCTCCACAAAGAGAAAATTGGGCTACTTCTATATTGCTAATCTTTCCTGAGAATTCCAAAACTCAGAGAGGAGTTGGGGTTTACTCTGCTCATTGGAGATCAAATGTTTGCTCTGCAAAACAAGTTGGGAAACAGATTCTTGGGGATTTCCTGGATGTTGGAGAAGTGTGGGTGTTAGATGGAGCTCTTTTATTTTCTTAAGGAACTTTGGAAGGCTAAAAACTGGACAAAGAGATCCCATACTACATAAAGAGGTAGATTTTGTATCAGCTCTGCCTTTGAACAATAGGTGAGTTGTTTAAACTCTCCACACACCACTTTTCTCAAGTGGGAATTGCAGACATAATAAGTCCTCCTACAAAGAATATTTGTCAGTATTATGGGAGATAAAGTACTCAACACAGTGCCAGAGTACAGAGTGCCCTAAAAACTTAATTACATATAATCTCAATAATAAATAGCCATCTTGTTCTTCTTTCGCTATAGGTAGTAAGTTGAATTCTGACAGATGTGCCACTTTAAGGATCAAATATTCAAATGCCAGTGGAGGCTGGACAGCTAAAATACATGAGCAAACAGAGAAGGTCTGATAAACTCTGTCTTTTAGACTATCTTTAATTTACATACTGGGAAAAGCAAGGTATTTCTCTACCAGAAGAACAAACAGCACGGGGTAACAATAAAAGATTGCTGACATTTAGCCAGCAAGCCAGCCACACCACAGGGAGTAATGGTGATTGTGACTAACTGGGAGTTTAATGGGGTGGGCTCTGGTCACCCCCCAGCAGTCTGAAGTTGCCATTTCTACTAATGTTTCAAAAGAACAAAAACTCCTGTATTTCAGATGAAATCTAAATGTTGATAAGAAATGTATGTGGGCAAAAAATAAAAATAAAAATACTGAGTGAACCAAACACAACCTGCCACTAACTTTTCATTTTGGGCATTGCTTTGTGCACCATTTCAGTGACTGGGTCCCTGGCACTCTCAGTATGTGTCTTTAGAAAATATTAGCATGCAGTTTCGGAAATCCCTGTGGTATAGTTAAGGGTACATTCTTAAAAGTGTTTCTTCAATATCTAACCTAATAAAGCCCTAGTGAAGGTCTGTGCTGGTGTTTGTATGAGTGTGCACATTGAGACTTGCCTTTTAACACCTCATAGGGCCATAATTAATACCAGGGATCTTGGCCAGTGTTTTTACAGAAAGCTGGCCGATGACCTTTGAGAAGCTAAATTTGAGGATGGGAGCACTGACTTTGATGCAGCCCCTCCAGGCCCAGCCACAGAGGTGTCTTTCTAAAGAACTCCTGTATCTGATATGGAGAAAGACCCCCACATGTCTGTTCTCTGCTCCACTGCCTTGTTTTATGGGGGGGCCCGGGAGGCCTGGAGCAGTGGGCTTTATCAGCTGTTCTCCTTTTGTTGTAAGCCTCATTGTTCAGTTTAATGTCCTTGATCAAAATCTGTGAATTTGTAGGGCCTGGGGATGTACACAAACTGCCTGAGAAATTAAAACTGGGATCATTTTGTCCGTCTTCCTGACAGTGCAGGCTCCTGTCTCCAGCAGGGTTATCCCAAGGGTCTCTTCCAGGTACTAGATGGAGTTACAGGGACTAGAATTCTATTTGCATGTAATTTGCATACATTTACATAAGCCTGCATGAGCTCTGTAAGTCTTAAGAGAAGTGATTTTCAAAGGCTATATTCTTATTGCCTTTCTCTTGAAGACAGTCATCCCTAACAGGGTCCTTCTTTATTAGATGTATATCAGGAAGCAGGTCATTGGAGGTTGGAAGAAGACAGAATCCTAGCCGAAAGGAAATGAGTCTATTAGAAAAAGCTTTATATTCCTTCAGTTCCTTTGGAGAAAAACTAAGTAAATATTTATGGAGCACCAACTTTTCACCAAATACAGTTTTAGTTGCTGGGAATTCACATTGGATGGCAGACCTACTCACTTTATTATTAATTTTAATAAAGGAGATGGTAATAAAAACAATTAAGAACAAGCAGAGAAAGAAAAAAGATAAACCCAGGTAGTATTAACAGCTATACAGGAAACAAAACTAGGACTTGAATCAGAGAGTAACTCAAAGGACGGATGGGGAGGGCATGGCATTAAATAGATTCTCCGGGGCAGACATTGGAGACCTAAATCACATCAGGTCAAAGTTGTCAAGAGCTAATGGATCAATCGAGATAGATAGATGAAAAAGAGAGAGATTAGATGGATATAGATAGGTAGAAATAGGAAAAAGGTTATTTGGCTCAAGGAAATGAGGAAGATAAAAGCTTATGAGAGAAACATAATTTTTAGGCCATCTTAGATACCTCTTGAAAAATCTCTTTGAGAAAAATGAAAGACTATTGGCATAACTTATCTTTGACAATTATATCAAAATTAATCGATGGGTCCACAGTCAATGAATGGTGTGTTCCAGCTTTGTGTGCAAATTTAAGACAGCTAATAAAGATGTATACAAGAAACAAAACTCTACTTGAGTAGTGTTAAAAAGACCCTTTCTCCACTACCAGTGAAAGGTAGGGCATAGGAGGGAGGTGTAAGAGGGAAGAAGGGATAATAAAGTAATCAATTAATAATTAATTTAATATAGCTCCATATAGGTTTCTTTCACAAACTCTTGACTTCTATTAAGGACTAGACAGAGAATGCTAAATATGTTTAGATAACCCTGTAGTTTTATTTTCAACTAGTTTGCTTCATTTTCTCTCAAATTTCAAATGACTCAAAATGTGAACATTAGTTCCCAGCTCCTCACGAATTTGGCATTTTCTTATTTGAGAAGCAGTAGAATTTCAGTTGATCAAATTGAAGTCATTTCCACCTTCATAGAAGATATATTCTGAAATGTTTGGGGGTAATATTTATTTTTATATCACTATAGAAATTCTTATAACACAGGATATGGTTAATATGAGAGGAAGTTGTAAATGTGAAATTTAATAAACCATTGGGAAAATAGCTCTCAGAATTTCATGTCCTTTTCTATATAGTTCTAGAACATGGCTAAGGATTTTTCATTAATAAGCCTCCCAAGTAATTCAAAGACAACCCTCTGAAAAACTCTGTCCTAAGAACATTATGGGGATGGTAAACCAGCAAGCTTATTAAAGTTGGAAAAAAAAGTTTCATAGAAACCAAATATCTCACAATATTCTAGAAAGTCCTTAGGTCCACCCAGGGCATGTCTATTAAGATATTGAGCTTCTTAGTGGATCAGTAGACAGTGGCTAGTCCCGGCTGTTCTTACAGGCATATCACTCAGGTCAGACACTGGGATGTCACACCTCTTCCTTAGGGAAAGAGTTCAGAGGGCTCTCATCAGAAAAACCTTCCCACACAACCCAACTTTCACTATTGCTTTTGCTCAGGGGCATTTATTAAAGGACCTCCAGTACTGGACCCTCAGCCCAAGGACACAGGTTTTTCACCTAAAGGGAGCACACCTGTCCTTCATTCTCTTTCAGGAATTCCATAGAATGGATGTTTTCATAAAGACATGCCAGCGAGAGCAGGAAATGATCGCCAAACCCTAAAACATGATCATTCTTCTGAGAATGTTCCATAAATAGTACCCAATGAGACTCTAATATGGGTAGTTTCTTGCTTTGCAAGTGTTCTTCTAGGCTCTTTCCTTGAGTAAAAGTTTTTGAAGGTCCAGGATTTATTTCACAGAATTTTAGGAAAATTACAGGATTCTGTTCATCTTATATACAGGTTATTTGAAAGTTACCTTAGATATCATGCATTGATTAAGAATCATTATGGTTCCTGCAAATAGTGAAATGTATTCCACACTAAATATCTACTGGATAAATGTCATTTTCTTTGGGATTTGAAAAGCATTTTGAAATTCTAGTCTCTGGGTCATAATTACAAATGACAATTATCAGGAAATGTTGCTGCAAAGATTCTGTTCATGTGGGCTTTCAAACTTTTGTGACCCTAACACACACAAAGACATGTTATGAATTATTTTAGTAGTGATCTGTGAAAGAATAAAATAATGAAATTATTATAGTGGCTCTAAAAATATTGATATGGGAGGAAATTAATTACCACATCATTTACAAAAGGTTCACATATAGCTTGGTCAGTAGCTTCCATACTATTATCTTGTATAGGCAGAAAATTAAAGAAGGGAATAAATCTGTTCCCCTATGTAGAGTTTCCAAATAATTTTTATACATACCCAAACTATATATTTTCTGAATTTTAAAATTAAAAAAAACAACCGATTAGATCTGCAGTTAATTTGCAATGATATTAGTTGCTGAATCAAAGGTGATGTTAATGTTTTTGTATATGTCTTTCAAGGTTGGAAATTGAATCCAGTTGTGGGTGCAGTCTACAGTCCTGAATTCTATGCAGGTAAAGAATTTCCCTTTGCATGATGTCTTCTTGGTCTTTTCTGTATGTGCTTTGCCTGGCAATAAAGAATGACTATTGTTTAAAAAAAAAAAAAAAAACTAACCCAAGTAAATCTTTATCCTAAGAAGTTCTAAGTGATTTTTTTTGACAAAATCAAAAGTGTTTAAAACCCTTTCAAAAAGTAAGGGGGGATCACATAAATTCATGTGGAGTAAGCGTAGAGCCATTGTTGCTAATGACATTTCCCATTGATTTTGCCCTTTAAAAGTATGGAAGCTTTGTTCAAGAGAAAATTGAACAAGTGTAGAGCTGTTCATGCCCATTTTATGTCAGTATACCTGGATGTGTTTTTTTAGTCACACATTTCCATTTGGGGTTGCATTTTTTCCTTAGCAAAACAGAGAACTGGACTACTTATTTCAATAACGTGGCCATGTTCAAATTGCCAAAAGAAAAACTGTTTAGAAAACTGGAGAAAAGTAAACTGTCTTTTTTTCTCCATTAATCAATTTCCTTTAGCAATTCCATTTCTCTCTGTTTTGCCTTCAACGAAGTATCTCTCTTCACTGCTTTCCTGCCTACACCACAACAACTACTCAGTTGGAAATCCACTGTCATAGAAAACTTGATCATCAAATTCGGAGAGGGAGTAACCCAGAAGCAACAGTGGCTGAGATTTTTGCTAGGCTTGGCCTGTCACTTCTGCCCATCGTGTCTTTGGCCATTAATAAGGCTGCACGTAACACCTGGGAACCTTAGTAGATTTGCCCCATGGATATTGAAAAGAGGTCTTTCCTGATGTGACCTTTATTTTTTAATAAGGAGAAAGAAATGACCAATTGGTCTATCCAAGGGTTAAGTCATATCTCTTGCTTTTTTTCTTCTGGGATGCCTTACTGCTATCATTGTCCTGATACTAAGCATCCACCCTAGTGGATGACAGAACAGCATGGGAAACTTAGACAGCTATTTATTATAATAACCAACTTGATTTTTTAAAAAAAGTAAGTCTGGGAAAGCTCAATATGCATTCTGGATTTTAGCTAGACAATGTTTGTAGTTGTTTTTCATGTGTGAATTTTACCATAAGTCTGGGTTAAGTGCAAGGGCTCTATGACTGTGTAGTAGCAGTGTTGACTCTTATGAGTGGGGAGAGACATAGCTATAAGGCTTCTTATGGTCATTCGGTGGAACCCATATCCTAACAGGACACCTACAGAGTGAGAAATGTGGCTATTACACCCAGGGTTCGAATACTGGATCCCTAATTGCCAGCTGTGTGACTCTAGGCAAGTTACTTAACCTCTCTGTGCCTCAGTGTCTTCATCTGTAAAATGGGAGATGATAATAGTAATGAACTCACAGGTATTTATAAGAATTACTTGGCTTAATATATGAAGAGTGTTTGATGCTTTGCTGGCACCATATAAACCTTGCGTAAATAGAAATATATAAGTTAATATCCTACCTCTTTGCCATAACAGGAAAGTTAGCTGAGACTTGATGCTTGGGAACTGTGAGTGTACCATTAGACTAGGAGATTCTCTTCTTATCTCATGAAAGGAGTAGTTCTTCCATTCTCAGCATGTCCATTTGGGGGAAGTTAATTTCTGGGGCCAGAGGTAAAGCAGTCTATTCAGGGGTCACAGATGTTGCTGGGGTTCATCCTTGTCCAAAGCTGCAAAGAAAGGAAATTGCCCAAAGGTACATGGAGACTGTTGGACAGCACCTTCTGTGTACCTGCAGATGCTCCCCAGTGAAATGGAGTAGCTGGAGTAAAGAGGTGGCAGATTCTGTGTATATGCATGTAGACATGTGTATGCCTGCCTGCCTGTGTGCACATTTTCTTCCCAAAATTATGGGTCAGAAACAAGAAGAAAGATGTCATCTGATGGGGAGGTAGGATATGAATGCATGTATTGTAATAGAGTAAGGAAAGTGCATTTTTCCAGTCCCATACAAAGTAGTTGGGCATTTTTGTCTCTGGCGATCAGGAAAACACCAAATATCTTTTTCACATGTGATTTTAAACCTATATGCATATCTGTGGGTGTTTAAGAGAACATTAAGACAGAAGAAACAATTCAGACTAATTTATATGTACCAAAATAAATTAATCTGTGTAACTTTCAGAACAGCGATTTAATTTAGCCCTGGGCCCATCTTCAGCTGTTAAATTACTGGGCTACAGAGAAAAAACAAGCTTCAATAAGGATTGATATAGGCCAAATACTTTGCATGGTCAGGCACTGTTCTAAGCACTGTACCTACATTAATGTGTTTAAACCCTTGTGGCAATTTTCCAAGTGAGGAGACTAAGGTTGAAGGAGTTTGCATCATGGACCTAAGACTGCATAACTGATAAGAAGCCAGCTAGAATTTGGAATCAAGAGGCTGGGTTCTTTACAACCAGCTTATACAGCTGCCTTATCTTTTGTGAATATTAAAAGTCATAATTCTTACTGACTGTGCCCTATGATAGTGGTCCATACGTCTAGACCAGTCAAATTAAAGAAGAGAAGGAAGTAAGATAATTATTTTGGATTATTTCCACCACCAACACCATATTGAAACATGTTCTCTAGTTGTGTCAGGGGAACCTTTAAGGAGTTTGAACAACCAAATAATTATTTCTACGAGTTGTTCCAAAACACTTAAGACTTAAAAAAATGGGTCATGGATAAATAAGCGATACTTGCGAAATCTGAACATTCGAGTTTTCAGTTGTCAGTATCTTGGCCTCTCCTTAATCAGAAGCTTTCCCTTTTTTGCCAGAGTTTGTGATATCAGAAATGTGAGGAACTATTACTGCAAATTCAATACTCCAGAACAATTCCTTTGAAATATTTGAAGACATGTAAACACTGAGACTCCAGTTAGCTTAAGTCTAAAGTTTCAGTCACCTGTATCTATGGAATGCGTACAGGCATGGGCAAAAGTAGGTTTGTGTTTGCAATACAAATAGATAATATATTAATTAACCAATAATAACACAAGAATAAACTGTTTTGTATACTCACAACTATAAACCCACTCTTGTCCATCTTTGTATATGTAAAGATGTATCTGTAGAATGTATTCATTGCTATAACCAGGTATAATTACTAGTGTCACACATTTAAATACTCATGACTAAAAATTTTGGGGGCATTTTAAATTTCCCCAAGTATAAAAGTATTCTGGATGCATTCTACAGGCAGAATGTTTTGAATATGTCTCAAAGCTGAAATGAAGACCCTGTCATTGATTTGCTAGGGATATTTAGCAGGTCAGCCCTGTATCTGCCTAAGAGAGAAAGCCAGACTTATTAACCATTTCTCTATATAAGATTTTGTGTTAATGACACATATCATAATATTCCCATAGTATAATTATTGACTTTCTGAAGCTTATGCAGAATTAACAACCCAGCCTCCAATTGTCTCTCAGAATGGGGCATGAAAAGTTCACATATTTTGTAAATTAAAATCGATATTTTCAATCTCTTCTAAAGGTAATTTTCCTAATTTAGTGGTCTTTTCCCTAACATTTATTTTCTCTTTTAATTATAAAATGGCAGGTTATTGATTTTTCTATATAACCTCTTGACGCCCTGAGTGCATTTTTATTGCTAATGCAGGGTGGGGGTGGGGAGAGCAGTTGCACCTCTTAATGAGGATATTTAATTACTAGCTGAACAGTATTAATTTGCTTTGATAAATTATGACATGCACTCTCCCTCGTGTGAATATTCCAGAGGAAGCATTTAGAAAGCTGTTATGGAAGGTCTTTCATTTCGGGTGGTTCTTCTGAACTCTCATCAAGTCATACCTGGAAGAAGTCTTTGAAATGCTTATCCATCACAATCTCCAAAAGCAAATATACATAAATCAGCTTAATCCCACGAACATATATAAATCTTCTCCAAAGACAAGTGGGTGTTTCCCTGTTATACTAAACAGCATTGATTATTTTTCTTAAGTCTTATCATCTTCAGACTCCTTGAGGTTTATTCTCAAGACAAAAGATTGTTAAGTCAATTTTAAAAAGTCCAGGTAGGTCTCAAAGACTTTAGCTTCTATCTATGACCATTCCATTTTAGAATTTAAAGAAAATTGAAGGTCCTAAATAGAGGTGGAGTATCTACAAATATCTGTTATCAGTAGCACGCTTCAACATATTTAATGTAATAAGAAATAGTGCTTCTAAGAATCTCAATAAGGAAGGCTCAAAGGGGATTCTTACAATTTCCCTGTCTTGTGAGAAATTCCCTTTGCTTGCCAATAAAAAGATTTTTACAAAGTGGTGTCTTTGAGAGATAATCATGATATCTAGCCCAGGAAACTGTTGATCAGAAGCAACTTTAATCTTCATAAATAAGTAAAACAAAATAAAAATAAATAACAGAAGGTTATACAAAGATGTTGACATGGTACTGACAAATGGCAAATTCATCTGTTTCTCAGTTGCTGCTAAGATTGCCGCAAAGCTCAACCACACTGTATATCATATCTGCCAACTCATTTCTGTGATTAAATATTCCATCAGTGGAGCTCTAAGGCGGCAGAGCTTAACAAGATTCATAAGATGCACCACTTGAACACGCATAACTCACTTCCATGGATGGAGAGCACCCCACTTGCAAAGGAAAATTGGAATCCAGTTAAATTACTCCACAAGTCGAGATCAATAAGGAAAGGAAAGGATCTTTCAATTCAATGCAAATCTAAGATATAGTTAGGTTCTGATGACAAGAAACACACAATTCAAGTCAATAATATGAAGACACAGAGTAAATCACTCAAAAACCTTGAAGAGGATGATGAAAAATAGTCTTGGTGAGACTATAATTATGAGCAGGGTTTTTGGAGGGGGCAGAGAAGAAAGGAGATCCTGAACATATACTCCTCCTAAAAATAAAAGTTTCTATTTCCAAGGGGGGGGGGAATAAATAACATGTACTTAAAGAAGGGCATACCTGGCTGCAGTCACATTTGAAAGGAGGTCAGGTCTTGATAGTAGGGTTATCCTGGGGTGATGGTAGGATCGGATAAGAGATAATGAGTATAAAATAACTTTATAGGCAGTAAAGTAAAATAAAAATATAAAAAAGATTAGTGTAATAACTGAAGTCACCTCAATTATGTCCACATCAGTACAAGCCTAGCCATGGACCATGTGACTGGATACCAGGCAAGGTGATGGGAAAGTGGATTGAAATTTCAATATCAATTTTTAAAATGAAGAAGATGGATATAGCACTCTGTGAATGCTTATCTTGAAAGGGAAGCTGTATTTGACCTTGGATTACTGGTTTTTATGGGCTTTTGGGTCAAAAGAAGGTAATGTAGGTCTCCCTCCCAGTTGCTCCCCCGAGCCATGTCACTCGACTGAGTCCATTACAGTTAAGAGAATGACCTTCAGCCATACTTTTAAATGAACTTCTTTCCAATTCCCTTCCTGAAGTTTAGATACAATAGCATCTGAAAAAAGTAAGATTATCCTGAACCTATGGTAACTGTAGTCCCTGACCTAAGCTGCTTTTCTTCTATTGGTCACAGTCCTAGACTTTGGGTTGGGCTTAGGATGCTCTGCCAAAATACTAGTGACAAAGCATGCCCTGTTTGGGGTGACTACCTTAGCATCCTAAAAGAGTGGAGTGTGGGTTTGACAGGTACCTGCTGCCACTCTGAGCCCCTCAAAGCAGCCAATATTCAGGCACTGCTCTTAGCATTAACATTTCCCACATCCACCCAGAGGGCCAGACTCATCTAGACACACAGCCATGGCAATAAGGAGCCATTCCTTATGAACAATGACCTTTGGCTCTGAGATGTTTTGTATAATTTACACATCTGCCAGATTAAATGCAGTGTACTTCGGTGAACTGGAACAGAAGAGTCCAGATTTAAGTCCCCAAGCAAAGGATTTTCAGCCTGGAAATGTTCCACTTTGAAGATTTTTATCTCCTACATCTGTTTACCTTTGCCTCCCCTTTTGGTTGCAATTCACTTTCATTCACTCCTCTCCTCCCCCATCTGTCTTATCAGATTTCACTCCATCCCTGTCCACATGTGGTCTTCATTTTTACCAGGGTTCTTCCCTGTGCCACAGAGGGAATGCATCTCAGTTTTTATGAAGCCTGTGGATTTTTTATTTTGATCTTCAGAACTTACTTATGTGCTGAAAACTTTCTAAATAAATTTCCTAAATAAATGAGTTTCCCTTCTATTGCATGGAAAGACTATTAAGGAGAGCTCCCCGAAAGCAGGGAGCTACAGGACAATTGTAGGAGCCCCACATCTAGGCTGTGGAGGAAGATGAGGTTTGAATACCTGGCTCTGGTTAAATTTCATAGGGAAAGTTTCAGGCTACATCATCAATATACTAAACAATTCAAAATATCAGCAACATAAAGCAATTTTGGCCACTTATAAGCCAGGCATTGTGCTAAACACTTTGCATCTCCTCAAATCCTCAAAAGAATGTCATAGCATTATCTTTCTTATAGAAATGATGAAAACAAGGCTACATGGAGCATTATCTCATTCCCTAAATCACAAAACTAGTATGTAAAACAATTGTGTTTATTACATAAAGGTCTTTTCTCTAACCTCAAAGCCCATGTTTTTCATTACCTTGCTCTGCAGTTTCCTCTATAGGAGTAGGTGAGGGCATGGCCCCAATGTCTTCTATCCATCAAGTCACAGAATATTATAATAACTAATCAAAATATCTTTGTATTTAATATTACACACATGCTAAACTCCATGCTGGGATCTTTACATATATTTACATAGATTACAACTTGGCAGGGTTGGTGTCCTTATATGTTGCAGATAAATCATAAATCCAGTCAAGTTAAGTTGCCCAACGTTGCTGACTTTGAAAGCCAAATAGCTGGATCCAAACCTATCTTTGTGAATCCAAAGCTCATGCCTTTTTATTAAACAACTTACCCCAACGAATGCTTTAATTAACCCAATATTCTGGATCAATGGTTCTGAACTGGGAGTGATCCCCACTCCCACCCCACCCCAGAGGAATTAGGTAATTTCCAGAGATATTTTTCATTGTCACTTTGGGAGGATAGGTGTTCACTACTGACATCTAGTGTGTGGAGGCCAGGGATGCTGCAAAACGTCTGCAGTGCACAGGACAGCCCCTCCCCGCCCCACCACAAAGAACGGTCTGGCCCAAATTGTTGATGGTAATAAGGTTGAGAAATCCTGTCCTGATAGAAGCACACCAGTAAAGCACACCAAATATCCTAATAACTCTTATGCTCTACTGCTTGCTACTACTAAAGATGCACAACAGCTGTAATTATCAATAGCGATCAAAGCACTTAAAGAGAGATATTTGCCCACATATTTCATCTTCTGGGCCTTGTGATTTTTGACTCCAGAAAGGACAAGCATAAAGTTTGATTATACACTGCAGAGCTGTATTGGGGATTCCAAAAACTGCACCGTGATTGGCTAGAAGGATTCACAAGACTCGGAAAGGCTCTTATACTTACAGTTCCATTTTATTTCAGCAGAAGGATACAGATTAAAAATCAGCAAAGAGAAATAGTATATTACGGCAAACCCCAGAAGTCCAGGAAAAAGCTTCTGGGTGTGCTCCCCCTGTGCTGTGGAGTCACAGGAATTTGGTTTTCCCCACAATGATGTCTGACAACGTGTGCAGTTGTCAGTCAAGGAAGCTCACCTGAGATTCGGTGTTCAGGGCTTTTATCTGGGAGTCAGTCACACAGACACGGAACAGCCATGTGACTGTCCTCAACTACCTAAAACTTAGGCCCCAGAGCAAAAACAAGCATTCCCCAAATCTCAAATGGATATAGTAAACTACCTTATCAAACTGGTACTGTGTGGCCTAAGGCCTCAGGCATCCAGAAACCATCTTATCAGGTAGTCTGATCCAAGGGCTCAAATCTTATCTCCTGGGAGTTGACTAAGGGCCAGTCCTAAAAACTAGCCTTTGTTAGGGGAGGGTGGGGGTGTGGAATTTGCAGGGTTCCAGCAGCCCAGCTGAGTTAACCCTTTCCTGAACTAAAGAAAAAAACGAAGGTGAAAAGTTCAGAATATATAGCATTGGTGATAATGATGGCAATGGTTGGCATGGTGAGGTAAGACATACTACTGGGTTGGTTGATTCTAGTAGAATCCAGATGAATTTAGTTATTTAAAAAAAAATGTGTGGCCTTTCACTTAGAGAAGGGTCAGCAAATTTCCTCAGTAGAGGGCCAGTTAGTAAACATTGTAGGTTCTGCGTGCCATCTGGTCTCTGTCACAACTACTCAACTCTGCCGGTGTACTACAAAAGCAGCCACAGACAATACATAATGAATGGGCTTGCCTGTGTTGTAAGGAAACTTTATTTAAGGACACCAACATTTAAATTGCATATCATTTTCACGTGTCATGAACTGGAGATTTTTTTTTTAACTCCAACTATGTAAAACTGCGAAAGCCACAGCTCTATTCTGCTGACCCTGGCTTTGGAAGTCCATATTTAATAAACACAAAGCCACTAGTTTATGCTTTGAGGAGTTTCATTGCAGTTGCCGTTTTTTTAGTATTGCACAGGTTTAGCAATTACACACTGGAGGAACTTGTAAGGTTCGCTGGCTGTCACTCAGTTGTATGATTTCATCAAGGAAGGGCCAAAGAAAGAAGCCTTGTATAAATTAACACATGCCACTGCCTTGCATCAATTCACCCTTTAGCTCCAGTGACAGCACTGAGGGCCTGGGCAGTGCCAGGCCCTGTGAGGAGAGCTGTGGAAGCAGTCCTTCCTTCCAGAGTTGAGCAGGGCCCCGAAGGATGCCGACAAAGAAGGAGACTCGGTGTAGAATAAAGGATGGTACCTGCTGGAGCACTGAGAAATAACAACCGCCTGCACTGGCAGTCAGAGGGGTACTATAAATTGGGTTTTGAAGGAGAAGGATAAGTAAGAGTTCACCTGGAAAGAAAGTGGGGTAAGATCATTGCAGAGGTAAGTAGGAGTTTGGTAGAGTCCAAAGGAATTTCTCAACCTTTATCTTCAGAATACATTGAGAAAGATTAAACAAACAAACAAAAACAATTATGGGTACTTGATTTTCAACTACAGTGGAAATTTCTGAGGCAAAGTCAGGTTTCCCTCAAAGGCTATGAAATATTGATCTGTTGAGATCAGAGGGGACCTTCTAGAGAAAAGTTGCAAAAGACCTGATAATACTGAACAAAGGAATCTGAATTCTGGGATTTATCCTTTGAGCCACAGGCAACCATTGAAAGCTCTGATAAAAACATAAAACAATAAAAAAATAAATGAAACAAGCAAAACACCTGATGATGAGGTAGCACCCATATCTACCTTTGAAATAAATATCAGTCTTATGAGAACATATTACTAGTATGTAGGTTAGGCCCTGGCAGCTTACAAAAGCAAGGCCATACCAGCAACTGCTCACCAACCCCAGAGGTCCTGGTCTTCACAGACCCCAGATAGCTAAACCGGTGCCCAACCCCAAGGCTATTATAAAACTTGTTTCCTGGTTGTGTATAAATCTTTTCTAGGAAAGGAAATTCCCAGACATTTTTTTTAAAAATTAGGTGATGTTTTTATGTATATATTAACTGGCATTGTCATTTTACTGTATAACATTTAGTTTTGAAGATATTTTGTTTCCCACTTTTAGAGTTCTTTTCAAGATGTGTAGTTCACTGTTATTAGCTCAAGATTGAGTTCTTGCATAAATAGAGATAAATTGGCCAAAGATTGTTTAAGGCTCTGCGTGGAATTATATGTAGATACAAATTCTCCAAGTAGGACCCAAAGCTGTCCTGTTGTCTTTTTAAAATGTAGTGTTGAGGAACCAGCACACAGATGGCAAAACCTACGTAGATTAACTGCATCGATGACAGTTAATGCATTTCTAGAACTTCTATAGAACTGTTACAACCCATTACAGTCGAAATACTGGTTTGTGAAAAATTAATAAAGCCAGTGGAAAATGAAATCCAGCATCAGCATCAGTTATTTACACCCAAAGAATCAGCCAGAATTAATTATGCTGTATGCTACATTCTAATGAGTTTTTCATTAAACTGTATACCATTATGAAAGCTAAACAAGGATTATTCAAAGAATAATGCCAACGGCTGTTATTTGTTTGAGAGATTAAATTAGCTAATGGGTTATACATTTAAATCTGATGCAAAGGTTAATTGATGTACACTTATCACTGAGTTAAACCCAGTAGCGTTTTATAAACATAAACACCCCAATATCAACTGATGCTTCCCCTGGAAAAATATGAGTCTATTTATATGTTTCTAGTGTTTCATACACATATGGTATTGTAAAAATTAAAACTCTCTATGTTACTTCTCTGCCATTTTTAAAAATAATTTTCACCAGTTGAAATTTTCTATTTACTTTCAGCCCATAGGTGTGTCCCATACATTTAAATGAATGTATCTGATACTCTCTGAGAGCCTCAAATTTGAAGTGTATTTTCTATTTTCACCAGGAGAGTGGGGTCAGGAATGTAAACATAATCTGGAACAGGAAGAGCTGTCAAGATGAATGTCTACCCCCAATCCACAAATATATCCAGTCCATCCTAAAAGAAAGTTCTATAATAGTTGGTAAAATATATGGGGGGGGGCCTAGGGAAGGCTTCCCAGGAGGTTTTTTGAACTCTATCACCTTAGAGGCTCTTGTCCCTAAGAAGATGAGAGAGAGACATTGAAGAAGGCCGTCTAGGTCCTTTGCAGAAATTTGTAAACTCCTCTGAGCTCTCCAGATTGCAGCTAAAGCACAGTTGCTATTTTTTCCCTCTTGAATGGAGACGACAAACTAAAATGTCTTTAGGAGACAATCAGTATGCAATCAGTATGTGACAACGCAAGTCAGAGGGGCCATGTCTCAGTTATAGGAAGGAGTGGCTTCTCCCCATCACCCTGCATGGCCTTGCCAGGCAGGAATAATGACTCAATCCATATGGCCCCACCATCTCTGGTTTCCTACAAAAGAAGTCAGATTCTGTCTTTTAACAGTAAAACTTCCCTAATTTAAATATTTACAATTATTTTCCAATCTCAAAGTGTTTTGAGTTAATTCTATTATGTTTAACATTATGTTAGTGGCCAAAGAAAAGAGTGCACTAATTATCAATGTGCCACTTCTTTCTCAAAGGAAGAGGGAACAAATAAGTTCCCAAAGTGCCATGTTTTCAGATTCCAAATAATAATTATTATTTCCATTATTATTATTACTGAGGCCACTTATTGTTTATCTACTATTTGCTAAGCCCTTTTATATCATAGTTCTAATACTTATAACAATACTCAATGAAGTAGATATTTTGTCCATATTTTACAGATGTGAAAACTGAGGCTCAGGAATGTGTAATGCCTTGCCCAAAGTCAAAGAAATTTACAGTGAATGAGTACAGGAAACAAAACTAAGTGTAAAAGTTTCTAAAGCCCAGTGTTTTCAGACCGTATGAGTTCACGATTTTTCCTCTCTGTGTTCCCTTCTTCCATGTCTTATTTCTGTCTTGCAAGTGGAACTTCCTTATCTGTAGAAGAGCCAGGTGTTTCCAGACAAAAGGCCACTGCAGGATCCTCAGACGTGGTTTAGTTGAAATGGGATCGGTGTATAGTTATCATTCCAAGATTGAAAAGGAAATTTGATCCACACAGGACCAAGTATCACCACCATCAATAAGCTTATGAGAAAGTCTGAGCTTTGGAATTAGGCAAAACTGGCTCAGATTTCAGTTTTGTCTCATATTTCTCTCTCTCCCAGCCTTAGTTTTCTTATGGATTTAATAAGAAAAAAATATATACAATTCATGGAGAACATATGTGGTCAAGTACAAAAAACTCAGTGGTGTCTTAATGGTTACTTTCATTAATATTGACTGTACTTGAGGTTGCTTATGTAGTTCCTATCATTTTACTATTTTTAGCAGCCTGGGAATTCCCTGGGAACTTATTAGAAATGCAGAATCTCAGGCCCCACCCCAGACCCACTAGATAAAAATCAGTATTTTGAAAGAGTCCATCAGGTGTATAATAATTAGAATTTGAGGAGCAAGGCTCTAAGCTAGACCTTGTCTATGTATTGATATCCATCACCTGAAGGCCAAATATCTTAGAAAATAAAACTTACCTTCATTGTTTTTGTTGTGGCTGAATGCTAGCCTTCCATAAATACCATGGAAGACCAAGTTTTCTACTGTTTCTTTGTCTTGAACAGCAATAAATTCAAAAGAAATTTTTGGCTAGTTTTGAAAAGAAACATGTCTTTAAAATTTTTTTGGTTGTTTGTTTTTTAACAAAAATGAAATAAAGTTAAGGTTTTGGCAAGTATTGATAAAATGATACCCTCTAAAATATTTAGTTACAGCTTCCTGAGGAGGGGCTGTTGCTGTCCTGAGAGACCATTACTATTAGTGCCTTTCCAAACAGGAAAAAGACATTGGAACAGGAGTCAGAAAACCTTTTTTGTTAAGGTACAAATAGTAAATATTTTGGCCTTCGTGGGCTGAAAGTCTCTGTTGCAAGTATTCAACTCTTTCTTGCAGTATAAAAACAGCCATAAATAACATGTAAATGAGTAAGTGTGGCTGCGTCCCAATAAAACTTTATTTATAAATACCAAAATTTGAATTTTATTGATTTTTTCACTTGTCACCAAATCTTATTCTCCTATTGTTTTTTCCTTAGTCATATAAAAATGTAAACATCATTCTCAGCTCATAGGCTATACAAAAACAGTGGTAAGCCAGATTTGGCCAAAAGACTGTAGTTTACCTGCACCTGATTTAAGAGATTGGCCTTAAAACCATGGGTGCAGGCATCTGGTTGGTTTGATTTGTATTCAGTACTGCAAGATTTCTATCTGCATGACCTTGGAAAGATCCTAAAACTTTTGATATCTCTCTAGCCTCTCTATTAAATGGATGTAAGAATAGCACCTGTCTTACATTACAGGGTTGTTAAGAGTAGGAAATAATCCATGTTAAATGCTGAACAGGTTTGCCTGACACTTACCTGATATTCAGTAAGCAACTATGGTAATTACTACTGATAACATGTTTATTATCATATTGAGTCAATTGAATATTTTTTTTGTAAAAGCCACTATTATCCTAAATCTTAGAAGCAGGAGAATAAGAGAACAGTTTTAATGAATCATTACATTTTTAAACAAAATAAATAATCAGTAAGAAATTTGTATAGAGATTCTTTGTGGTATCCTTTTGTATAGTTAAAATTATTTAAAAAGAAAAAGTGAAAAGAAAAAATAGGTAATAATATATTTTTAAATATTATAAAAAAACAAAACTTACAAAATAAATAAATGAAATAAAATAAATGAGCATGAGAGATTATTTCCACTATACGCAGATTCATTTCAGGTTACCTTTAAATATGGAATCTCCCCAGTACAATTAAAGCATGATTTGATTGATAAGAATTATAAACATCTGCAACATCTGTGCCTAAATGGAAACAACTCTCTACTTAAAAGTCTACCACAACCCTTCAGAGAAGCTCATTGTTCAGGCAAGTATAAAAGCATTAGGTATTAGCTGTAAAGATATTCTTACATGGATTACTTCAATGCTAGTCTGTGTTCAAAAACATGTAAATGCAAAGGCATCGATAACTTGGATAAACTTGTCAACTGGAAGCAGTTACTAACATTGGCAGAAATCACATGGCAACCTCCCAGGCCTCTATATCTAACAGAAGTTTGACAATTCATAGGGGATCCACAGGTATCTTGCCCCCACTGATCCTCAGGGTAAGGTTCATTATGACGTAGGAGGGTTTATAACTGCAGGCAGCCATAACAAAGTACCATACACTGGGTGGCTTCAGCAACAGAAATTGATTTTCTCACAATTCTGGAAGATAGAAGTCTAAGATCAAGGTGTTGGCAGGTTGGCTTCTCCAGAGGCCTCTCTCCTTAGCTTGTAGATTGACCATCTTCTTCCTGTGTTTTCACATGGTCTTCCCTCTGCCTATCTGTGTCTTAATCTCCTCTTCTTATTAGAACATCAGTTGTATAGAATTAGGGTCACCCTAATGGCCTCATGTTAACTTAATTACCACTTTAAAGACCCTATCTCCAAACCAGTCACATTCTGACACACATTCTGAGTCACATTCTGAGGCACATTCAATGTTTGACTTGGAGGGAACACATTTAGTCCTTCACAGCAGGGCAAGAATGGGTATATCTTCCCCTGGGTGGCAAAGCAAGAGTGACCTCTTCAGGCTGATACACTTGATGAGTTTATGCTCCTTCTTCATGTGCCTGCCACCAGAGGATTTGACAGAATAGCTAGAACCAGAAGGGACTCTTTTGTTTCAAATGCTACAAAGGCAAAGTTTGCCAACTTACAAAATGGTAAAGGTAGAGTTAATGCATTCTACCTTAGTACTCAGAATATATATATATATATGTATACACACATACATATATACACACACACACACATATATACACACACACATAGAGTCATTTTTTCTTTCTTCCAAAATATGCAGAAATGAGCTTAAGCCTAGATTACCCCAAGTGCACCTTTGCAGCATCAGGGTCACCCGGGTTGCTGATTAGAAGTTCAGGCTTCTGACCTGCTGACTCACACTCTTGTGGGAGTGGGGCCTGGGAAGGCACCTCATTGAACACTCTCCCTAAGTGATTCTCATACTCTCATGGGCTTTGAAAACCTCTGATACAAGGAAGGGAAGAACGCACAGCATTGGTATTTGGGGGACTGACACTTCTTCAGTGTTTCTCAAAGTATAGTCCCTGCACAGACACAAAAACTTGTTAAAAATGCAAATCCTCAGGCTCTACGCCAAACCTATGGAATCAGAAATGCTGGGAAGGAACCCAGCAGTCTGTGCTGAACAAGTCTCCAGGAAATCCTGATGGTGCAGGTAATCATGGGAACCAGTGGGGCTGCAGAACCTGGGTGACTGCCACCCCCCAACCCAAGGTCCTGCTGCTGTAGAAGTTCGTGGGTTTCTGTTTCAGTGAGTGTCCATCTCTCCCCAGCTCAGGGCTTGTTTTACCAATCATGACCAACATTTGCCTACTTTCATTTTGATTTTTAAAAATGTTTTTAAAAATGATTCCTCAACAATGGACGCAGGAAGGAGTCACTGATAACGAAATAGTCAAAGATCCTGGATAGCTTGTTTCTCACCTGGAATGTGCCTCCCATTGATAATAAAGCTTTTTGTAAATGGCATCTGTGCTTTGTACCTTTTTTTCCCATCTGTAAAAAAGAGCTAATACTACCTGATCCTAGGGAGAGAAAAATGCAATATAAATATTCTTCAGTAAATATGAATAAAAGCTTTTTTATATAAAACCAAATCATTATTTCTAGTAGTGATGATGATTACTATTGATCATTTTAGTTATGACTGCAATATACAACAGCAATATAGAATGAACATTTTAACAAAGTCATAATAATTATGTCTAATAAAAATCGTTCCAAAATTATTTTTAAATTTTATTTATTAACAAGCAAAATAACTGACCATGTAGTCTAGGGCTTGGGGGGTAGATACTCAGAATCATCCCTTCGTTCTTTGTGTATGTATTTGTTCCTGAATATATGAGTACTGAAAGAGCATACTGTCCTTTTGAAAAGCACATGGGGTTCAGCAGGTATTGCCCGGAAGGCACACAGTGCCTGCATGGAGATGCCAGTGAACACCTGTTGAATGAATGGTAGTACTCAGACCCCATCTTTTCCTCGTTGAGCACTAAAGACACAGGGAGGAAGCTCTGCCAGTCTCCTGCATTCACTCACTGTTGTTTGCCCTTGGGACTTTCCTAGTGACTTTCCAGAGTCATTAGCCTAAGTGACATTAGGAAAGCAGGACCCCAGCAAAGGGCTGTTTTCAAGTGGACTCTGACTAGCACAATGTAGATGTTTGCAGAGGTACAGACAGCACACGACATACACAGAACCTTACATAGTGGGTGCTCCAGAATTCCCATTGGCTGTTAGCTACTTTATAAATTTTTTTGTGGTTGTTATTTTTTTGTGTTTGCATGTGTGTGTGTGTTTGCATTTTAATAGGGATAAGGGAATCCTTCTCCAAATGTCCTAGCCCATCTTAACCTTGAAGCTGATTAAAGGAATTGAACACTCCCTGTTGCCAGGTAGTTGATATGCACCTTTGACCTTTTTTTTTTAATTCAGTGATTATAGGAAAGGTCTAGTCATTCATCACTGGGCTGGTTTAGAACTCTGCCTGTAAAATACTAATATAGAATGAACAGACACTGCAAAACAGCCTTTCTTTTCTTCCTTCCCCTGTTCCATTCTAATATTATTTCTTGAAAATGTGAATAGCTGCCCATCAGGAACCCCTTTGTTTCTCTCTTCAGTTGCTTCCTGCCTCTTAGCTTAGGTCCCTCAGACCATGCAATAGGAGAATGAGTAAGACACAATTCCTGACCTCATGGAGTTTGCAGTGTCCATGGAAAGATGCTCAGTAATAGATCATTACAACACAGTTTGGAAAAGCAGAGTGGAACCTGGCCAAGTAGAAGCAAATAGATTCAGTTTCTAAGAGGAGAAGCCACAGCCCAGTCTGGAACAGAATTCCTAGGGGATAACAGGACTTTCTAAATTGCATCGAGGATATTGAAAATTGACCCTATGATTTTAAGTGCATAATACTGAAATGTCCTCCTGGATATATTTTTTCTGCAATTATAATATTGTTATTTATTTTTTTAATTTTATTTTAATTGTTGTTCAAGTACAGTTTTCTGTCTTTTACTCCCATCCCAGCCCATCCCCCCAGTCCTCCCCACCTCCCTTCCATTTCCAACCCCCTAGTTTTTGTCCATGTGTCCTTAATACTTGTTTCTGTAAACTCTTCCCCTTTTCCCCTGAAATTTCCTCAATTATATTATTTTTATTTTGAAATTAGACACCGCAAGAAACTTCAGATCTCATTTTACAAATGGATTTTGACCAGGGGTCCTCACTAGGGATGGGGAAGGGCTTCCCGTGCAGAAACAACCCCTACAAGGGCAGGCAGGTGTGAAACCAAACATTTGCTCCTATTGGTTTGAGTCCATTTTCTTCACCTAAGGGTTGGAGCTAGAGTAAAAGTTTCTACTCTTTCTTCTTCTTGTCTGTGATAGGAATCACCCCTTCTAGGCTTTTCCCTCCCCTTCCAAGGCCAGAAATGATTGCCAGGGGAGTCTCCAGGTAAGAAAGGGCTGAGTTGCCTCATCTGAAACATGGACCCTGGCACACTGTCTGCCAACTGGAGGATTCCAAGTCTTCCTTGAAAGTGGCCCTGTGGACATCTTGCCAGAATTTGAGATGTTGATGATTGTGGCACTCTGAGTGACCAAGTATGACAGTCTTTGGAAAAGGCTCTTATTGTTCCGAGATTGTGGCCTGTCACTCGAAGCCCCTTCCCTGACAGCTGCAGATACAGTCATCAACTTTCTAGGAAATGGATGACCAGACTGCCTAGGTGTCATGTTAAACTGGATGACTCAATCTTAAAAGACCCAGAAAAGTGGAAAGAAATGAATCCCGTAGATATAGCTTATAACTATATGTGAACCTCAAGCATGCAAATTTCAAGCTATAAAAAAACGGGACATAAGAAGGCCCACTCCAGAAAGGCTGGTTGGACAAAGCATTATTTTTGGCCAAAAAAAGAAGAAAAAAAGAAAGAAAGAAATTGAGAGATCTTTAAAATCATATGTTCACTTAAAAACAATTGTTAAAAGCTTTTCAAAATGAGAAGCAGCAAGCATTTATTTGAGATCAGTAAGAATAGTTATTCTAGAATCATTAATTCAGGCAGAAACCCAAATAGTGTTCCAATTAGGAGACAAAGGCAATGTGCATTTATGAGGAGGGAAGGGGAGCAATTGCATCAATAGAAGGGAGGCGTTTCTATTGGTTCAGATAACATAACAAAGTGATGCTAATTCTAAATAATGTTTTTAATTTTAAGTCTGGTAGTCATCAGTCCAGTGGTCACAATAACTACTTTCTTGTTATCCTTGCAAACAGCTCTTTGGACATGTTGCTTTAGATCTCATTTTAACCCAGTGCAAAGGCTGGTTTGCCCAGATTGTAACATTCCAAAGGTTTGAAGTATAAGATGTGCACAGCAGAAGCTCTGCTCTATTTTGAAGTGGTTCCACTTATATTATTGTTTACATATAATTTTTAGTCATATTTATTAATCCTTCTGAGGGCCGGGTTTTTTTGCTGGGCGCTTGGGATAAAAAGACAAGAATGATATGCCTCTGGCCCAGGAGAATTCTGTGTAGCTAAGAAGACCAATGCCTAAATAAAAAGTTGTAATACAGCATGAAAAAGGATCTACTAGAGAGATTTTATTTTTAATGTGATCAGAGCATAAAAGAGGGAATAATTAGATGACTCCTGGGGACTCAGAGGAGAGAAGTTGACTTTTAAACTACACAGAGGGGAGAGGAGAAGGCTTTTTTAAAAAAATTGAACCACGTGAAATTGCCAACATTCAATCCTATTTAACACAAAACAAACAGTCAATTTCATATTGTTGAATTTAACAGTAAGAGCAGGACTAGTATGAAGGTTTCATCCCTTTCACTGACTCTGATTGAATGGTGGTAACTGCCCAGAAGCTGTGTTGAGAATGATTCTGAGAATTCCAGGCCAAGAGGAAGGGGTGATATGGGAATCAGTTAATGGTCAGTCCTAAGGAATGAATATAAACTGAACATAATTGCCATACTTAAATTATAAGGAGCTTTATAAGCAAAAACACAAGACTAAGGATGTCGCTATGCTTGTAGAGAGTTCATGGTAGTCAGAAGTAGATGGTCTATGTTGGGATGTGATGGAGTGTGGATGGAAGACTCACTTTTGGAGACTCATTAGATAGCTGTATCACAAGGTGCTGTTAATGACCTTGTAAACACCCCTGGTACTGCTGCTTGTATGCCATTATCTATTCCACTTCCTCTTCTTAAACAAACACACATTACTCTCCCCAACAGAGGTTACAGTATTTTTCTCCTCTGCTTTGCTTTTGCTTAATTCAAAGCTTTCTTTTAAGAAAAGGTCACAATGTACTAAGAGAACATGCAATAAGTACTTTGCAAATTAAATTGGAGGATGTTTTTAGGTAAAATCAAAACCAAGTCCTGTGACTGTATAGATTTTGTCTTACAAAGGTCAAAATCATTGCATAAAGAATTTTTTAAGTACTAAGAGGGCATCCAAAGAAGCTATTTCAGTCCAGTTTCTCAGGACCTACAGCATAAGAAAATTAGGAAAGCTTCAGTATGCCCTGCCAGGGTTTAGCTTTCTAGAGAGAATCTGTATTGTGTCCCAATGGGAATCCTGCATTGCATTGAGGTTATTGAAAATTGACCCTACGGTTTTAACTGCACATGCTAAAATGTCCTTCTGGATATATTTTTGCTACAATTACATATTTTTCTTTTGAAACGTAGGCACCCCCAGAAACTTCAGAACTCATTTTAAAAGTGGTTTTTAACCAAGAGTACACGTGGAAGAGAAGAACTTTCTCATGATCCACCTGCCTGAGTCCCACCCTAGAAGACTCTGATTTGGTAGTTCTCTCTATATCCTGTAGAAACATGAGTTTCTCTCTCAGAGTTCTAGAAATAAGAAAAAGCATGCAGATGACCTCTGCAAAGTCAGAATGAGTTTCACTGATAGAGTAGAGTAGGGGTTAAAGCCTGTCTTTTCTGCTGGGTGTCCTGCCTCCTGTTGGGTGATTTTAGATCCCACACCCCATGGTCTGAAGTTCAGTTGTTTGCTGTTAATCTCCATAGTAGATCAGTTTCTTTACAGAACTGGAAATACCCACTGAGGAGAAATTAGACCATGTGAAGTGTCTTATGTTGCAATAAACTGCCCTTAACTAAAGTAGAAAGAAGAAAGCATTGTCAGTTTAGCAAAGGTTGATTATGACTCCCACCCATCCAGAGTCTTAATATATTTACTACTAAGAGGAGGTCAGTGAATTTCACTCTCGCATCTAGGCCTTTGTGGGAGGACGAGATGGGTGGGGGCTGTCCTCTGGCTGTAAGCACAGGACACCAGGGTAAATGGGACTAGGGGACATTCCTTCAGATAGAACTTCTTTCAGGGACTAGTTCTCCTTGTCACACACTGGATGGAGTGGGCCAAACTGGTGTGGGGGGAGGGTGAGATGAATTAGGAATTTTAATAGAATCTTTGTGTAACCTGGAAATAATGTACAACAAGGATGTCAAACTCATTTTCACTGGCGGCCACATCAGCCTTCAAGGGGCTGAATGTAATTTTAGGACTGTATAAATGTAACTTACTCCTTAACAGTTAAGCAAGAGCTTGGCACTGCCACCAGGTAGAAACAAGGTGCCAGGCGGGATAAAACAAGATGGAGGGCCGGACTCAGCCCGCAGACCTTGTGTGTGCCACCTGTGATGTACAAAATCCATAGAAACAGGGAATGGAGGGGAGAAGTAGAACTTGGGGATGGCTTCTCAGTCTCCTCAAGGGATCCCTCTGTTTTGGCTTAGTACTTGAAGGATGGTGGAACAGAGTCAGGAAGGCCACCTTTGGAATTGTGTCTGGGTTTGTAATTGTGTCTGGGTTTGTCATTCAGAAAAATTACTGTCTCTTAATGGCTTCATCTGGCAGTCCCTCTCTCTTTGGTGAGCCCCCACTCCTGCTGAAAGTTTTAACTGCACTTTTGTCAGACTTGGGTGAGATACAAAAAAATTATAGAACCGCCCCCTCCCCTCACCACCCGAGGTCAAGTTTCCAAGAGTACAGGTGAGTGTCGGGTTCCCTGAGGGTACAGGCTTCCTTTCATGGCAGATTGCTTTCCAGTTGTGATGATGACAGGAGAATACTGAAACAAATGGGGGCAGCTGACCTTGCCCAGACAGGGAAGTGAACAGAAACCCCAGGAATGTATTTCCATCATCAGTAATGGGCTGAAAACTCCTCAAATGTCTCTCTCACTCTTTTCAAAGCCCTTCGTTTGAGCTTTGCAGCAGCAGGAGAGCAGAATTGATATCCCGAGGTTCCTGACCCTGGTCATCCTTGGAGTGGGGTGGTTGTGCAAAACATGGCATAGATTGAGGAGCTATCTCAGGATTCCACCATTCTTCTCCTCTGTAAAATTCCATTTTGCAAGGATAAGCCCGGTGCCCTTTGCTTTAAATCAGGCGGAGGAAAGTCAGTGGTGCAATGCAGCTGGGGTTGGTTTGCAGGGTTAGTGACAGAGCCTCTCCCAGTGGAAGGCTGGGGACTTTAGGAAAGAAACAGAAAGTGCAGAAGTCATAGATCATCTCATCCTGGGTCCAGAGTGGGTCCTGGTGGGTCACAGGAATGGCAAAAATTGCGTTTGTTTCTTCCCTGTCTTATTTCTGTTCTTCCTCTGAAGAACTTACTTGGAACTACTTAAGTTGGGCAGAGGAAAAATTTTCTGTAAACATACCAATGCATGTGCTTACAATTTATTGAGTAATGATTATGTGCCAGCCCCTCTGTTGGGGGCATGTCTCCAGTCATATGATTCACAACCCCTCTTGGAGGTAAGTATATTCACCACATTTTCCAGATGGGAAGGAATCCCAAGGCACAGAGAGGTACAGCCACTTGCTATGATCACACAGCTAAGTAGTGTCTAATTCATGCTTGTTATTTCATTTTCTCTGAAATTTCTAGGTTCCCTTTTGAGCATGGCAAACTGGGGTCCTGGGGCAGCTGGACCCCACCAGTCCAACCCCATATTGAAAACAAGTGACATGAGCTTGGTGGGCTGGGGATGAGCTTTCACCAACTCCCTTTGGCTAATGCAGGGGGCTGCTGTGGGGGTCCCTGCTATGCACTCTGGGGTGTGGCTATGTTTTCATTTCTCTGCCTTTCTCATTTGCATTGTCTTGATCTCTCAGGTGTAGTGTGCCTGTTCCCAAACCAGATACCATCTATCTCTCTCTCTTTCGTAGGCACGGTGCTGTTGTGCCAGGCAAACCAGGAGGGATCTTCCATGTACAGTGCCCCCAGTTCACTTGTATATACTTCTGCAAGTAAGCCATTGTTGTGGCTCTCTTTTTGTTTTGTGACATAACTCTGAGTCCAGTCACCTTCCCTGCCATGTAAGTTCTCTTTCCCTCCCTCTGCACCACCCTCCTGTGTGGCTCCCTACAAGGTGAATTTGATTTTTGTAAGCATGTCTCTGTTTTCCCCATTGCCTTGGCATCTAATCCCTCTGCTCATTACGTCTGAATCCTCACTTCCTGGATGTCCCAGCCATTCTTTGTGAAGACCTGTCAGGATTTGGTCCAATGGATGGGACACGGGATATTGGGGTGGGGGTGGGGGAGAGGTGTGGGAAAGCCTCAGCTCATTACCTGCCTTCTATCACAGCTTTGTAAATTAATATGCAGATAATTCAAGTAAAATATTCATGCCATTCAACCAGCACCCTAGCCCAGCAAAAGGTGCTGGATTAGCCCTCTTGAGTACAATTTTCTCACTGTGGGAAATATTACTACTCTGAGCTAATGATTTGTTTGCAAGGCTGTTCTATCATTGGCTATATGAGTACACTGAGGAGGGGGAGGAAGAGAGAAAAAAGTGTGGTTGTCTCCACATTTAACTGGGGGAAACAACAATATAAAGGCTCTTTAATAGATATAAGTGTACCCCTCAAGAGCTAGGGGAAGGAAACCAAAGTAACTGTGGAAGCTAGATCATAATGTTGAGGTGGAAAAAACAAGGATTTCTCTGTCTGGGATGGATGCTCTGAAGAATACCCACTCCCACCCCAATTCCCTGAGCAGGACCTAAAGTCTGCACCATGATCCTACCATGGTCCCCAGCGGGTTCATCCCCGACCCTCCCCAAGTCTCCTAGCCACAGTCCAGACCTTGTCATCTATTTCATACAGTGTGTGCACCCTGAAATTCCTATAACTACTCAAATGGGTCCTCACTGAGATCAGTGCTCAAAAGTGAGTCCGGGGACCAGGGAGAAGGAGGGATGCTTCTGAGACTGGCTAGAGAAGGGGGTGGTGGAGACAGAGGCCACAGACTCATGATGATTAGGAGGATGAGAGACAGAGGAGAAGCCTCACCATGTGCCAGAACTGAGCATCGCAGTTCCCAAAGGCTGAGACAAACCCAACTCTTCGCTTTGGAGCAAAGGTTAGAAGTAATAACAGGGACCCCAAAACATGATAATGAGCAATATGAGTGTCTCTGAAAGCTTCAAGTCATGGTAGCAGCCAAGTGCTTCTACCTCCCAGAGTATAATCCTCAATAGCAGTTTTGACATTCATCAAATGCCAGGTCCCCAAGAAGCCAAAATCTAGTCACACTGACAAGAAGTGTTTCTTTCCAAATTTATGAAAATTGTCCCATTTGGGCCAGTGTAAATACTCATGCATATATCTTGTAGATTAGAATGCTCTTCTCCCTTTTCACAAACTCAACCTTGTTTGATCCTTGCGAAATCTGCACCAGGTAGGTTTTGTAATGTTTTCTTTACAGCCTAGGAAATGGAGGGCACTGAGAGGTGGAGTAACTCACCCAGTCACACAACCAGTGTGTGGCAGATTTCTTTTTCAAATCTGGAGAAATGATTTAACTTTCAGGTGCTTTCCTGGCCCAATCTGACTCTACATCCCATCGTCATTGCATTGCACTGGTTCCTCCCTCTTCTCTATAAATACTATTCTTGAAGGAGAGTTGGGTTGACTTCTGAAGTATTATTTTGCTTTTTCTTTAAGGTGGTTGTCCTATGGAACCAGCTGGGGTGAAATATTCTGTATCTGCACTGTCCTGTGCATGTGCTCCCGGGGCTTTTTCATTTTATTTAATTTCTATTAGTGTTACACTAAAAAGCCTTGTGAAGCTAATGGCCAGCATATTGGACATTGTGGCTTTCTAAAATCAGAGGCTGCATTTATATTTTACTTTTCAGAACAGAACAAAATAAATTAAGTCTGAAAAGGGGCTAGTTTTGATAGGTGCAGCTATTCAAAAGTGTCTTAAGGAAAGTGTGTGTCATTCATGTCAAATATGGACTACGCCACAAGTGCTCTGTATGAAAACAGGTGAAACACATAGTGGAAATGAAGTCATGTGAAGCGACGGTCAGCCAACTACAGTGCAGGGGCCAAATCCAGCACAAAGCCTGTTACTGCAAGGCATGTGAGAGAAGAATGGATTTAGGTTAAAGGGACTAGGTGGCCCACAGAGCCTTAAATCTTGATAATCTAGCTCTTTACAAAAAAAAGTATGCTGATCTCTGATTTAAAGTGTCTATTTCATCATTGAAAATAGAAAATGGGACTGTCACTTCACTATTTATAATGGTACTTTTTAAAATGATGTTCAGAGTAAAAATTTATAATAATTATAGAAACTGTATGATGTGTGTCCAACACCCTTCATTTGAAAATTGCATAATCAGTTATGTCATCTACACATTTTTCATCCTATTATTTTCACTTACCATCATGTTATGTGCACTTCGTGAAAATATGTTAATGACCTCATAATAATCTACTGTTTAGTGATATCACAGTTTAATCTATCCCCCCTCCATTTTGGGTACTTAGGTTGAGAGCAATTTAAAAAAAAATAATAGTGAAAATAAATGTCCTTGTATATAGTAGTTTTTTAAAAATAACAATTAATAGCTAACCCTCCTATCCCAAAACAAAACAAAGCAAAAATAAAACAGTTTTTTTTTTTACAGTTGTTGACCCCTTAAGTAATGGTATTTTGACTGACAAGCTCAGTTAGGACAACCAACCTAAGACCTCCCCTTCTCTGCTTGGGTGGCTACAAGGGCCTTAGATTATTTTCAGCTTGAGGCCACACTTTGCTGCTGACTGTAAAGATTATCCATTCCTCCTAAGGCACGTGGCTGAGGCTTCCCTTCTTCAGTTCTCCAAGTCAGCAAGGCCTTTTTGGGCCAGGCTGTTTGCAGTTAGCTGGCTTCTTTGCAACATTTACTTGGGTTTCTTCTTCCAGATTAAAGTGTACATTCTGGCACAATGTCCCACTTCATTTTCTATTCATCCAGCATGTAAAGGGTCATTTTTGCACATGCACACACAGACATAAACACAGGATGCATACATAGTCACCTGAGATACCTTTCCTCCCTCCAGATCTGATCTAACCGTGGTCTTCTCTTTGAGCTCTGAACAGAATGGCCTCTTTTTCTCTAAGTATGCAGCCTTTTCCCCAAAAGCTGAGCTTCCATTACTTCTCAGCAATCATTTAGGATTCACCTGCTTTTTAACTGGAAGGCACATATTTCTCATTTTGGGGTAACCATCGTGCTGCTGGAGAAAAGTGTGTGTATATTACACTTTTGTAAATTGTATCCTATGTGTTATGACCTTCATGATTACTCCTGAGTTTGTATTTTTTTCATACTTCTTTAACTGGCCTTGGATGTTTTAGACGTAAACTGTCCTTCTTTCTAGCCAAATACCTCATCATCTGTAAATAACACCCTTAAATGCAGTAAGGGAGATGTTTTTAAAGGAGCTCTGCTGAATTAGTCAGTAATGAAAATAACTCCTACTGAAGTTGTTTTTTAAGATGCATTTTTGCATAATGGGTGTCCCCCCTTAAGTGAGTCATCCTAGTAATGTGACCCAGGATATAAAAACATTAAGAGAAAAACAAAACAAGCTGTGTCAATACAACCTAACCTCAGAGAATCTCCTATATTACCCCAAATGACTCCAGGTTCTCCTCCTCACCCGCTGTATCCAAGTGTGAAACCCTAGTTCAAGTTGTGTCACAGGTCATCACATGTCCTGAGAAACCACTAATCCAGAGTGTACAATGGGCCCACTTTCTATCCAACTGAAATCAAAGCAAAACTCCAAAAAATTGCAATATCACCCTGTCCCAAAAGTAAAACATGTAATATTAATATTGTTGTCTTAAAATTAATTTTAATCAATGAAATTAAACTAATAAAACACTTTTATTTATTTTCAAATAAGTTTAATTCATTAATTGACCATGTATTTGCTTCAATAGGAAACAACACAAACCCTATGGCCAGCAGTCTGTAGGCTTCATCTGTCCAGGGTGGAAGGCACCAGGTGCAGTTAGGACTATTTGCATACAGTGAGTGAGTGTATAATATGAAAAATGTCTCCAGGCACAAATAAGAAGGTAAAGAACATGTCACCTGTCTCCCAAGTTAAAGCATTACTCCCATTTTTATTTGTTGAAATATGAAGTGTTAAGTCATTGGTTCCATAAATGGGAAAGCCCACATCCAACATGAATTAGCAAAGCCAGCAATCACTCATCCTTATTTCTAAATGGAGTACATGTTTCCAGAAGCAGGTAAATGTTATCAACTTTATTTCATTTTCTTTCCAATTGTATGGGGAGATTTTAAATGGCAAAAGTTACTTGTGCTCACTATAATCAGGGAAACATGAAAATAAATACAAACACGCAAGTATGGAATAATATGGTAATATCCCCACTTTATTGAAAAACACAAACCAACAAATATAGAGGACACATGGACAAAACTAGGGGGGTTGGAAATGGGAGGGAGGAGGGGAGGAATGGGTGGGTGGGCTGGAATGGGAATAAAGGATAGAAACTGTACTGAATAAACTAAAATAAAAAAAAGAAAAAGAAAAAAAACACAAACCATTAAAGTAATCCACATTGAGTCTCTGGTAAGTATCTGTTCACATTTTTTTCATAATAATGCAAAGGACATACATACATGTAATAGAAGTGTTAGTAGTATGATTTTATACAGAGGGGAGTACACACATCCATATTATGTTCGCAGTACACATATTACTCATGTTTTGTTTCAGTTAATAACTCATATTGACCATCTCCCATTAAGCCTTTTGACATTGTCATGCTGTTCCATGGCGTGGAGAATATTAGTTTATTCAACCATTCTCTATCCATAGTAGTTCAGCTCCTCCTTTTTATATCCTCTCCATAAAGACAGCATAGATAGCAGCAAACATTTTTACATATACTCTGACACATCAGCACTTCAAATTTTACATCTGGGCTCCCAAACATGGGATTGTTGGTTCTGTCCCAACATTCTTGCCAGCACATGCGTATATTGCAAACTGGATGGTTGAAAGACTGCATCTCAATTTGCTCCAGTTGGCATTTGCCGTTCTTCTAGTAAAGAGCATCATCCTTCACAGATTTAATTGTTGGATGATACCTCTTGTTTATTTTCAATACACATCTGCCCCTTTCTCCTAGGAGTTTTCTCATTTAATTTTCAATTCACATCGAGAGATAATTATCCATTAGGGAGAATAACCTGTGAATAGGGTAGATGTTGCCAACCTCTATCCTATTTGGACATTTGATTTTGCTTACATTTCAGCACATAATTTTAATTATGTAGGCAAATATACCCGTGTTTTCTTTTGTTACTGACACCAGGTGCCAGCATGGTCAGTTCTGGTGAGAACCCCCTTCCTGGCTCGTAGATGAAGGCCTTCTCCCTGTGTCTTCACATGGCACTGTAAAGGCACTGATCTTTTCATGAGGGCCCCATCCTTATGGCTTCATCTACCAGGAGTGTCCAGCCTTTTGGTGTACCTGGGCCACATACTAAATACATTGCAACATGTAATCACACACAAAAAAATCTCATAATGTTTTAAGTAAATTTACAATTTTGTGTTGGTCCACATTCATAGCCATTCTGGGCCACACGTGGCCCACAGGCCATGGGTTGGACCTTCTAAACCTAATTACCTCTCATCTCTATGTATTGTCATATTGGGGCTTAGAGGTCAACATATGAGTTTTGGGGTGAGGGGCAAGCACAATTCAGTCCATACAAGCATCTTGACAAAGAGGTGCCAGTTTTATTTTTCAAGGGCTAAGAAAGCATTCTCCAGTAGCCATTTCTGTGTGGTTCTCCATCCTTATCAATGCAAGCAAGTGTATTTCATTATAGTTACATGGAAGCCACAGCTTTCTATCTGGATGAGGACAAATCCTAAGATAAAAGGAAGATGACTGTTGATTTCCCCTAAATTTTTATCCCTGACAACCAGGATAAAAAATCAGATACCACAGACAAATGTTCAGAAACCTAAATGTTTTCAAAATGCAAAATCATCTCCTTTATTCACTTTTATGAAAGTCAAGGGCAAGTGGTAGTGGCATATTTTTAATTGATATATTGATTGCAGATTTTATGGAAGTAATTGTGTGAGATTCATAAAACAATGATTTAAGTGGCAGAAACATACATAAATCAGGCCTGCACTGTTTTACATTTAGGTAATGGATAGAACTTCCATTGGTTACTGTAATTAAAACAATGGCCTCAATTAATTTATGGCTTCCTCCTCCTCCTGCCCAGTACAGAAACTGTCAGTAGACTGAGTTCAGTTAATAGACAGTGCACGTACAGGGCATTGTGTTACTGATGCATTGGTTTAAAAGAAACATGCCTTCTCTTCCTCTCTTTCCAGTAACTCAGAGCTTCGTGGCAGCCTCCCCGAAGGCTTTTTCTAATAGTTTCTAGAGGGATTGCTTAAAAAAATAATAATCAGTGCTGGGACGAGGGTGAGGAAAGTGAGGTACTCACCTCAGACAAAATTTACAGAGGTGCCAGAAAACTTAGTCATCAAGATAAATAATATTGTAACACAATATTTTAAAATATTGAAGTTTAAAGGAAAAATCCATTGAATAAATATAAATTTTTCCTATAAATACAGGATGTCTATTATTTTTTCTTTTGCCTTGGTATTCAGTATAAATCAGCAGAGAACTTCTTTATTTAAACTTTGATAGTCTGTTTATGATGGAATTTTTAAAAATAATTTTAAGTTTAAAAATTGCATTGAAATAAGATTTATCTTGATTACTTGTTTTTTTGGTGGTCTTTCATTTAAATTTTTCACCCAAGGTGAGTGCCTAACTTGTCTTACCCTAGTTCTAGCCCTGATATAATAATAATAATAATAGCTATTGAGAACTTACTATATGTTTAGCATTCTGCTAGCCATTCATATGAGCTTTCCCACTTAGTCTTCACAAGAAAACTATGAAATAAATATGATTATTATGTCTCCTTTTACATTAGAAAATTTAGGGTCAGAGGGATTAAGAAATTTGTCCAGTGTCACTAAGCCAGATCAACTTTGAACCCAGCCTAACAGAATTTCAAGCCTTCCCTCTTCACCAGTCTCTAAATTTACACACTGGTGGGTGCAAACAAGCAGTGCCACATGCTCTGTTTCTGAGAGTCTGAGCAGAGAGTGGGCAAGGAGAACCTCTAAGCAGCAGTCCAGCCTCTACACTCAGGCCAAGGTCATCCTTCCCATCCCAGGATTTCTAGAGAGGCCACTCTTCCCTGTCTGATCTGCCTGGTAAGGGGTTAGCAAATTGTTCTTTAAAAGGCCAGAAAGTAAATATTTACAGCCTTATGGGCCATCATCCTTTTGACATTTTGTATTATTTTATCACATTTTAAGACAAATAATGTAAGGTAGGCATATAGAAGAATACCTACCCCTTGGTACATATTAAATTAAGATAGAGACATAAATTCAGACAAGATATAATGGATTGATGTAGTTACGCTCACACAATAAACAACAAACAGATCTGGGTTTGGAGACTTTCTTTTGGTGCTCTTGGCCTTCTTTACTACTTGCTCCAGTTTTCCCAGGATAAATAGTGAGACTCTCTCATCTTACCCAGAACCTCTCATCCTCCACCCAGGCCTCTTCTGTTTCCTCTCACACACTTTGCAGCAGTGCTGGCTCTCAAACACCCTCTAGACTGATCCTTCCAATCAGGAATCAGACAGTGCTTCATTCTTCCTGTGTCCATGACTCAGCATTATGGTGACAACAAGGCTATGTGTCCTCTCTCATCTTCCCTGAAATAATTCCTTCTTTTTTACTCATCTTATTTGTCCTTTGATGGTGGAGGAGGTTGAAAATGCATTATTTCATTCAACCAATCTTTACCAAGTTCTTTCTACATAATAGGCACCATTCTATGCACTGTGAATAGTACGTGAACGTGACACCCACAAGGTGACATCCATAGTGCCTTGTAGACAAGATAGATGATAGACAGATATGTAAGGCTAACATCTCAAAATTGCAAACACATTACTCATGGACATATTTGGAAAGCCATCCCTAATAGGAGACTTCTCCACTGTTAATACCTCTTCGTAGGTGAACTAAATGTCACTGCTTTCACCATCATTCCACACCATAGAACACTCAGCTTCTGAGATCCTAGTTCCCTCATTGAATCCTTGGAAGAAGAGATTTTGAGACACCTACTATATGCCATGCTTGCCTGTCACCTCAATCACAGCACATGCCTAACTGATTGAACAGTGCTTGTCCATAGCTGGACAGAGCTGTTCAGCAACCACTACTAATGGGGGAACTCCACAGACCATTCTTGCTGCACCAAAGGAGCACCATCTCTTTGCTTTGCACCATCTGCCCTGCTTTCCCATGGCCCTGCACATCTCTACATCTCTCGTTTATTAAGAGGTTATATTTAAGAGGTTTCTCTTCTCTTCTCTTTTCTTTTTTCTTTTCTTCTCTTCTCTTTTCTTCTCTTCCCTTTTCTTTTCTTTTCCCTCCTTTTTCCTCCCTCCCTCCCTCCCTCCCTTCCTTCCTTCCTTCTTTCCTTCCTTCCTTCCTTCCTTCCTTCCTTCCTTCCTTCCTTCCTTCCTTCCTTCCTTCCTTCCTTC
>CM052540.1:92709242-92805386 GCA_028533065.1 Trachops cirrhosus
GTGTGTGTGTGTGTGTGTGTGTGTTGTGACGCACCTTCCCTTGGCTTTATATGCTTGGCTTACATGTGGGTACAGTCTGCTACTTAAACCTGCTACAACCCTTTGGTAATCAAAATCATTCTTATATTAAAACCACAGCTCCATTCAACAGTGGGGCTCACTGGTCCTTTGCCAGGCTCATAAATCATCTATGAATACCATAGGGAAATATTAGGGAAGGTTATTAATTATAACTACTTCCATCTTTTCAAAAACATGCATGTAGCACACACATTTTTATATTCAAGATATCCTGTGACCCTCACAGAAGACTGAGGTGTACAGTCTGCATAAAATCTTCATTAAGCCCATTTTAATACTTAGGAATTTTAAGTCAGTTTCCCATGATAGTGTAGCTCTGAGCTTTTTTTCCTGACTGTTTCACTCAAGGTATACCAAAAAATCTCTGGAGAATTCCAGAATCTCTCCTTCTCCCCCTCCTGTGAAGTCCCCTCTCTCTGGGAGCACTATATGGGCAGTGGTCAGAGACATGCAGCAAGGCCAGGCTTGTTCAGTCATAATGTAGGGCTTTGCTTAGTCTAGGTGTGATTTATGCAAATATGCACACAGAAATATGCATGCACACATTTGTACAAATATGCACATATGAACACACAGATATGCAGACATACTACTATACACACTATACATGTATGCACACTGACATGGTATGTATAATATACTCACACATGTGTATTCGTGCACATACATGAACACAAAACATATTTTTGGACACATGTATACACATTTGTACCCATAAACACACACAAAACATATGCATTTTTGTAATGCACATGCACACATGTGTTATAATTAGACGTGTTCTACTACATTTACCATAAAATAGTGGTGCAGGGAAGTATCAAATATAATACTACAATGTGAAAAAATACAGAACATTTCTGAAATCATTTGTGTTGTTCAACTTCCCTAAGGTCAATCGGCTATAACCAATATTGAAAATGTGACAATCTATGCTCCTACCCTTATCAATCATATATTTTAAGCAGATGATTTTTTCCCCAGGGCAAAGGGGACTGTGTGGTTTGACTGAATGCGAACTCTGACTCTCTTATCTGTCTAGGCCATTTAAAGTAAACCTCAACCCTGTTTGCATTTCTACACCCTTCCTGAAGAGAAGGGAAGTCTGATACCCAGCATCTGGATTCTGGGCCAGCACTGAACCCCAGCCTAATTTTTTTGGCCTGATCAACTACTGTTGTCTCCAACCTCCTTAACCAATGTGGAAACTCTCCTTGGTTCCTGTGTTTTGGACCTTGTGACCAGACTAACTTCGCCAGTGCAGGGGTTGGTGTGTCTGCATGGGGAAATGCACTAATATGGATGTTTCTCTTTGTGTGTGCACCCTTGCAGTGTTGTTTACCAGGATGGATTTTATGGTGCAGACATTTATGTAAGTATTCATTAACGCGCATGACATCCTCGTTTCCTCCCGGAGTCATTCTTTTTACAAGTTTGCTGAGAATCTCTCTACTACTCGGTGTCATCCATCTCCTCTTCCTGGTCTGTGGAAGAGTCCAGACGCTCACAGGGCAGCAGGATTTCTGCTCAGGATAGTTTCACATGCTGTTGAGTGGAATGATCTCCTTCATCAAGTTCAGAATAAATGCAAACACCCTCCCCCCAAAGATGGCATTTCTCTCAAGTCAAATTAAGATCCTCCTGCAAAAAGAAATTCTCTCTAAAGGTCTCACTATGGTCTGTGTGTTTTCAGTTTAATATTTAAGATAACAGCTGTAGTTATCAGCTGCAGAGGGTTAAAAGATATTTTCATGGCTGATGTTTTCAACGTTTTCTTATAAATATATTTAATTGTTTATCCCAAAGCCCTAGAAAAATATTCTCTCTCTCCTTTTTTCTCTGTCTCCCTCTGTTTCCTTCTCTTCCTCTCTCTCTCTCCCTCCCTCTCTCTCTTTCTCTCCCCCTCTTCCTCTCCCTCCCTGTCTCCCTGTCTCCCTCTATTTTTCTCCCCCCACCAATCTTGGATGATATTAGTAAGAAACATCTCTTAACAAAAATATGCCAACCTGAGCATTAAGCCCTTATTTTCTTCAACCCCTTATTTCTCTATTTCCCTAGAACTGCTCCCTAACTCAGAATTGTTTGTTAAATGGTACCACTTTATTAAGCTGTTCACTTTTAGAAAAGAATAGGATGTTTCTCACTAAGGGAACCATATTTAAACTTACCTAAGTTCACCTAAAAGTAGTTAGTCTCTCCCATTATGATATTAGAGCAATATTATAAAAATGACTTGGAATAACACACTTTAAAACAAATTGGCAGGATTGGGGTATTTTCTAAATTATATACTTTTTATTACGAATGACCTCAAATAATTTTGCTGGGATCATACTTGTTTAATAGACTAGATAACAAAGAAAAATAAAACTGTATTTCTGATAAAATTGATGTCATTTACTAGAAAATGGGAAAGACACTGGTTATTTAAATTTCTTCCCTTTGAATTTTAAATAATTATAATTTTGAGACATAATATTAATCTCTATCAGTGATGAACTTAGTTGAGTTCTATTATTATTGCATCAAGTACATTTATTATAAACTGTGGGTTAGCTTTTTTTCATAATAAAACTGATGAATGATCTGCATGTCCTTTATCCACCCAGTTAACCACCAACTTTTTTGTGTAACTTAATTTACTCCTTCTCACATCCTTTTTTTTCTATTTTAAATAGAGAAGCAGGCTGAGTCTGAGCAGGCTGAACCTCAGCCACATCTTCAGATACTCAATGAACCCAAACCTCAGCCTACTACACACTCCCACAGTTTAGCCTTTGGGTAGAGTAGGTACATGGAGGGACTATAGTTGGTATAACTGAGTTTAGGGCTTTTTTTTTAAATTTGGGAAATGGAGGGGAGTAGAGAAGGGATGGAGACATTTTTTTTAAATCCACAAAAAAGAAAACCATCTTCAGCAACACCAATCCAAGAGGGGGAAAATGTAGATGTTATGTAAGCCTAGCTAAAAACAAACATTATAATATTAGTTATCATTTATTGAGTGTTCACCTCTCTGTAAAATGACTAAAACTTGTTGGATTATTTCTAAAATTACAATAATTGATTGAATATTAATTTGAGCTATTCTATGGAATTTCGAATTGGCATCTTTCCATTGCCCCATAGATCTTTGGATAGCAAAAAGTAGAAGCTGCCTGAAGGCACAGGCTGTAAGATTTCACAAAGAAATAGAATGACTAGTTAGAGTAATTGATAGAGTATGTCTGTATTGGTTAGGATAAATGACAATCCCCGAGAACAAGGCAAATGGAAAGAGCAGAGGGATTCAGAAGAGAGAAAATATGCCAACATCAACACTAAGGTAGAAAGAGAAATTCCATTCAGAAAGGAAAGCTCCAAAAAAGTTCCCTTTGTGTTTTTGGTCCATTTAAGAGCTTTTGTTTCCCACAAATTCATATTTGAGAAAGCCCACCAGGCCCAGTGGTAAATTTAAAGCCCCTGCAGTAACTGGGTGAGGTTTAGATGAAGGTAGTTATTTCAGTAACTTCAAGCCCTGAGTTTTCTGGTTTCTAGGTTTAGAAAACCTCCTCTTGCACTTTTCAAGCCACCTTGTAGCCAAAAACTTATACATTTTTCTTCTGTTCCTATTATAATGATAGGTTTTTTAGGGGGACAGATCCAAATAGGCAATTAGATGATGGAAAAACTAGCTTAAAAATGAACTTGAAGTTTTGTTTGCACAGCACATTTTTCTGTCCTCTTTCCAGAGGGTAGCTCAGATCTTGCAGACCTTCCTGAAATTTTTGTTCCATATAAGATGGTAATTTTGGAATATTGCTGCTGGGTGGTGTGTGCATGTAGGCGACAGTGATGAACTGGACCACCCCACTGCGACAGCAAAACAAGGGTTTGTAGATGGCCTTAAGTTGATTTAAGGGCAAGAAAAATATGAATATTTCCTGCTGTTTAGAATGTATGGAGCAGGATTCATTGTGGCAAGAAGTAATTTTGAATGTGCTTTTTCAAGCTGCTGCCCCATCCTCCCTTGAAATACTGGTATGTTCTGATGAGTAGACTCATCCCCAGAGGTCCATTTCTTAAAGAAATAATGATTAAAGAAGTTAGAAAAGCATGTGAGGTTCTATTCTATTTAAAGAAAGTTTCTGGCTTGCTCCTTCAATCTTGTTAGAAATAATGCACAATAAATAACTTAGGCAATCCTGAGAGGTCCTGGGACAAGTGACACTTTACTCACTTCTTATAGGTTTAAACCAGTTATTTCTTTTTAACTTAATTGGGTGGAGGAGTAAGCCTCTAGCTTTGGTTACTTTTAAGAAGTTAAGGAAAGTGTACTCGCCAATTCTTCCTAGTCAAGTGTCCTCAATAATGACAGCCTATGGGAGCAACTCAAAACAAGGATAACAGCACATACACTAGAACAACTGCCCTTTTCTGTGCACCCCATTCTCTCCTGCCCTTTCTCCTCTTTGTTGTCCAAGGTCTTCCCATCCCTTCCTCCTGATGTGGGAGCCCTCAGGCATTTCTGATTTAAAAGGCCCCTGCAACTGGCAAGCTACATCTCCCACCTAGAATTGGCTCCTTCTTAACTTTTGTAGAGCAGAGAGGATTGAGGAGAGAGGGAGAGATGTTCATAGACACCCTGAAATTTCTGCAAGGGTAGAATTGTTAGGAGATGTTGTAAGCCAGAAACTTAGGTCAAAGGCAGGCAAGTTTGTTTAGGCTGAGAGCAAAGAAAAAGCATTCCATTCAGAAGCCCAACTTTGCAGAAGAACTGCTGCCTCTCACCACAAAAGAAGTGTTCAGACCCAGTATGGATGACACTCCTCAGACAGGACGTAGGGGGTTCTGAGTCAGAAAAGAGGGTAGAAAAGGTCATATCTGGCTCACTTCCATATGAGGATATACCTCTGCCCCTCTTCATACACACACATGCACATGTTTATATCAAAAGGTGGGGATTTAGTTTACATAACTAGCGGATAAAAGGTACTAGTTCAGTGTTACCACTTAGTGGTGGACATTTAAACCAATTATTATTTTAAGTTAAAAAGTGGGTGAAGTTAAAGAAAAAATAAATTATAGTAGAGGTGATACATGGGTATGACAACTGTTTGAAAGTGAAGGTCAAAGACCAAGTTTCTTGGACCTACAAAGCAATCTGTTACACTTAGGGGTGAAGCTATAGATCTCATGAGGCCAGAATTGATCAGGGAGCTGAAAATAAGTGTTGCCTGACTGAACTTAGCCAAGACTCTTATCTTAACCCACTCAGAGAGTTATAAAAGGATAGGGCATTTGATCAAAGGATAACTATAAAAATGGAAAGCAGGAAATGACAGCAAAACTACCAAAAAACAATCAACAAGCTATCTGTAGAAAGTGGATTAAGACGGTAGAGGTCTGGGCAATGGGAGAAGGGAAGAGAAGAAAGAGAAAGAGTGAGAGAAGAAACTGGCAAATGTTATAAATCTTAACCATGTTCCCTTGAACTTGGAGAGTCCCAAGCTTCCTAATGGACAATGCAGCCTTGGGACTGCCTAGGAAATATGTGTCAATGAGATTCCAGTGCATTTTTACATCATTCCTAATTTCTGCCATAACAAGTTTCTGGTTGACACCATGACTAAATACAGTTATTTCTGAATACATGTCACTCTATTGTCTATAGATCTTAAAACAAAGAGGTGTCCTCATTTCACTGATGGTTGAGCTCAGGAAGCAATGTCAGGAGCTTCGGGACCACATAGACTCAAAAGCAGAAATCTTCCAAATAAAAACCCATGTCATTATTCCAGAGACCCTGTTTCAGTGTGAGCCACTGAGGCTCAGCACCAGGCTGGTTGGTAACCACAGGAAGGTAACAGCCCATCAGGAAGTTAAGCATCTACTGTATGAGAGACAGAACCTCAGCCTTTACCTCATCTTTTCACCACAGCTCTAGAAGACAGGAATCTCATCACATCCACTTAATTTTTTCAGAACAGGAAACTTTTTTCAGGAAGCAGGTAATATCATTTGCCCAGAAATCTTCACTGACATTAGGGTTTAAGCCCACATGGTCTATCTACAGAATTCAAACCCTGAGCCAACAGAATAACATTGTTGCTGTCCTGAAACAAACTTTGATAAAGGCAGGGAAAGAAAGGAATGGAGAATGGTGAAAAGTGAGAGAATAATGGAGAATGTAATGGGGTGGCGGGCCACTGGGAAATTATATCTATGCTTGAAACATTCAAGTACGCAATCAGTGGGACCTAGGAGCAGGGAGAGAGCAAGAACAAGAAAGAGGGAGAGGAATAGGGAGGATGACAAAGAGAGAACTGAAATTTTTACATTTTAACTTAAAGAGGAAGGTTAAGTAAAACTAAATTGGAAAGGAAAGCCAGACTACATAAGAAAAAAGTAAATAAAATAAATATATAAATATATATATTAATTATATGCCTTTATAAGGCAGGTCTCTAAATCTCTTAAAATTTTGTAGGGAAACTGAGGTGGTCTGGCTTCCTCACCCAGAAGTCTGGGCAACTAAGGGAAGCAGTTTCCCATAACTTTAAGAATGGGCCTGATAAGTAGTGTTTTCATAGCCTTGAGACTGGGTCTGATAAACTGTTCCAATAACCTTGAGTGGGCTTGTATGCATAGCATGAAGCTCTGTTGCGTAATATCTATTGGCAGCCTGCTGACTTTGTCTGTATTCTAGTATTTAAGTGTGTAGAGGCTCACTGCTGGGGGACAGGTGACATGCAGTGTGACACACAGGGGACATGCAGGGGGACACGCAGCTTGCAGCATGTGTGGATCACCCACCCTTGAATAAAGGCATGTCAGGCATCCCAACAGCTCTGTGAATATTCTTCCATCTGCCTGAATTCCGCAAACCTGTCAGGCCTTGAACAGTTGAAACACAAATGTTTACCTGAGGTCTGCCCTGGAACTGGATATTTTACTTCAAACTAGAACCACTAGCATAAAAGATCAGCCTCACCCACGAATCACTCTCACATCCACATATTGCCTCCCAGTCTGACCCTGGGTTCTTTTTTTTTTTAAAGAATTTTATTTATTTTTAGAGAGAGGGGAAGGGAGGGAGAAAGGGAAGGAGAGAAACATTAATGTGTGGTTGCCTCTCACATGGCCCCCATTGGGGACCTGGCCTGCAACCCAGGCATGTGCCCTGACTGGGAATTGAACTAGCAACCCTTTGGTTCACTGCCTGTGCTCAATCCACTGAGCTTCACCAGCCAGGGCCAACCATGGGTCCTTTTGAGATCTTGTCAGTGTTAACTTAAATGAAGTGATGACATGTTAATGATATTAACAGTAGCTTTTCTAGACCTGTACGTGCACATGCACATGCATAATTTTTCTAGTCATATCTATTTGAAGCAGTCTTGATAACTTCCATGTGTTTCATTAATCCATAAAATAAAATTGTGCTTTCTGATGTTAGTTGAAATTAAATTTAAAAAACACAGGTGCTGATACAGTTATGGTTGCTACTGTACTGTCATCCTAACTGTCTCAATAATTAGACACCAAAGTTAAATCCTCAAGTATTCTGGAGAATTCCAATCATGAGTTCAAGAGAGAAATCTCAAAACAGTTAGCTTGAACCATTGCAGATATGCTTGGAAAAATAAGAAGCCATGAATGTATCTTTTTTCCTTCTTTAAAATGAAACACAGGTTATAACACAAATTAGTGACTGTATTTGATCCCATCTCTCATTTCTTGATACTCTCAATTACAAAAGTTTGTAACTGAGATTGTTTGGCAATGCCTGGTTCCTCTTTTGGTTGGGTGGGTTACTCCAGGTCTTAGTGAAGAGAAGCAAACTTGTAAATGAATTGCTCTGGAATTTATGTCTGACTTATGCATTTTCTTTTATTTATTTCATTTTTGCATTGAAAACATTACATTTCTGTTTCCTTATAGAGTAGTGTATCAAGAGCCTGTGTATGGCAATAAATTGCTGCAGGTATGAAATCCTGACTGGTGGAAAAACTCATCACTCTGGTTGTGGGTTTGCTGTGAAATCCTACTAACAAGACCATTCCAGGGAGGGAGGTGTCCTCTAACATAGAAAAAGGAAAGACTTAACTGAATTTTCCAGTTTTGGTGCGAATTCTTCTAGAATAGAGGTGATCATCCTCAAATTTCCCCTCTTTGCTAGATCATGAGTGTATCAAAATGGGTGTCTGGCTTGGCTGTAAATTTCTTAAAATGCATCTGGACTCAATTAAAATAAATTTAGTGAAAAAGAATTCTAGGGTTTCACTGAACCAACTGACTAAGAAAAATTGTAGTTGGCTCTAGGAGTCAACTGGAATGTTTAATTAAAAAAACCTCTTACGCATCTAGCATTGAGGGTTAACATAGCTAATATATCTTTTCCTGGCTTCATTGTAGATTCTTATAAATCTATTCTTATAAATTTATTACACCTATTGCTATAGCTTCCAAACCTACTTCTCACTCCTGAGGCTACCCCCAAATAAACAAATTTGCAGGAAGAAAAGGAGCCACACATCTGTTGGAGTGTAGTTGGTTGAGTCTTCAAATTTGGTCTAATGCCAACATTAAAAATGTCAAATAAAATGAGAGAATAAAATACTAGGATGATCAGTGGGAGTTTTATTACATCGGTTTCCCCATAACCTGCAATTATCATTTTTATTTGGTATTAAGTCAATTAAGAAAGTACAGTTTACTGTGAAAATTAATCATTTTAATAAGAACTCTACTATGAAAAGGGGGTACTTGAACCTAAGAGAGGACAAAATAATTAAAATTCCTGAGATGAACTTTTATTTTCACATTTCAAGAAAACTTGCCACACTTCAAAAAAAGCTGAATGTATAATGCAGATAAATTAGGGAGTAATGATTTTTATTCAAGTTTTTCATTTTGCAAATGTTCTTGTAAATGTTGTTTTCATAAATAAAATATTGAGGTAATTATATATACCAATCTACCTGTTTTGCAAAAAGTGAGCTCCTTGAGTATTCTCAGAAAGGAGGGGACCTCTATCTGTGATCCAGCCCATCACTACTCTACTAAAGGGAAACACACAGTCCCACCCACCTTATTGTCCCACCAGCACACATGAGTTCCACCTCTTTCCTAAGCAATTCCCTATTTGGGTACTAGAACATCTTCCGGAAGCATGCTCTAAAGTGAACAAGGCAATTTCCTTTGTGAAACTTTCAATACTTTGCAATGCAATGGAGATCCACAGTGCTCATCAGTATTGACGTAGGAAGTTCCACAAATGGAGTAACCACTTTCATTTTGTTTTAATTCAGCATTTCCCAAATCTATCTGGTCCAGGTACATTTCCTTTCCCTGCTACCATTAGTATCCCAGCAGCACACTTTTTAAAATGCTTTATTGGGACATCATTAGAGATTCTTAATCAGTAACTCAGCAGACCTCCAGGAGTCTCGCTAACATAGGAAATGTTTCAGACCTGGACATGCCAGTATGTTAGGTGGCTACATCTCATGGTGGTGGCAGAGCTGAGGGGGCAATTCATGATGGCCATGCAAAATTTGTGTTTCATATAAGGTCACATTTATACTTTGCTGCTGCCTGTCATGTAAAATATGAGTAGGGAGTGTAGAACTACTATGTTGTGCTGGTCGACCCTTTCCCTTGGTTTGGGAGTGGGAAAAATCTATCTGTCAAGGATGTATTTTTGTCCCTAAGATCTGGAAGGGCTGGTTTTAACATGGACACTGTTTGGTTACAGCCAATGAAAGTTAGCACTCCTTCTTCAGACATTACCACAGAAGCTTGTAGAACCTCCGGCTATGCTCAGGGAACTGCAAAATATGGAGCAATAAAATTGATTACAGTTACCTGTTAGACAGGCAAATTAAAGCAATTTGTATTTTTTGATCATTTTACAGTATATGCACACATATACTGAGTTAATAATACACAACTCTGTTATTCCCCTAATATGGATTTCAAACAGAAGACAAATAATGCAAGAAGAATGCAGTATAAGAAGGGGGGCTGGAAAAAAACAGGATTATCTTCTGGAGGGCCGGTCCCTTCGAGTACAGGCTTCCCTCTCTAGGTGAGTGTTCTAGGAAACCATCTGTATCAGTGTAGCAGCTGGTGTTGTGAGAGGCTGTGTTTGGCCTCAGTGAATTTTTTTGAAGACTCTTTCAAAGCATTTGCCCATTTCCTGATGGGTAATTTACAAATGCACCTGCCTGCACCATGCTGCATGTTCAGCAGTTTTTGACCCAAACTGTCATGACCCCTGTACCCCACCCTCCCTATTCACCCAGTCTTCCTCTGAGCCACCTGTTTTGTTTCCCCTGATGAAAAAGTCCTCAAAGAAGAGGAGAAACAAAAAGCAGCAGAAGCACTAAAACAGATCAAAATTTGCACAGTGGAAATAATGCCTCAATAGGTGTATTGCATCAAGTGGAGAGGTTGTTGAAGGTGATGAAGGTGGATAAAGTTTACACATGTAAGAATAAACACACAATTTTTTATTAAAAAGTTTGGATTTGGGGGGCCCCTCCTTTATATAGATGTGTAGGTATTAGGCCACCTCACCCTTTTTTCCCAATTGTTATGTACTTCAGGGATCACATAGACCTGGACTCCAACAGGGTAACCACCAGCCCCATCTGGCTATTTACATTTAAATTCAAATGAACTCAAATTCAATCAATTAAAAATTTATTTTGTGTACCAGCCATATTTCAAGTACTCAATAGTCTCTTAGGACAAGTGGCTACCATATTGGACAGCACAGATAGAGAACATTTCCATCATCACCAGGTGGCCAACTGGACAACAAGGAAACCACCGAACAAGGAAAAAAATCTTTCCATTAGCTCCACAAAGCTTAGCAAACAATTGCCTTGATTCTTGAATTGGGAACGCTTGTAAACAAATTCCTAATTGACAAAGAAAAGTGTCATGGCATTGACCCCTTATGCCTGTCTTTCATGGAAACACATGCCTATATTCTCTAAATGGCGAAGTCATATGCAGATATGTAGAGGATGGGTCCTTCTCAAAGCTGCATAGATGAGCACATCTGTTATGCTGATGGGCCTCAGGTGTACACATGTCCATTTTAAGTTCATACAATAAATATTGACCTAGCAGAAAGTGAGGTTTATTTTAGTCATCTTCTGTTTGCACTACTACAATTATTTCCACTAATTAAACTTGCTAACTAATTTCATTGATGAAACTACTGCAGAAGTTGGGGGAGACATACAGAGTTCAAACAAGGAGGGTTTGCAAGTGGGACATTGATAAGAGTCTTTGTTGGGACCAAATTCACAGTCACCAAATCATGATTAATTGACATGGCACTTGATGCAAATACCTTGGCAGTAATATCTTTTTTAAAAAATTCTGGGCATGAGAGACAGAAATCACACACACAGACACCCTTTCTCCACTCAAAGCTTTCAGCTGGTTGTAGCTAGTTACTCCTAGCTAGTCAGCTAGCCACTTCCCAGCTCATCCCTGCCTCATTAAGTGTACTATACAACCTGCATATCTGTGTCTTTCTGGATGCATCAGAGAAGCCAAGGAGATGGACAAGCAGATGAAAAGTATGGCTCCAGAAATCTGGTGACCTATTTTTCCCTCAGCCCATCAGTCTGTGTCTGAGCTTGTCACTGGTATGACAACTGCTTTGGTTTCACAACTCCTTGGCACATTTAATGAGTTTTCCCCATCCCTAATTAGATAACATGATGTTTGGAACACCAGGTGGTGTCTGGCTAAGATCTCTTTTTTTTTCAAACTTTCACATTGTTTTTCAAGGTAGACATAAAAAAAACCTGGCTCCAAATTATTACTGATTATCTGTCAGGATGTCTTGGATATGTCTTCCCCAGGACTGATTCAAAGAGCAAACTTGTTTAAGGTAAACTAGCTTTTTAGAATTGCTATGTATATGGTGCCAAATTTACTATGAAAGTTAGCTGTGGGTGGTAGAAGGTAGAAATAAATTATTGAGAGCAGTTTAATCTACACTTTGAGAAATAAGCTTTGGAGCTTCCCCATTCATCTATCTTCTATCCTACTACTTGATTTTTCCCTAAAGGATATGGAGCCAAATATAAAAAGAAACTCCTGTACTCTCAATTCTACACTTAGATAGCCTCTGGCACACCCATGATTTCACTATTAGGTACCCTCTGACACAGTAGCCTGTCTCGAATTGCCCCTTTTTGGTGGAGGTGAGAACCTTTCCCTCAGAGGACTATGGGACTCTACGTTTTAATTAGAACATGAATGGTCTCTGTGTTATCAGTGGAGACTGGATCCTGTTTGTTAATTGTGCTGAGATCATTCTACAGTGGTTGATGTACCGCTGTGGTCGGCTGAGCAAGAAGCTCTGTTATTTTCACAGTTTGATAATCAATGCTCCACTGAACACAATTCCTTTTAAATATGCCCATTTGCTTGTCCTCTGCTTAATTGAACAATTGCAATTACTGGTACATACAACTAAATGTTAATTATTTTTTCAGATTCTTCCCTCTCTTAATGATTTTATTTACAAATTGGAATAGTTTATCATATTTTCCACCCTAAATCCTCCATTTGAATCAGTGTGGTATCTTTAGCCAAAAAAAGACAGAATTTTTAAGAATTTATCATTTCTTTTAAAAATAATTATTTAACATGCAGAAGGCTAAGACAGTTTTATTTAATTGCTTTCCTGGTTAAACAACTATTATGTAAGAGGTTACTAATAAACTTTAAGTCTAAGGTTTTTTAAAAATAAATAAATACAAAAGTAAGACACAAGGACATTAGCTTGACCTGTATTGGATTTTAAAGGAAGTAATCAAAGACCGAATAAAATGTAAGTTAATAGCTAATAAGTAAGGGTAAAATGTAATCAGTTTTGAAAATCTGGAAAGTTCAGCAAAGTATCGAGTGTTTAAATAATTCCCCATAATCCTCCCCACCCCAAGACAATCACTGTTAACACTTAGGTACATGACCTTCAAAGGGTATCTGGGTTCTTTCTCCCTTGGGAATATGCTTACACCTGCTAACCTTTAATATCTAGCTGGGGTTGGTATTCAATCCCCTATCTTTCTGATGTGTTTTGTACTTCTGCTTTGATACTAAGCTTTCATTAACCTCCACTTTAGATTGCTAGATTTGGGTAACTCGTGTGGTCTCACAATCAGGTGTCCCTGAGTTGGGCTCCTTGGCATTCCTAAGTTCCATGTCTCCTTGTGTTTTAGGGTGGTTATGCTGCATACCGCTACGCCCAGCCTACCCCTGCCACTGCAGCTGCCTACAGTGACAGGTAAGGGTCTTCCTTTTTGTGCTTGACAGCTACTAGGAAATTAACTTAGCTGGTGGGAAACAAGATTCTTGTCTAGTCTTGATGCAAATGCATGACAGCTGTGTAGACAGCACCCACAAAGTTAGGTCCCACGGTGACACTAAAAAGGCCATGTAGAGAGAGGATAACACGTATGCCCAGTTTATTCTGAACTGTTGCCCTCTCTGCTAAGAAACAAAGAAACTGATATGTTTTGTTTGTGTATAGATTTCTTAATCCTTGCGATAGTACACCTTGCATGTACACATGTACACTTGTGGTCTTTTTATGGAAGACCATGGTCTCATCTAACTCATAAGAAGAAAACTAGAAGATGATCCTGCAGGTTTACCTTGAATTGAAGGACCCCTTTTTACAACTTTTTACACCCAGGAAAGCACTTTTTAATCCATAATAAAGGAATGGAGGAGGTGTATCTTGCATTCCCAAGGATATTTGTTCTTTTTACAATGTCCAATTTTGATCCTACTAAGATAAGCCAACTTTTATTTGTAAAGCACATCACATATTAAGACTGGCAGTGGAAAGGACAAAGTGGGTTTAAGCAATGCAGAAGTCAGAGTGGGTGGTGGGGGTTGGGGTGGGTGTGTAGAGAGCTCTATGAACAATTGCCCAGGCTTAACAGATGACTTGGTTCCTGAAATGGCTAGCCACAGCTATTTCTGTTTAGGTGCCTTGAAAAAAGAAAGCGTGTGTTTCCATATTGAATGCAACTCGTTGGCTCTGTTTTCTGAGGACATAAATGTGAATGTTCAGATGCTCTGCATGCTCAAATGTCATTGAGGGTGCTTATTTTGGATAATGAATTTTAATTTAAAATGATGTTTCATGAATAAAGCAGTGATGATAACAATTTGCATGTGTGGCTGAGGCATGCTGGGTCAGACAGGTAAGCAAGGAGATGTATTGGATCCTGAATGGGAAGTGTCAGCAGCCACTGGTCCTCCTACCTGGCCTGTTGTGATGTAGTTCCTATCTTGGTTTGCTGTGGTATGCTTTCTCTGCAGTTCCATTCCATTTCTCACAAGATGTGTTGTTAGCTCACTGTAGCTACAGAATTCTTCTGAAGTATAATAAAGCAAAATAAATTGCTGAACCCTAAAAGCTGCACTTTGAAAACTCCATGAGTAAACTTGTAATAAATGGCTCTTTGGCAAGATAGCGTTGACAGCTACTGTTTGGTTGTATGCAGGTATTATTACTATATTCTTATAAACAACTATAACAAGGTCTCAAGGCTGGAGGGAACCCCCAAAGAAATCCAAACAATTGTCAAGATTCAGTTCTAAATATATAAGTTATGCAGCTACCCAATAATCAGTTGTGAAGATATGAAATATGTAAGTTGCTAGTTTCAGTACACTTTGACCATCTTGAAATACTTAAGATCATTCTACAAATGAAAAGGCTAATCCTATTAAATCCTGCTCACAGAAAATTCACAAAGTATCCATTGTAATGTGGTTTATCAACAATACTTAATTATTTTATGAAAATATCTCTAGATGTTAAATTCTCAAACACCCACTTTGTGTATAATTATAATCATAGTAACTTTAGCCTGCTATGTAATTATAAGAATCTTAAACAGATATATATTTTTGGATTTATGTGTTGCTTCTCAGTATAAGTACATCTACCCCCAAGTTAAAAACAAGGTTAATTACAAAGATCTAATTTAAATTGCTTTCTTCAATAAGACCAATCTAGACATTTGAAAAAAAATGAATAATGTTTAACCCTATTCTTAGATAGAGTTACTTGAGGGCCTGGCCACATCTCCATTTGCATTCACCTAAAAATTAAGTTAAAATTCTGTTGCATTTAGGGGTACCATATATGCAGATATATGTATAAAAATATGTTATTTTAATTTTATTAAGATTATAATTGGCAACATGTCCCACTGAAAAACTGCCCTCATTTTTGTATTGGTAAATTTTGAATAACTGCAATTCCCACTTGAGTGTGATAGTTTCAGTTAAAGAAACCAGCTAAATATAGTCTTGTCCATGTAATTGGCCTCTTGCTGTTTATTAAAGAAATTTGTACATTAGGTTTTCTTGGTTGCTATGGGAATTGATTACCAGTCCTATTTAACTTTATTATAAACAAGATACTTGCCACATATGGAAATATTGCATTGAGGTAAATGCAGTAATAGATGAATTACCAGAAAGCAATCTTTAAAATGATATTTCTGGTTTGATTTATAAAGTGTGTCTATGAAATGATGGTCCTTCCTTTTACTTTTAGGAAGCATGTAAAAGAAGGAAGACCCTTTTATAGAAGACACATATTTGAGGGAAAATGTGAAATTATCAGAATAGGTTTGAATCTAGATTGAAGATGCCAAATATCTAGAATTTATCCTAGGATAGTTGTGTAATATTTTATTTTTACATAATCACAGTGTAATATTCAGTAGTGTTAGATTCTTAGTTCCTTTTCTCTGAAAGATAAAGAGAAAAACTTCTTAACTCAAAGACACTCTTCCAACATAGGAAGTAAAATCAGCAGGAATGAGAATGTTTAGGTGACATCCATGGTTGTCAACCTGATCAAAAGAAAAACTGCAACAAACATTCCCTGTCACTGTGAACCACTCTTCAGATGTCTTGAAAGTGACAGAAGTTTGGTGTCCCCAGTTGGTAGAATTTTACTTTTTATCAGCACAAATTAAACTCTCATCAAATTAGGGATTCAGGGACCTTTGGAAAATATTGAACTCAGATAACCTCAGGATTGCCCAGAAGGTCCTTGATGGGCAACTTGGAACTCTTTGCCCATCCTTTTCTTGGTTAAATTATCCCATGTTGATTATCTTGGAGCACCCTGAGAGTTTCTGAATGCTGACGTCCAGAATGAAGACCATCTGGTGTGGGCAGAGATTTCCCCAAAAGTAAAAGACCTGACTGACTAGGTAATTTTATAGTCTCTTTTGATGCATTTAATGGGAGTAGGCAAACATCTTTCCTTGGCATTTAGGAAACATTTGGTAAGCACTTGACCTCACCAAATCTTTATTTATAATCTCACTTTAATTTATGAAAAGCCAACTGTCCAAACTCTCAAAGGAGGTTGTTTTCTGAGCTTGAACCAATGAAAGCATGGCAGTGGGGCCGATGGTCATCTGGTCATTGCATGCCACCTGGTGTTGCTGATGTGTCCGTGATGTGTTCCGGATTTGACAGGTCCATCATCACATTAGCTCAATGAATGGCTTGCTTGAATTAAGCCTGGGAGCAGGCTTCTCTTTATGGATTGGCTCTTGGTTTCTGTGTGTATAATGATTTGATGGTTGTTGCATCTTTGGGCACCCAAACTAGAAGGTGGGGAGGAGGATGGAGATTCACTGTTCAATGAATGATGCCACAAATATTTGGGGGAATACATATGGTATGTACATAGCTTGGATGAAAATGTTATCTCTCCAGAAAGGCACACATATATCATGCTTGTCCTGCTTGCTGACATTCTAACATCTAACAACCAGTGCATGAGAATATTTTTCCACATTAAGACAGAAGGGAATTAGATGCAGACCAGCTCAAGAAGAAAGTAATACAAAGCTGTTCACTCAGAAATTTCATAATGATCCCATTGTCTTGACAGTTACCAGGGACCATTTTTCTTTCATGTCAGACGTATTTCCTTTAAAATCCCAGAAAGTCAGCAGCTTTATACATATGGCCCTGGCAGCACAGATGACCCTAGGCTGAGCAAAAGAGACAACAAGCAACTGGACTTTGTTTGTTTTTTACCCCCTTTTGTTTGTTTGTTTCTTGAGACCTTAAAGTTTTATTGGCAGTATTAGACTGTACCATATGAAATTGCTATTTTTGTATGACAAACATGGTGGAATAATGGCAATTTCATGTAGCTCAGTTTAATAGACATCTAATTAAATGTCATAATATCAGTTATCTTGCTCTTTGCATTTGAAATATATATGTATATCCATGCATACATATGTACATTGACATACATACATATGTAACACACATATACAAACCAGTGCTTTAGGACCTCGGGAAGGACTCATTAGACTATCTAGGTAAATCTTAATAGAAGGAGGCCATGGCTGGTGAAATTCAGGTAGTAGTCACAAGCTACATGCTACAACATTATTTAATTCTTATACTCATAACCTATAAAAAAGGTTCTATTTAAGAGAGAAATACAGGGTCTGGCAGAAGTAAGGCCTGCTTTAGTGTGGTTGATAAGGTAATAATTTATAGTTTTAATTTGAAAATTTCACCTAAAATGTCATATGGTATGCTTGAGTGTGATATTGTTATGTTACAGAATTACATGCTTATGGTTTTGTTATAAAAGATTTTCTAATAAAAAAAAGGGTGTTATTTGTGCCTGACCCTGTAGATTAGTAGTTCTTTTTTAAAGCTCAGTAGGGATAACTAGGCATGTCTTTGGGATCATGGAGAAGCTGATCTACTATTTAAAATTATATAGGTGATATAGATATGTAGATACATATATACATACATACATACATGAGTGGATAGATAAATGCATGGATAGAAAAATAGATGGATGGAGAGGTAGATGATAGATAAATTGATACACAGACATATAGGTGGTCAGGTGGATGAACAGAAAGAAAGGAGTAAGGGAAGAAGAAAGGAAGGAAGGAAGGGAAACAGATAGCAAAAGACCATATCTCTATATTCCTATAATATTTTATCACAAGCTTAACTACAGGGAATAGAATTAAAGTCATATGTACAACCTAAATTCAAACTGAACCGAACAAGTAAAAGGATTTGAGTTTATTTTTCTTGAGCACAGGCTACTCCCTCCATATTTGAGAACTTTTTACTTCCTGAATTCAGGTTAAGTAATAGAGAGAAGCCATCATTAAAATAAGGCTGACAATTGCATTTAAAATAATATTTCATTTGATTTGGAGTACTTATCAAATTATATAGACTAAAAATTAAGAGATCGTCAGCCTATAAAGCATCTGAGCATAATGAATAGAAAATGTAATTCACTATTTTACAGGGATTTTTTTAAATTCACTATTTTACAGGGAGTTTTTGGTACAAAGGGTAATTTTAAAAATATTATTGTGTTTAGGGACTTAACAATTTTGCTCTTTCTTATTGTGGGGCAGAATACAGAAAGCTTTATCTGTGGATAATATGTCTCCCTTAATGAGGGCAGACAATGCAAAGAAGGCAAAGGAGAGAATTCTCATTGTTTTACCCATTCCTCTTATGTAAACTAAGTTCCATAGGGTTGAAACTGTTTCTGATCAAAAAGCAGTAGCAAGTCACCTATTCTCTGTGATGTGTGCAAGGAGAGATTCAAGATCATCTCCCTGTGCTATGTTTAAAGCACTGTCTCCCAAGACTAGTTCAAATACCTGATGGCTGCCTCTGATGATATATCACTGGTTTACCAGGACAGGAAAAGAACACAGACCATGTAAATAGCTGTGAACTCATCTGGGAGTGGTCAGGCTTTATCTAGGCTTCTTGCTTATATGCTGTTACAAATAGCTTTTTGTTTGTTTGTTTTTAAATGAAATGATGACAACAGCAAATTGTAGCTTTTTTTTCTTATCCAGTTTTGTTTTTACTATTCTTACTTGGCAAAATAAAAGTTGGCAACTCAATGGTAACCTCTCTATTTTATTTACATTTTCCATCTTTTTTTGAGACATCAGTGTTGAAAAAACAGAGTGATAACATTGTAAAGCTGGGTGATGCCCAGGATGGTATTCTCAGATAAACAAGAAACTGAGGGCTTAGCTCATGGAGCTTCAGAGAGGATAGAAGCATATTCCATGCCATCTCCCCAATTGAGACAAGGATCCAGAGCAAGAGGAAGCCATTTGGAATTCAGATCAGAACCAAAACTTGGCAGCAAATAGATACTATTCTGCACCTTCTTCGATTGTGAATTATTGAAGTTGTTGTTCGTTTGAGTTTTTTATCTTTTCTGCTGTTTCCACTCATCCCAATGAGCTTACCTGGGTTCTGCAATTTTTTAAAAAAATGCTCTGTTAACTTGTAATAGGAAGGAGGAGAAATGAGTCTTTATTTATGTTCTTTTGTAGCTCAGTGCCTAGAAAAATTCATCCAATTTTTTATTAGAACACTGGGTTAAAATATACACATATATTTATATAATAGTATATATAATGCTTAAATATGTAACATATTCCTAATTTTATTTATATTCTTATTCTTTCTTTTTTAATTTAAAGTTCACTCAGGAAGAGCAAGTGAAACTAATTATTCTAGACAGCTTGAGGATAACTAGAAAGAAACACATATTGTTTGTGAGTTTTCCATTAGAAGATGAAAATAAATTTCTTTAATATAATTTTCAGTATACATGACAGTGCTCCTGTTAGTGTTCATTAGGTGGAAAAAGAGGGCTTTATTATTTGCACAATGTATTAAGACTTCCTGAAGTACCACACCAGGAGGTGAAGTATGATGTAGTAGATGAACCAAACATTGATTCAAATCATCTCTCTGTAATAAGTATAACAATATTATGATGCTAGCAATAATACCAATGGCTATTCATGGAGTCCTTATGAGGTGACAGATACTGTTCTAAGTGCTGTACAAATACGATGTCATTGAGCAGACACACCAACCCTGTAAGATTGATGTAGTCACCTCCATTTTACAGATGGGGAAGGAAAGCTTAGAAAAGTTGAACAAGTTGCCCAGCTCAGCTTGAAAGTTTAAGTCTAAGCCCTTAATCACTAGACTCTTTTGTATCTTAGTAGAGCAACCTTGAGAAGTAATTTTCTTGCAGTAGGGATCACCTCATCTGTCATGGTGTGTTGACTCCACCTTACTGAGCGGTTTGGAAGTTTTCAGGCAATATCTATGAAATATCCAGCACATTAAAGACGATGCATAACATGTTCTTGTTTTTATTTTTACATATTCCCATAAGATAATCAATTAAGATCTTTAACTCTGGAGATCAAGAATAAGCTTCGAGGAAACCAAAAATATTTACGTTATTTCAATTCCACCTGAATCTCTAAAACTCCAGATTTTGAACCTGTTATTTCTTTAATAGTTTTGGGAGTCATTCTAAGAGTTCAGGTAGAATAGTGACCAAACCTACTCAATTGAATACGGTATGGACAAGACTTTTTAAATATAAGAAGTAGGGTTATATGCAAACCTAATCCTTTTTAATCCACTAAATTCTGGGAATATGTATGTTTCTTATTTTGTTTTTACTTTGTTTTTGTTTTTGCTCTGCTTTTTGTCTTTTTATGGAAAAAATTTTTAGAGGGTTGGGTGGTAGGGGCTACATAAGCCTTTTAATTTATCAGTTCTTCTAAGTTTGGATTTTGGTATGTCAAGTTGTGGGGTTTTTTTTTAAAGTGAGCAGTCTTATATTATCTTTCCTGCTACTATTTCTTTCTTCTTACGATGTAGATTTCTATTTTGAAGTTAATTTTTTTGGTGTCTCTTGTGTGTCAGGTACTATTTAAAACATTCGATCATGCAACCTAATGAGGTAAGCTGTAGAATTAGGATAACCATGGTGATGATTATCCAGAATGGGACACCTGTGACACAGAAGGGGTATATTTTTCAAAACCCCAGGACAACAAGCTTCAACTAGGATTGTCCCAGGAGAGCCAGAAGTGGGTCCAAACAGGGTGATATGTGTTCTGGGAAGTCTGATGACTGGGCTTCTTATCCAATGTTTATTAGTTCAGTTCCTGGGCTGTTTCTACCTCCTTCTACTTTTGTTACAAAGTCAGGGCAAAAGCACTATTTCACCTTCAAATAGTCATAACTAAGATGTGACTTAATGATTAAAAAGTAAGTTGGATTTCATGCTGTCAAATCACCAATAACATATCTATTCCCCTATGGGTCAAATAGTTGCAACTGAGCATTCACCAAAAAGTTACCATAACTGCAATAAGTATATTTTTTACCAACCTGCTCTATACCTTGACAATGGTTTTATTTGATAACATTTGAGATATCTCTAAAATAGTGAGGGAGGGAATGTATAGCTCTTGATAGCAGCATCAATGTGATTTTTGAAACGTGTTTATGGACACAAAGCTCTCAATACTGAAAAGTAATATAGTTGTTACTGATAGATATATCCCCTGAATTTCTCCTGTTTTAAATTTACAGATGTGCATACATACATGTTAAAAGAAAAAGTGCCCAAGTTTTTATTTCAAGAACTAATTGCCTTTGGCCCATAATCTGTAATGGCTCCTGAACAACTGTTATGCACTATTGGATGAATATGTAATTGAAGCAGTTAAAAAAAACATCCAAGCCTGTAACAGTCAACAGACTGGACCAACAAGGAGTTGGGGAGATATTAAAGAAAATTCCAAGCGCAATAGACCAAAGCTGTCACAGCCATGTGGGTAGAGATTTTGCCTGTGACAAGACAAGATGTAACAACTTCTTTGGTCATGTCATGGCCTAATTACACATTTTTCAGGTTGCAGATCATTGACTTGATAAACCAAAGGAACGCAAATAAGAACTATCTTTTAAGTAGAGGCATCAAGGTCTTTCAGCTGTGAAGGCTTTAGAGGCAGGTGAGAAAGCCTGATGCTTCCTATAGGCAGGAGAGAAACCTGTGATAATATGTGCACAGAAGCCCAAGGGCATCTGGAAGTGGCATTTCCATCTCAAATAAAGAATTTTCCTCATAGAAGACAGTGTTCCAGTTAAATAGAAGGGAATATACACACATCAGAATCTTAGTTCCTGAAGCACCCTGAAGTTGACAAAAATTAAATTCACTCCACTTCTTTGCTTTTGTGGTGGGTGAGGGGGTCACTGTATGATGTACTATAGACTCTATCTTTTGGGGTAAGAGGGAACTTTTCACTAAAAATTTCTAGTACTGCCTTTAAAGTTATCAAAGCAAGTTCTGACTGTACTTACAAAGAGAACTTTTAATCCTTTCCCAGAAGAGCTGATTTCTATTCACATGTGGCCTCTATGTTATTTCCATATTTGTATGAAATTCCTGCAAATGTGTAGTCATTACACAGAAATAAATGACTTCTCAAGATTTTTTCCCCCTGGTGTGGATCACAGTGATTGATTCCTCTAGAATTTGGTTCTCCTCAAAACCACAGTACATTTATTTCTAATTTAATTAATATGCAAAACATTTAGAGTAGGGATCACTATCAGAATTTAGGGAGATGGTAGTTTAGAACATGAGAGCTTAAGGAAGTCTCTGTAGGGAGTAACTAACTCATCAGTTTTGTCATTGTTTCCTTCTTAATTCTTCCTGAATTGTGATGTGTGACTGAATAGCTCAGTAGATTGTGGGTTGTTGAGACATAATCAAAACCAAACACCCTTTTCCTTTAATTATCTTAATCATTTAGATTGGAGTGTTTGGGCCTGAGATTACAGAATTAGACCACATGTCTGATCAGCTGCATCAGAGGTTCCCATTGCTTTAGTAGCCCTGAAATACCTTTAGAAAGAAAACAAAGATTGCTGGATGTTTCTAGCATCCTCTCAACCCCTGTCTCCTTTCATGGTCTAACATTGCAACTTGAAACTTCAGGTTGCATTACAAGATGAGGAACTTGTTTTCTTCAGCATTTCTACTTCATGGGAGAGTTTGCGGACTAATTCTATTAAGTAGAAGATGAGCCCAGGTGGGGAGTGCTGGGGGCACTTTGAAAATATGTCCTGGTCAATGTGAGCCTCACAGCTTTCTCAAAATAGCGGTTACTCTCCTATTCTTTTAGTTGTTTCCCTCAATTTCTCTATCTCAAACTTAAAACAAAATAAGCTAACAACATGGGAAGAACTGGTTACCTTACTCTGTTCTGAAATTTCAAGATTGGAGTGGTCCCTTTCAAGGGTCCTTAGAGGTTAGCTCTGCAAAATGTGGTTCCCAGACCAATGAAATTGGCTTCACCAGGAGTTTGTGAGAAATGCAGAATCTCAAGTCCCACACCAGTCCTACTGTATCAGAATCTGCACTTTCATGACCCCAGAGTGATTTGTATGATGTTTGAGAAGCAGCATCCTGGAGGGCAAGCTTCAATTTTATCCCAGTATGCAGTAAATAATGTTGACTCTGGGTTCTTCCTCTATAAGCCATGCAAAATGTAAGAGAATTTGTCTTTGTAAACTGTTGGGTTGTAACCATCTTCTCTCTACTCTCCCATTTTCAATGAGAAAATAAGAGTTGTCAGTGGTCAGGCATCCCTCACAATCTATTCTGTTGTGATTTTCTTCCTCAACTACTGTAAGCCCACAATTAATCATTTTCTTTACCCCAAAGACCCATGGGTAATGAATGTGATTTCATGCTGATATTTTCTCATTGATTAATAGACTCATAATAATGTAAGCTATACCCTGGAAATGTCCCATTTGATTTTTGTTCTCTTTTTGAGCCTCAGTTTTCTCATCCACAAAATGGGGAGCATAATAACAGTTAGAATCAGAAAGAGATGAAAATGAACATTACTTTATAAACTGAGAAAGGTGGTAAAAATGCATAGGGTTATCAACAACTCAACTGCAAATTGACAGGTACTTTAGAATGTGTATTATTTTTGAAAGCATTGACTCTAAAAGCAAAAGCAAAGTAATTAAATTCATTTAAAAGAGCAAGTCATTTTTAGACAGGGCAGTGTCTAGGACCTACCCCAACACTAACGTTCTGGGAACCCGTGCCACACTCAACAGACCACAGCTTAATAACTGTCCCAATCATGATTTGAAGTGGGTTTACATAATATAACTATTATACTCATTGTACCTCTTCTTTGATTAATGCATGAAGTAACAAGTCTTTGCTATTTACCTACAGAATATGATCAGAGATTCAGATTTGGACCAGGTTCTAAACTTAGCATAGTTACTTAGTACATGAGATATAGGCAAGCTAATTGGCCTATTTGATCATCCACTTCCTCATCTTTAATGGGGCTACTGAGTGATGCCTGCCTCATTCGGTTGCTGGGAAAATTAATTGTGTTCACAAACAAAAAACTCCTTTAATAGCACCTGACACTAAATGGCACTCAGGATGTTATTATTGATATATTATTATTATTATTATTACTACTACTACTACTATCACTAAACTGTGAGGGTATTTTGTTTTATCTTGAGTCAAAATATGAATAATTTCCTATAGAAACAGATTTTCTGTGTTAGAATAATATTTTGACTATAGTTTTTTTGTTTTCAAATTTTGACTTCCACCCTAGAATATAAAAATAGCTATACTTGAAATTTGCTAAGAAAGTAGAATTTATATTCTCACCACACACAAGAAAAGGTAACTATGTGAGGTTATGCATGTATTAATTAGCTTGATTTGTGCTAATGATTTTACAGTGTATACACCTTTTAAAAACACATTGTATAACCTAATTATATACAATTTTTATTTGTCAATCATAATTCAATAAAACTGGGGGGGAATAGGTTGGGCAAAAAAGTTCTGGAGGAAGAAGCAACTAGGAATCATGAGTTCAAATAACCTGTTCTATTCATGTTTCCCCTGAATTTTTAATTGTCTTTTCCATCCACGGAGAAGCTCAGGCTATCAAGAATCATCAGCTTTGTTGGAAAAATGGCCGGTCCTCCCATTATATACCCAGTAAACACAGGCCCAAAACCATCATGGGTTTAGATTTCTATAAAATCAGCCCCACAAATAGTTACTGTTCCAAAAACCAAATCTGCCCATGTTGCCCTTTTCCCATTGTGACTGGTGAGAAGTCCAAAGCCTGTGGTGGCAATGGGCTGTCTGCATCCCCTGGGGATTAGTAAGGTGCTAGAACTTTCTGCCATCATACTCACTTTATTATTTATGCATCACTTCTAGGTGGGCCTAGACCTCCTCACTGTGGCCTGTCCTTCCTCCAGAACCTCAGCCTGGACACCCTATGCTTCTCCCCAGCCTCCATAACCAAGGGACTCTTCACCCCCCCCCCACCAGATGAATGCTGCTTCCCTAGAGAAGCACATAAGCTGTTCAGGGAATGTGCCAGACCCATTTCCAGCCCCATGTCAGATGCTCATTCTCATCAGGAGCGCCTTCTGTGCTCTCCTCTGCTCGTTCCAAATAACGCAGAAAAGGGATTTCATTTTCCTGGAGGCCTCAGCCCACTTTTAAAATGAACTGTAACCTCAAAAGGCTTGTTATGTTTTGTGGCAAATTATGCTCAGAGGCCAAAATGCTCTTGGCCAGTAATTTATTGAATACAGGTTCACTGCAAGAATTATAACAATTTCACAAGCCAGTGGCATATAGGATAATGTCTCTTAATAAGCTAATAAAAAAAAAACAAATTCCAAGCTAATGATAGATTAATCAGACTGCATCTCAGGCAAGAGGAAATGGAAGAAATTAAGTCCAAATGCAGTAGAGATGTACCTTTATATGACCTGTAGTTCAATGCCAGGGCAAATGTAAAAGCCCCTTGTTGGTAGAGCATGTTGCTAGGGAACAAGGGCACCAGTGTTGACTGGCAAGCTGATCTCTTTTGAGGGTCCACTGCATGATATTTCACCACTGCCCATAAAAGAGTCACCTTTAATAGTAATCCCAAAAAGGTCTTTGGAGAGCTATTTATTTATTTATTTTTTTTTTTAAATTTTTATTTTAGTTTATTCAGTACAGTTTCTATCCTTTATTCCCTTTCCAGCCCACCCACCCATTCCTCCCCTCCTCCCTCCCTTTTCCAACACCCCTAGTTTTGTCCATGTGTCCTCTATATTTGTTCCTGTTTTGGAGAGCTATTTAGATCAGCAAAATGTAGCCTTGTCCAGACCTAACACTCCTGGATAGTGCTCACAAACTTTTGGCATTTATAGTCTAAATGTCTTCTTGCCATAGTTATTTTTCTATGTGTTTTGTTTGATAATCCCCCAGTGACAAACCCCAGTAGCTGAGCTACTGAGTGCTTTTTTGTAACAACAGATGAGATGATGACATTCTGACTCAGCTTGTTTCATTCTCATATCAAAACAACTTCACTTTTTAAAATAACTTCATTTTTTGTCATAAACAAGTGGATTTGAAACCGTATCAAATTAATATACAACAAAGATTTGTACTATCCCCCTCTCACCATAAAAATATGGAAGCCCAGGACTTAAAAACATAAACATCTGGTCTCTTTGAATGGGGATGGAAGATTATTCTGCATGATTCCATGAAGCCTGAATAGATAGATGATAGATAGATAGATAGATAGATAGATAGATAGATAGATAGATGATAGATACATAAGATGGCAGTATTAAAAATCTAAGAGGTACATGTGCTACTTTTCTTTCCATTTTCCAGATGGGGAACTGAGACCCAGAAAGGGGAAATGATTTTTCTAGTGGAACACAGCTTGTATGTGATAGGCCAGGCTTCCAGATTCACTTGTTCCCTTTCACTTTAGCTGAGAAAAAAAGTGTAGTGGGAACTAGAAAGATTGTTCAACGTTGGAGAAACTAGTTACAAAAGTGGACTCTTCTCAATGTCTCCAGGTAATCCAGATGCACTTGGATTTAAATTTCCAAAACCCAGAGATTGTTAGATGAATAGTCAAGTTGCGAACAGATTCACAACACTTATCTCCCTTTTCATTTACACATTTTTGTATGCATTGTTAGCAAAAGGAACTGCGACTAAATGAAATGTTTTTAAGTGTGTGTTAGTAAATATAAAAGGCAAAGGATCAGGATTGACCTTTACAGAAGATTCTGTAATGAATCTATTTGTTTATTTGTGGTTTGTTTGTTTGTTTACATCCCATCTCATTCTAAATTTGCCACATCCTCTTGAAATACACATGATACAATACTGAACAATAAATAAAAGTGACAACGGAGCAGGGAAAACTATGAGTCTGAATGGGATTTGTACGATTCTACAGTAGACTTTTAGAACTAAATAGGGGAAGGGAGGTTAAAATACTAATCACAAGCAAAATACGTACCCTTTTCTAGGGGGTAAAATTGAAATGCAAATTAGATTATGAGCTTCTGGACAGCCAAGCCCAATATAGGTATTCTGTGGCTATTCAAAGGCTGTGAGTACATCATCACCCTTAGAGTTATCTGGGTGCCTGGCATGTATGTAGCAGGCCCTCATGAACCTTCTGAGGACTGAGTGAATGTCTTGACTCCAGCAATAAGAATTTTAATATGAGCATCTTATTTCTGCATTATATTTAACCATTCAGTAAACACTCATGGCTGGATTACATACAGCCCTTCCAACAATAAGAATACCTGGTTATTGTGCATTTTCACCTTAACTTTATGTATCTAAATGGAAGCATAGTTATAAAAAATAATAATTATAAGTGATATATTAAATCATATATTATAATTATCAATCATTAAAATATTAGTAATTATAAACTGTGGAAATCAACACTAGTGCAATTTAATTTAAAAAGTAGAAGACAACTATATTGTCTGCAAAGACAGGGCACATATGTTCAAAAAATATTTTTATAGTGAGAGGTGAGTTCTCAATTCTGGCCAACACGTTAGGATCAATTGAGCAGCTTTGTGAGAATCCCTGTGCGTGGGAACTGCCCTCAAAGATTCTGACTTAAGTGATTGGGAAGTGAGCCTGGGTTTGTTATTTTATTTTTTAAAAAACATTTTGCTTACTGTAACAGGCAGTCAAGGTTAAAAACCTCTGCCTTATAATCAATAAATGCCCCAGAACTTATAAATGGAAATAATCTTTGTCCCACTGCCATCTTGGGGCATCTTGGCTGCCATCAGCCAGACCAGAAAACCAACTTCTCAGGCTGTGAGGGTATGCCCTTAGGTAGCCTTGGATGGCTTTAATCACACGTGTGTGTGTGTGTGTGTGTGTGTGTGTGTGTGTTAGAACAATATTCATGCCATTCAACACAAAGAGAAAGTTACTAAAAGTGATTGATACCAACCCCAAACTTTTGTATACTAATGGTGACATGACAGAACTAAGAGATCAAAGAAGGACAAATTACCAGAATCTTTAACAGTGAAACTTAAAACCAGTATTATTTGATGGGAGAAATTTCTGATCTGGCCTCTCCCCCACCTCTGCCTTTGTAGAAGGTTACCCTGTGTCTTGATGTCTAGCTTCTCTCATCCCTTCAAAAAATAGTGGCTAGCTACTATTTTGACTCTTAGAATTTAGCTATGGGTTGTTTTTCAAAGAAAGAACATTGCAAGGATATGAGATTTAACTAAAGAAGAAAAGTGGGATATAAGAATGACATGGCAGGTCACAGGGCTAACTTAAATGTAGCATCAGCTGTGTCAGATCCAGACTCTAGGTGGCTGGTCTATGAAAACTATAGTAAAACATAATGAAGGCTGGTAATCGAATAAAAAGAGAGAAAGGCCATGGCCCATGCCATTCCACCATCCCAAGTTGTTGTTAAAGCAGAATATAATTTTCCCTCTCAGACCTGTTACATCATATTCAAAGGGGAATCCAGATAGCCTCTTATTTTGTCTCAGAAGAACTGAAGACTCTGAACAGTAGTAGGAAGTTCCTCCATAGGACATCACACCCCATTGTTGACTCAATACACCCATGTAAGTACCCCTGAGCAGAGTCTTAGAGTGAAGAAGAGTCAAGGTATTGAGCCAACCCATCTATGTTCAGATTTCTCCTCTATCACGAAACAGCTTTCTCATGTACCATCAAGTACCTTTCTATGCCTCCATCTCTTCATCTCTAAAGAAGGGGATAGTAAGAGGAGTTGTAAGAAAAATTAAATGAATTAATACATAGGCACAGCACTTGGCAAACTGCCTGTCATGAATGAGTGTTCCATGAATGTTAGTGGCTCTTTGGTTTTAACATTTCAAAGAGTGGAGACAACTATAGTCTTCTCCCTTGTGATTTACCATTAATTTACCATTTTATTATTATTGTTTTAAATTAGTAATCCTCCAATCTTTCACAAAGCTGCCCTGTGTCAGGCAGTCTTCCTGGGAAAGGAGGGGTTTGAAATGAAAATGAGAAAGATCTTACAGGATATTTCTCAGCATGCATTGCAAAATTTCCCCATGGTAAGAATTACCTGGAACCATGATTCCCACCTAGGAGCACCAATCATTTAAAAGAGTGTGGATGGTGTCCCCTGAAGCTGGTTAATAGCCAGACCTGGGCTCTTGTTAAATATACAGATAATCATACTTCTGTCCTGGAAATCCTGATTCAGGTGGTCAGGGTCAAAACCAAGGAATCTATATTTTTAACAAGCATTCTAGGTAATTCTTCAGAGAAGTTCAAGAAATTCTGGAGTAGAGGGAGGGGTTGAACATAGAAAAGAATACTAGGTGAAAAAAATGGTAGAGAATTAGATGCACACTCAGAGGAATAATGGATATAGCCAGCAAAGATGATTTTGAGTAAATCCATGGGAGATGGTGGAATAAGTGGAACAAGGGAGGAACCAAATACAGAGAGCATAGCATTATGGCCACTGTAGATCAGCTTCTCTTTCAGGTTTGAGGTTTGAAGTCCATTCTGCTAGAAGACCTTCATAAACTAAAAGTATGGCAACCATTCCTGGGCAAGGTATGCTGTGTTTCTGTGGTTGCATCATTGGAAGCCAGATAGCTAGGTTGCCCTGGAGGTTAGCATGGTGGTAAAGTTGCAAAAAGAAACAAAAGCTACAAGAAATACACCGATTGACTTCCCTTTCCACTCTGCATTTTAACATACCCAGTGCATATTAGCTTTGGCTGGTATTAGAATCACCCGCCAAGCATTTTCCTACCTTTTTTCAGACCCTGTCCCAGACTAATGAAGCCAGGACCCACAGCAGCAGGGTCCTGACATTAACACTTTTAGGAGCTGCTCCTATGACTCTAAGGAGCAGCCAAAGTGAGAACCATTCAATGAGACAAATGGTTCTCAATCTGTGTTGCATGTTAGAATCATCTGGAGATGAATAGAAACTACTGATGCCTGAGATCCACACATTGAGATCCCCATTTAGTCAGTCTTGGGTGTAGCTTGGTAACTAGAAATTTTTAAAGGACACCAGTTGTTCACCAGGTGCAACCCAGGTTGAGAATTATTTGGCCAGTTTTCCTAGACCATCTATAACCACTGAACAAACTGGTGCAAAATCAGGTGCAACTGCTTTTGAAATTTAAATCAACATGTCAGTGTTGAAAGTGAAGATCAGGCTAGGATTAGCATAAGGGGGCAGTCCCTGGGACCAGCCTCCTTTCTAAGGCTAAAATTGAGAGGTGACTCCACTGCCCAGAGCACACCTGCATTGCTGTGATCACTTAATGTTCCCGAACCTCTTTGGGGATAACCACTTCTCAAATACATCATTAAGTCATTGATCACACCTCTCTGGTCATTTAGAGTAAATGATCTCACCGAGAGGGTCCTAGACAGTCCATTCATGGCTAAGATAGATTGTTTGTCTTAAAATTCAAGGGAGAGAAACAGAACCACAGATAAACACAGTGTAAAACAATGGACATATATACCACCATGAAACCTCCCGTTATAACTCTACCTAAATTCTTCTGTTGGCCTGTGGACTGCTTCTAATCGGGCTATTGTTAAGCAGGAATTTCTTAATTATTGAACTTATGATCACTTGATGAAAGGGTAGTTTAGAAGGAGGGGTGGCCATATAGGTTGACTCCATGGAATTAATGAGCACTTTTCTGAGACGTTAGGTAAGTTCCATCTCGGAAAAAATATACCTTCATCCATATACCTTTGTTAGGTTAACCTAGGATGTAGTGGGATAGCTTTTTGTGGTTCAAAAATCCATACAGAATTGATACATCCCAATGGCTACCATTTTTTACAAATATTTTTGGAAATTTTGTTGGCATTGCTTCAGAGTTCATCACATATTCTTTAAAATATTGCTATTGGTGCTAACTCTGTGCTTTTATATAGATTTGATTTGCTAGTCAGAACTCATTTGAGGCAACTCTTTTGGAGATAGTGAGTCATTAAAAAGGATAATCAATATTCTTTGTTCAGAAATTTGCTCAGGGATTATAAAGATAGTGAAAAGATGTAAAAAGCATAAGTTACCCAAAAAGAAAAAAAGAAGGAAAAAAGGAAGGGAAGAGGAAAATGGAGAAATGGTGGCTTTTTTTTTTTTTTAGAGTAAGTATATAATGTTAGAAAGAAAAGTGCTGTAGGCAACCATCATATTTTGTAAAATTCTGGAACAGTTTTTTAAAAAGGTCTAATTTGTTTACAGTCATACTTATAAGTTGTATTTTAAAAGTTTCCCCTATTCATTCACTCACCATTTTGCATTTATTTATATTGGTTGCCTCTCATGGCTCTTCTCCTGTGTCTAGCAGGCTGGACACTTCCTTAGAGAAAATGCAGAAGTGGGATGCAAGTAGGCAGAGTCTTCTAGGACTGGGGAGTATGAACTAGATGGAGCCACCTTACTCATGAGACCCCCCCACATATGAGTGAATGGCTGTTCCTAAGAGCTTGCCCCTGTGGATAAACCAGATAGCCATTATTGTTAGCCAGTATTATTCTTGTGAGCCTGCTATAAATAGAGGTCATTCTAAGCACTTTTTCAGCTTGCCCAAGACTATCATACCTTTAATTTCAGGTACCCATGTCTTACAGCCCCTTGAGTAAGTCAAATATAAGCAAGTCAAAACCAATATTCAATCAAAACATCTTCATTTTCAGGGACATTAATTTTATTGCTCTCAAACTTTGGAATTTTGATGCCAGATATTGATGGGGCTCAAAAAGTTTGAGTCAGAGTGAAAAGACAGCAAAAATCCAATGACAGGAGCTTTTATTGTTTTAAGAGAGGTAATAAATGAACTTAGCTGTGACTTTTGTTATGTGAAAGAGAAACATAAAAACACTGTTCTCAGAGCATGTATAATTTTGTTTAGACTTCATTGGTGCAGAAATGATTGGAATTTTCAACTGAATGTTAAATTCTAGTGAATTTTCAAATGGTAGCACTATTTATATTCCAGGGTGTACCTCTTGCAACAGTAAAACTTTCTTAAGATGCTTTAAGAAATGTTCAATCACTAGATGCTTTCTGAAGCATTGAAACATTTGAACAAGACCAATCAAACTAAGACCAAAAAGATGCATTTATCTTGGTTCTTGATGATCCACATGCACAGTAAAATCTCACAAATGAGAACTGGAAGGCTCTATACTGCTGCTTCTGAGGCATTTAAGAGCCTAGCCAATCTCATTGGGGCATTTGTATAATCTGCCTGACACAGATGTTCTTATTTCTAGAGAAATAAACTGTACGTCTGAATTAGAATGCATTACATTGTGGAAATGCCACAGTTGAAAACATATTAAGAGAGTTTTATCAGCTTCCTAGATTTACTAAATCACAGTAAAATGGCATTTTCCATTTTTATTTTCTTTTAGTGCATCATTAAAAATAATTTGGCAAGACAGGGCTTATTTCAACTGATGAGTTCTCTTACCTTCTTCATGTAGCAAGCCTAGTTTGGTGAGGAAATTATTATCCATAACATGACACCATGTAACATTCTCTTCTGAATTGACTGCATTACTTTTTCTTGCCTTTTTTAAAAATAGTTTTTGATATTATATTCATAATAATAAAGTCTGGAATTTTATGGTTTCCCTGGCTTGTTGCAATATACTCATTTTTCCTAATAGCCTATATTTTAAAAATGTAATCTTCGTTCAGCATAGAAATCCATCTAAGCTCAGTTTGAAATGCCCTAGCCTTAGAAACATCTCCTGGCATGACATTTTGGTAACACATAGCATTAATATTCTGGTGCAACAGCTTGTACATGGTCCATATTCTGACATTACCATGATTTCGTTGACGAGGTCCCCGCATGCCTATTTCATGATCTTTCTAAACTCTCTAAGTCCAAGATATATCAACACATTCCTTGCAACATCCATTCAAATGCAGCACCCTTCCCTTCCCTCATCTGAATACATCAAACCAATTGGCAGACAGCACATGTCCCCCTGAGCGAGCAGTATTGTGAATTTTATCTTCTCTTCCAGAAATCAGTTCGTCTTCGTTGCAGCAGATGAAATTTCTTGTAACACCTCTGCAGGTAACAAACATTGCTACTTCTTGATGCATCCATCCACGTCTCAATATCCTTTTTTTTTCTTTTCCTTCACATGCTGCAGTCGGTCACTCTAGAAAGCTTAGTTAAAAAAAAAAAAACAAAGTTCATATATCTTTGGAGTATAGTGGGAGTCTTTATTCTCTGCTGTCTAAAAAGACATTAGACATTTTGCTAACTTCAATATTTTATTTTTGGTTTTAATAATACATGATCCAGAAAAGTAAGACTATGTTGAATGAAGCCACAATAAAATCATATGTTAAAATGCTGAGCAGGGGAGATGAGGGACACAGATGTGTGACTTCTATATTTTTTGATGCATTATGTCTGGGTTCACACAGATTTATATATTAATTATTTGGGATCTTTATGGAATGACTGGTATGTATAATAGGCCCTCAAGACTAAATCTATAAAGCTGGAGGCATTGGGGAATATAATTATCTCTCTTATAAGAAGGGGATCTTCATTCCATTAGTTAAAGATCCTTATTTCCTTTTTCTTAAGACATATTACAAGGAGTAGGACGTAGAGAGATGAAGTCTTCTGTTTTTGAAATCAGGGAATTGGCAAATGGAAACTGCACCTGCATGATGTGTCCATCACAATAACACCTGTCTTTTTGCTTTGATATGGTTCAGAACAGTTAAATTTGGACTTTCATTAGCATGGAATTACTTGATTAAATGTCAAGATAGGTGAGTGCCTTAACTAACAACTAGACTTGTATTTATTTATTTATTTATTTATTTATTTATTTAGCTTTTAAGCCTCAACTATGATTGTAATGACTACTGAGAGATCTTACAAAGGTGTGCTTTTAGCAAAAAGGGTGCACACTGCAGCTCAACCACATAGAGTTGAGTATGCCATGACCTTCAAAAGCATACATTAAACTGAGCCTTGCAAATAGACATTCTTCTGTTACCCATCACATTTGATCAATGGAACCATAAACAGAGGCATATGTGTTTCACTCCCTACTTACAGTCTTTGGAGAGAAGGAACTAAAGGGAGGACAGCGAACTAAGAACATGTCCCCAACCCTCTCTACTCTAAAAAACAGGGCTACAGAAAATTTCGCCTAAGTTTCATTGATATTGTCAGTCTCAGTGTTTTTAATGAATTAAAGTCTCACCTGGGGAGCTGAAGGAGTATTCATGTTCATATTTTAAAGCCATATCTTAGTTCATTTCTATAAAACCCTTTGGATATTTTAAAGCCACATCTTAGTTCATTTCTATAAAACCCTTTGGATAATGGTCCTCCTCAGCCCTTAGCCCCAAATGTCTCTGCTTCTCCCTGTGAGAGGTGTGACATCCATAACACTTCACTAATGCCTAATAGGAGAACTCAGGTGGCAGGAGAATGAGCCTGGGATAAAGTGTCATTTAACATTTTCAAAACCTTGAGAATGAAGCATGCAACTAAAGGGGAAACTGCTTGGGGTGAGGAAGAAAGTTGGTTTAAAATGGTAATAGACATCACTGGTGGATATGCTGGCCCTCCAGAGCTTCTATCTTCCTATTAAACTGTATGCATGCCACAGTGGATCTTAGGTTATATTCTGACATCATAGATAAAACATTGCACAGTTACAACCCAAGAGGTAGATACTGATTTTTTGTCTTGTGACTTAACAAACCCTGCCTTGTAAGCAAGTGGTCCACACGTAATATTCTGAGAAGAGGCTGTGGATAATGGAAGTTTGCCTGAGCAGAGCGACTGTTTTTACCTACCTTATCTAATTTAGGATGGCTACTCAGTAAATTCTTAATGAATTGCTATTGATCAAATTTCAAATTGAGAGAGATATCCCTGTTGCTTTGATGGCCATATTAATAATATGTTGTATGCTTCATAAGGTTCAATTTGAACTCTGAATTTTGAATCAGGCATGAAAAAGGAGACACCCATATCAAACAAAAGTCAGATTATCTCCCAGCCAGTTCACCCTCCTCATAGAGTGAAAGTGAAAAATCAGAACTGCTGAGTCTATAAAGGTTGTAACTCCTGGTTTCAGTCTAGTCTTCCAGGGCCTCATCTCCCACATGCTGGAAAAACCCAAGACACCTACATTGTAAACATCACACCTGTCAGGAGGCTTCACCTCTGTATATAGAACACTTCTTAGGGTTTGACAGACACTTTCAGTATTGGCAAAAGGCAACTTTTTTCTTTTTGAATGAAGAAAGAAATTTAAAGATGTTTAAAATCTCAGTTTTGAGTGCTTGATGAAGATTGTAACTGAAATTCGTATAAAGATGTATTATTCCTACATGGCCGCCTGTAACGGCAGAGCTGGCAAGGCAGTTTTGTCTGGGGCTCTGGGTAGAGATGGTGAAAATCATCAAACAGTAACAACAGTAAGACTGAAGGATTTTTCTTTCAGTTCCCAAAGGAAAAGTAATGGTTTTCATGTGGGTCTTTTGGAGAGGATACCAAAACATCAATTCTGCTTTTACTAGCCATGTAGAACAAAAAATTTTTTATTAGCATTTGTGGATTATGAGACTGTATTGATGAGGAAATTGATTTTTTGAATCAGTGGTTCCAAAAATCTTATTAGACATTTTGTTTTGGTTGTTCCTGAAAGACATGCTCACATGGATGTCCCATCTATTACTTCCACCTTGAACACTGCAATTGCCTCTTGTACTGTGACACCAAGATCCTCTGATGAGTTGAATTTTGCAAGAGATGGTCAAAGGGGCAAGATCGTTCTTCCTTCACTGACACCAGGGGTCTCCCTAATGTTGTGATTCATTGGAGCTTTTCCAGGACTGGCTAATGACTGTAGTTGTAGTAGGATATGGATCTTGGATAAGCATGGAGGTTGAAAAGCAATTTACTTATTTTGACAGAGCAGCTGGAAATTCATTTCAGTGCATTAATATGTCTTGAGTCATCACTGGGTATCAGCAACTGTTTTCAGCCCTCGGGACACAGCATGAAAGACGTCAGGAGAAGCCCTTCCTTCAGAGAGCCTTAATTCTAGTACACACCAGATTCCAATCACATAGATGGATAAGCATGTAATATGTTGGCATGTAAAGTGATAGAATAGCTATAATGAAACAAAAAGCAGAGGAGGGGATGGAAAGTACCATGAGATGCTACTTTACATTCACTGATTAGAGTAGGCCTCTCTGAGAAGGTAACCTTTGAGCGGGGACCTGAATCGAGTGAAGTTGCAAACCAGGTAAGTAATTGTGGAATTCAAAGCACTTCAGGCAGAATGGAGGCAAGTGCAAATGCCCCATGGGTGAAGAAGCTGCTTGAAGTGTCCAAGCACAGTAAGATATCCAGTGTGTCTAGAGCACATGAGCACAGGGAGAGTTTTAGAAATAATATTGTGGAGATAACCAGGGATCAGAACAAATTAGGACCTGGAGGCTGCAGAAACTATTTGAAATTTTATTTTAAGTGTGCTAGGAAGGCACTGGAAGGTCAGCTGTGATCTGATTTATTTTTTATTGATGTGTTAGACTGCCTTGTGAAGAATGGATTGCAATATGGTGAAAGCAGGGGAAAGGACCCTAGCTGTGAGTCTCTTGCAGCTCTTCAGTGAGGGGTGCAGTGGCCTGCACTGGGATGATGTCTGTGAAGGAGCTAAGAAGTGGTTGCCTTTATGCTGTATTTTGAAAAGTGAACAAACAGGATATGTCTGTATATTAGAAATTTACCAGGTGAATTTTGTGTTAAAGGTCCATGCCCTCCTTCTTACTCCAAGGGTGTATTGGTCATTCCCATGGAGGCTAAGGCTTTTTGTCACTATGGAAAGAAAGCCTTTCATCTTAGCAGTCACTGTCCCTCACATGGGCTTTGCTGAATTCTCCAGAGCATAGTAATAACTTGCTATCACTTACTGAGCAAATTCTGTGTGTTAGCAAGTATGATTAATTATATGTGTGTGTATAGGCATGCATATATAATTTATTACAAGAGCTCAGTGAGGTAGATGTTACTATCATTCTTGTTTTCAGGTTGAAAAAACAAGTTCAGGCCCGGAGAGTTTTGGTAACTTGCCCATAGTCACACGTGAGTCTATGTGATACCAAAGCTCTCTTTCCACTGGACCACACCACCCCCACATGCTGCTTTTATCTTGACTTTGCAACATTGACGTTTGCCTCCAGATGGAATTCTCCTACTTTCTTCAGCTGTGCTATCTTGCTCCAAGAAAACTAGTATTTGTGTGTTGGGGGGATAGTTGTGAAAATTTTGAGGCTGCTCACGGGAACTGAACAGTTCTCTAAACAATTGTTCCACTGGGCTTTTATTTGATGTGGTCCATCCCCTTCATGCAGCAGGTATATGCTGAATCTCAGATGTGCTGGGCACTGATCTAGGTGTAGTGATAATGTGAGGAAAGGAGAATCTCCCTTGTCAAGGGTCACTTTGTTTTCCAGAAGATGAAGGGTTAAACAAGCAGAGTATGGTCTAGGTCAGTTCCCTGAAAGCCTTTCTGCTGCCGAAAATCAGTGGTTAAAAAATCACCTAACAGGATAAGCCATTCTCTGAAAACTATGAGACACTTTGAACTAGTTCTTTTGGCTGAAGGGTCTAGGTTCCCCAGCTGCTCCCTGCTCAAAGGAGTGCGTGTACGCAGGCTTGTGTGTTTATGAGGTGCAGGTGGATGCCAGGTCGTGGTCCGTCAGCAAGTCTTGCTCCTTCTACCATGCCAGGTACCATCTTAGTGGCATGGGGAGTCAACCTGTGGACACACTCCAGATCCTTATGAGAGCTGGTCACACATGTGGCATAAGGGTAGGAGTCTGTGAAAAGGTCTTAGCCAAAGGAACACATCTGTAAAAGCTGCTGAAACCATCCTCTGCAGGATATACACTTTATTGAGTAGTTATTAGAAGCAATATTTGGTAAGTTCAGAGGCACAAGGGGGGGTTTCACCGCCCCTTGCATCCTTCTATCTCCCCCAACCTGCACACATGTACACACACGTGCAGGCACATAGCATCCATGCAGCTGAACTAAGACCAGATAATATTTATGAGAAACTTCCAAATTGGTCATTTCTTTAATTGTGACCTGTCAGCAAATTTTATCTGTCTTCCTTTCATTTAGGTGATTTGATTGTTCAGCAAAGTTGTCATGCAGTAAATTGATTTGGAGTTAATTGATTTGTTTCCAATAAAATGTGACGTGTATCATCATAGGTGAAGTACAGAGTGCTAAGGGGGCATACATCAAAGGAACTATGTAAAGTAACATAGCATTTATTAACAGTTTACAGTATACTAGGCATGTTTGAAGCTTGTTACATGCAATAACAATATCAATATCCTACAAATAAAATGTCTCTATCAGTTGACACATGAAAATTAAAGATATCTAGATAGTTCTGAATTAGCCTGAGTAAAGAAGGGAATTCTATATCACTGCAGAATTAAAAATAATAATAATAGTAGGTACCAAATGTTAGAGTGCATTAAAATCACCTGCAGATCTTAATGCAGATTTGATGTGGTCCTTCCGTCCCCCTGCCTCAGAGATTCTGATACACAGATCTGGACAGGGAGCATGGAAATCTGCATTCCTACAAGTTCCCTCAGGCAATTCTTAATAGAGGAGTCCTCAGATCACACCTTAGGGAACACTGAGATGATCACTGGAGAATCTTTTCCAGTTCAATGACAAGGAGAACATCCAACTAGTTTTTCTAGAGTCATACTTGGCAATATGGTAACCAATCTCCACATGTGGTTACTGAGCCCTTAAAGTGTGGCTGATCCAAATTGAGATGAGCTGTAAGTGTAAAATGCATACTAGATTTCAAAACCTTAGTAAAAACTATGTAAAATATTTTATTCATAACCTTTCAGTTACACATTGAAATGATAATGTTTTTAATATAGTGAGTTAAATAAAAATATAAAAATGAACTTCACCTGATTTTACTTTTTTAATGAGGCTATTATAAAACTTAAAATGTCATGTGTGGCTTGCATTTGTGTTTCTCTTTATATTTTTATTTAACAGTACCTTTCTAGAGCCACATTTTCACTCAAATGGATATTAAAAGTATTTGTATGCCTCTAGAACTGGTGTCTCAGAGGTGAGGGATACTCACCCAGAATTTCAAATATTTTGACAAATAATCTGGACATTGTTAGTTTTTATTGACTTCATGTTTTAATTTGCCTTCACATAACCTACCTCCTCCTCACCCTGCTTATTAACCTCTCAGAATCTTTGATCCACTTCCAAGGGGCATGGGGGATGGGCTTCAGGTGGACAACCCAGGTCAGGGATAGTTCTGACTCATGTAAATACTCCACAAACTCTACTGTAATGATCCCAGATGGAATAGGAAGCAGGCAAGAGTTGTAATCCTCTCAGTCTAAACAGCATCAATAACTGACACTTGTTTGGTTCTGACTAACCCTTATCTAAGCTTTGCTATAGTCTTTTACAGTCAGTATTCATTATTATTGTCTCTCTATTCAAGGATGGAGAAACTGGCTCAGAGAGGAGATAGATAAACTTTGAGATTACTTAGCAAGGAAGTAGCAGAAGCAGGATTTGACTCTAAGAATTCTGACCTTGTGGAATTCTTAGCTTCAACTTGGATTCTCTGCAGAGCTATTGAAAATTCCTTGAGGGATACAAACACAGAACTACCTTTGTGGTCCCCCTGTGAATTAAACCATAGTTGAGATGCCATATTGATGCACTATGAGAGACTCTTCGTGACTTTGGTAGAGCAGTAGTCAGGACACAATGAAGGTGAAGCAGACTTTCTAAAAGGAATGTGGCCTTGGGTTTGACAGTAAGAGGTGTAGCTATGTGTCTTTTGTTATAGTGGAGGAACTGTGTATCCAAAAACACGACTTACTGTGTCTTCTTGACTCCCAGATAGTGGCTATTGCTGTGCTGTGATGAACTCTAAATTAAGGTTCCTACCTCAAACCTGCTTTGTTGAGATTCCAAAAGAGAGAAGTTTTGAACTTCACTGGGAGGGCATAGAAAGGATGATGCCATCTGATTCACCAGGTGGATCATAGATTCTACAGGTGTTGGGTCTATGTCTGTGCTTATGTACACACAGTTCAGATCTGTGACCCACATCTATGAGCAATGACAAAGCCATGGCTCCCCAATGACAAGTTAAAGAGCCCAGAAGATGCTTTTACTCCCTCTTCTGAGGACAAAAGTCATGAGACTGAAAACTATGCTAAGTGATCTGTGAAGATGATTGTTTCAATTCCAAGCTAAGGAAGTGAGCGGCAGTAGAATTCAGAAATCTCAGAGTCAAATTGAGATAACTCCATGTTGTTCATCTCAGAGAATTTCTTGCATTTCTACCAGTATCTTTCTTGGAGGTTTAGCTGCATTTGGAGCTGTTTTTGTTTGTTTGTTTGTTTGTTTGTTTTTTGGTTTTGAGTTATGGGGCTGGTCCACTTCCTCTAACTTATGTGTCTTGTCTAAGTCATTGCCTAGGAGAAGGCTACAGCAGTCACAGAGGAATATTTTCTTAGTTGTAGACATTCACTAAGACAAGGTGAACAACTGAAGTCTGAGACCATAGAACATGCTTTAGCTAAATCATTACCCTCCAAACGTCAGGCTGTTAGAACTATGAGGCCATGGTGTAGTAAGTACCCTGTTTGTTTACTCTGTGGTTAGTATATGCCTTGCATGGATTAATTTTCCCAAGTACCTTACACACTATGTCTTAAATATAATTAGGAGAGCACTGTAGCCCCTAATGGCACTGTAGAGACTGGGGGCCATGTAGTCTCATCCCTAGTGGTGTATCCTATTTTGAATGCTAACTCTGCAGTGCTTCTCTGTGTGGTAAGGACATGGCCATAGCCTTTGTACCTACTTGCTGTGGTTGGGCTGCCTACATCTATGCCACATTATGATATAGATCTGAGAAGAGAGGATATTTATTCATCTTTCTGCCCCACTGGGATTCCCCCAGCTATCTCTGGGACAAGAGGCATGGAGAAGTAATGTTAAAGTAAGAATAACAGGTCCCAGGGATATCAAGGCTCTTAACTGAAATATATAGAGTGAACTATAGAGAGTGAAATTAATTACAGTATTCTTACTATATCCCTAGAAGAAAATCACCTGACTGTTAAAACCCTGGTGTAGGCTACCAACATAACCTTATTGTATTTATGAGCATCCAGATTATTTCAACTAGATTTAGACGATGTTCTTAATAAGTGATATTTACATTCCTCAGTAGAGTTGACTAAGTACTTTACAAACACGGGTTCATATTTCCCATTCAATAGACAGCATACTTATTTATTTAACCTTAAGTTCAAATATAGCAATTTAAACCACATCTGTAACTCACAAATTAGATAGATCTTAACTCCAAAAGTATCTGTAAGGTGATTGCTAGAGCTACACATGATCATATTAGAATAAGATCTTTCAGTTCCTTCTACAGATCAACAGTCTGGGCAGGAGTGAGGGATTGGTTTATGAAAATCTATATAAGAACCCTTGTAATATAACCTCCTCTGTCTGCAGACTGCTTTAAAATGAGTCCATGTACTTTATCTGTGAATTAGGCAAGGCCTCAGACAGAATGATACCATTTTATGAACAAGGAAATGAGGCTCAGAGAGATTGATTTTCCCCAAGTCATTGAGCAAGGACATTGCAAAGGCTGAACTTGGACCTGGGTCTTCTTGCCCCAAAGCCTTTGCCCTTCCCAGGACCAGGGCTGGGCCTCCTGGTTTGAAGTTGTTGCGAAAGTCAAAAATAGACAAGGGCACATGATGGCTGCAAGCTGTTACCTTTTATTTCTTTGTTTATTTGGCTTTTCCCTGAAGGGTTTTAATGAGCTTTATGGCGATGTGGCCAGTGTTTTGTGACCTCTCAGGGGTGATGTGAAGTTACACACTCTATTTCCAGAGCCCCCAGAAGCTTTTCTTCTGAGTGTCTTTAAGGGTATTGAACATCTATGAGAGCAGCTGAACTAAAATCTTCAGATAGCTTATCTCAAAGAATCTTGCCATTGACAGAATCATAGTGATGGGTACAAGGGTCTTCCCAGGCCTCATTTCTCTCCTCTCTACTCCTCCATCCTGCTGCCTTCACTTACATGGTAGCATTGGCTTCGCTCCTTGTTTCTCTGCACCATGGACAGTGCTGTGCTAGACACTGAGATACAAAAGCAAACAAAACAGGTTCAGCCCCAGCCTCTATGGGGCTGGCATTCCAGGAAAGGGGACAGGTAAATCAGGAAGAGGAGTAAGTAAGCAAAATCAATAGAGATTTACTGCATTACATGAAGGGTGAGGAGTGGGTGGGGAATTGTGCTTAGGAAAGAGTGTTCAGGAAAGGAGCCATCACTCTGGGTAGGTGATATTTGGTCTGAGACATAAAGAAGGCAAGGAAGCAATTCAGGTGGAGTATGAACAAGTGCCAAAACCCTAAGAAGAGAATGAATTTGCTTGTGTCCACAGAGTATTGAAGAACCCAGTGTGGAACCCAGTAAACAAGGAGTAGAGGGGTATGTAAGAGGACAAGAAAGGGACAGGGGTGATTCATGCAAGTTTGGATTTTTTTTTCTAGAATCAATGGAAAACTATTGCAGCATTTTAAACAAAGAAGTGATATAATTCGGTTTACATAGATTTATATTTAACTAGGTAGATGGATGAATAGATAGCTTTGATAGAGATAGATTAGATAGAGACTTGATAGAGATAGATAGATAGATGATAGATAGATAGATAGATAGATAGATAGATAGATGACAGATAGATTTAATAGATACAGATATAAATGGCTGGTGGTTTAAAGAGGCAAAAATAGAACCAAAGAAATGAGACTTGACTTGAGGCTGCTGTTGATTTGGTTCTATTGGTTGAAATATTGGTTGGTGATATTAGGATGGTGGTAGAATGAATTGAGTGAAGTGGACACATGTAAGAATTGATCTGTAATTTCTGGTGGATGGGATGTGAGGAAACAGAGAGCATCATGACCTGATTGCACTATTGTCCACTTTGGCCAAGGATGGGTGGTGTGAAAGGTGACTGAATGCGCAGATCACTCATAAACATGGCAGTCATAACACATTTTCCCATCACTCCTCGTAAGGTCGCTCAGAATTGCTCCTCTTCCTTTGGGCAGTGCTCAGCCAGCTCTGAGGACATGAGGTCACTGACCTTCCTGGCTTATCTGTTGCAAGAGTAACGCTGGAGTCCACATCTCCCTTAATGACCTTGTGTCTAAATTGGAGTGTCACACAAGGGCGTGTTCAGAAATTTGCATTTGAAAAGAAGCTTTCTTGCTTTCAGTTTGAGCTGACATGGTCCCTTTTCCTCTGTGGAAATGAAATTTATTAATCATAATAAAACCATCGGATTCTGAAGGTAGAGGTCACCCGGAGGAGAAGAGGCGCCTGCTCATTTATGAGGAATAGTTGAGCGCTGCTGTATTTTAATTCTGCCATGGAAGAAAATGTTGCCAAATTGTTACCTTGGGCTTTTCACAAAGGTTGAAGCTCTGCCCAGTGTTACAAACAAATAAGAATTTACAAGTATGTGGGAGGAGAAGGTGGGAGCTACATTTTCATGGAGTACATTCAGGCTACCACTATGTCGTCTCCCCAAAAGAGAAAATTTTGCCATAGTAAAACCATTCCCCAAATTAAATTTTAAAAAATAATTGCTCTGAATTTGCATCTTCACCCTCCTTTTGAAGGAACACCATGCTGTGGTATCACTTAATACATTTCCAAGGGTTTCCAGTTTTTGTAGTTTATGTCTTGTTCATACAGTGAGCTTTGCCGGGTGAAAGTGCATTAAAAATAATCCTATTAACAGCGTTTTTTCCCCCTCTAGACTATTAACTTTACTTTCTCATAAAATAAAAGTCAATGACAAAGTTATATCCCATGTTCTTTTATACCTATTAATATCTACTTCTAATTTTACATGGATCGAGGCCCAGGTTTCATGAGTGACCACCCTGAATAAGTGATTTCTTCAAAAAAAAGTCATCATTGTTCTTCTTTTAACACACCCTCTGTCTTGGACTTCCATCTGTTTTTCCTTCCAGAGAAAAGGAGAATCTTTGAAGGCCATTTTTGATGAGCCAACAGACTAGAGTATCCCAAGGAATGAAATGCAAGGGGCAGGGTTGACTGTTTCACAAGAGATTCCCCCCAGAAGAGAAATATCCATTCATGTCACTGCTTTTGAGGATCAAGAGAACACACTGCATTGAAACCAAAAGCTTCATCTGGATTATTTGAGCTCAGTGCCCTTTGAAACAGGCAAACAGGGTTTGGGAATAAGACGTGTCCAATGAGAACTGGTAGAATCACTTTTTACTTCCATTTGGAGTCTACCTCAGAGCCTAAGAGTTAGAAGCTTCTTCCCACCTTTTCAGGCTCTGTGGTATAAGCAATAATGTCAGACCCATCCAGCACATTCTTATCTGTCAGCTATGAGCAAGAAGATCAGAAGCAAAATGGAGAAAAGATAAGGAGGGAGAGGAATAAAATGCATGCAAATTAAACTCCAGGAGATGGGAGGTGGCTTAAGGTTGATTGTAGTTGATACTACAGACAAACCATTTCTGCCTGCCTTATTCCTTCATTCTTTAAAGGAAAGTCTAAGAGTCAAAAGCTGTTGATAATCCACATACTTCCCATTTAGTGGCTGGTACACCCATTCCCCAGCTGCTGTTGCTAATGGTGCTCAGCCACTCCTTTTTTCAGGGGATTACCCTCTGCCCAAGAAAGCCACTTGAACTCAGAAGCCATTCTGCACCCCTCCGGAAAACCCAGAGCTAACACTTAACTTAAACGACCATTAAAAAACCCCACCCATTTACATCCAGGTGGGAATTAAGTCTAGGTTACAACTCAGGGGATCAGGTCAAAGCTAGTCTCAGACCATTTCTATTTATCCCTTGCTCTGGAACTGCCTGCCTCTTTCTCCTTCCCCTTCTTCATATGCACAAGAATCTCTATTTCAGACTCTGGTTCCAAGAACCCCATTTAAAATTGCATCTCAGCTTTGATCCTTACTGAAAGAGCAGTATCCAAACTACTTTCAAGAAGATACCTGGCAGGTCGTTTAAGTAAGGGTACATGACACCATAGAAAGAGCATTCTAGTTGCTCTGATAAATTTAAAGATCAGCTCTATCTCTGTCTAGTTCTGTGACCTTGAACAAATGACCTAACTTCTCCAAACCCTAATTTCTGATCTGTGGCGTCGTTGAGTCTCAGACACTCAGCAGCCACCGAATGCAACAGGCTTCCATCCCTTTATTTTTATTGTGAAACCTGAACTGGAAGTCATGGCAGTGGAGTGAGGTGGATGGTAAACAGACAGAAAAACTCAAAAGATAAGGAAATGTCATTAAGAAATAGTATTTGAAACCTGGCCAGAGATTGATGAGATAGAAGTTCTGGAGTGATAGGGCTGAAATCAAATCAGTTATAAATCCTCAGTATGGTGGGGGTGAGGGTCCTGCAAACCCTTCAAGGATGCTTCAGTTTGAATGCATTTTCTCTTTACAATCTAAGATATTGAACCCTAACTGCACAGACTGGGTCACTTCACTCTTTTTGATCCACCTGTCTCATTTGATTAGTGACAGCTAAATTAGGGGAATAGGACTCTCTTGAGTATTAACATGTCTTCTCAGGCTACTGGGCTTCTTAAAACCATTTTTTCAAGTGTTTTTTTTTTTCTTTTTTCTTTCTTTCCTTTTTCCTTTGCCTGCCTCAGTCTCTAAGGTAGACACATGAGCAGTTAGAAAAGGTCTTATGAGAGAGAGGATATTTCCAGCCATGTTAAATGGACAAAAGAATGTGCTACACACAGATGGACTTTTCATGTTATGTGTAAGATTGGAATATGTTGCTTATTTATGAGGATGAATAGGGCCCTTCCACACTGTCTTGGTATTTTGCATTTTGTGGTTGTTATTATTAGTTTTGTAACCACATATTATGGATTAATCTTCACCTCTGTTTTCCTTTCAGTTACGGACGAGTTTATGCTGCCGACCCCTACCACCACACACTTGCTCCAGCCCCCACCTACGGCGTTGGTGCCATGGTGAGTACCAACTCCACCTCTTCCTCACTTCTTCCTGCCTCCCTTCCCTTCCCCAGCTGGGACCTTCATATGGGTTGACTGTTGACGTCCTCTCACTTTCCCTTAATTGAATTTGTCTCTTGTGCTAATCTAACAGCAGCTAAAATGCCACATTAATCCTCCCAGTAAACTTGATAAATGTCTTAATTTCTTGGCAATGTAGTGCATGTAAGTTATTATATTTCTAATTTTGCAAGTCTCACCTAGCAGAGCACTTACCTTAATGGAATAATTAGTCATTTTGATAATTAAATCCATCACTAACAGAATGCAGTGTCAATGCAGAACTTTTTTTTTCTTTTTTTTCCTCCCTTGCTGCTCATTCACATAGCCCCAAGGTTCCAGCCCCAGCACAGACTTCAGAGGAGCTAAGCTGCACACTTCCAGGCCTCTGCTGTCAGGCAGCTGAGAATCTGACTGCCTCTCCTCCCCTATTACAATTCATGTTTAAAGTCATAGTCGCCCAGGAAAGAAAATAGAGAGGGGCACACTTTGTGTGTGTGCCTAGTACATAAGGAATTAGGAGGAATCCGCTGGGATTGGGAGTTGTCTTTTGTTTTGGGGGGTTTGGGTTTTTGTTTGGGGGGTGGGGGGAGGGCAAAAAGGGGAGGTGAGGGTGGGTGAATTTGCCTGTACTTGTTCAAACTTCTATGCACTAAAATCCTTGAGTACAGTAAGACGTGCCCATCACGTGAGAGCGTATGCAATCATTACAAAGCTTTTGGCATGCAGCTTTCTGCTTGGGATCAAGAATATCAGTCCTTATCCTAAAACTCAATCCCCATAGGCATTCATTTGAATTGCCAAAACTTTTAGAAAAAGGAAATAAGTTAAGTGCCACCTTGTAGCTGTCTAAAGCCATGGGCAAACAATTCTCTGGAGCGTGGTCATAGAAATTCAGCCACAATCTGGGATCCATACTCTTTTGCACAAGCTCAGTTACATCAAGCAATTCATCTGTACAACTCCCCTCTTAAGAGCAAATCCTATACAGCTCATTGAGCCAAGGCAAGTAAGAAGCTGATTTAAATTTTCATCCTGATTTTGCATTCAACAACTCTGCTTCAACACCTAGTCCACTTGAGTTACATGTTGGAAAGGAGAGTTGAATTACTCCATTCAATCAGTCATCTACATTCAGCCTCTTGAGTATACATTGAGCTTTTCCCGATGGAACATAGTGTTAACGAATCAAACAAGCAAACAGGCTGAGACAGTGCACATCCTTCCATGGTCCAGTTTGTATCAGAGTCCTTTTAGCTACCAGGATTGGCCGACAGAATTTGATTTTACTGGGGGTTTCTGTATAAGGAGCTTTTGGGGGAGGTCAGGATTGGCCCTATCTCTAGTCCTCCAAGAGTGACCTGGGATGGGTAGGGGGTGCCTCCATTTTGGTTGATTTTGAGTGTCTATTTTTCACATTAGTCTTTTTTTGATGATCCACGTGTTGCAAAAGGAAAATGTAAAAAACACACCCCTCAAATTGCTTTGTTTCAGAATGCTTTTGCACCCTTGACTGATGCCAAGACTAGGAGCCATGCTGATGATGTGGGTCTCGTTCTTTCTTCATTGCAGGCTAGTATATACCGAGGGGGATACAACCGTTTTGCTCCATACTAAATGACAAAACCATAAAAACCTTCCAATGTGGGGAGAAAGGAAGCTTTCCGAGGCCTGGGTATTGCAATACATGCAGTAGTGCATCATTTTAGCAACTCTAAAAACTAAAAAGAGGAAAAAAATTACATTTTTTATCTTATACCTCAGATATTTTGTTCTGTGTATTTTAATATTGTGGGTCTTTAATTTCTGAAGGTTCCGTAGTTTGGTTGCTGGCTGTAGGAGTTTTTTTTGTGGTTGATCTAGAGAGATGCTAGCTATGAATAAAAATTGGTTTAGGGCCATATCCAGAGTGCTTTATCATGTAAATGAATTATATATGCTGAATATTAAGCTACTGGGGTTATCAGCTGTTCGGGAAGAGTGTAAGTGACTACAGTAGTCATTTTTTCTGCATCTGCATTATTTTATTTTATGAAAGGGGAAAGGTGGGAGGGACTTAGGGGATTGGGACTGGGGTTGACTAAATGAAAAAAAATAGTAACTGATGAATCTAAACGACCCACTGCACCAACGATCATATAGCAACGGTTCTAAGTTACTCATTGTCAGTTCAGGCCAAAGGTTACGCTGTTAAGGGGGTGCTTCTAGCAGCCCTTGTGCATCCAAGTTGAATGAAGCTGTGCAAACCCACCCTTTAAACCATTCCCCCCAGCAGTATTCAGCTTCTTAACCAGCCGCTAGTTATTTAGGCAAAAACTGCTAGTTAGGCCATCAACAAGCATTCTTTTTATATTTCTTCCAGTATAATAAATTATTGATATCATTGCTGACTTTTATATTATGGGAGGGAAAAATAACATTAATAAAAAGGTGATAAAAAGCACTGTTTCTATTTTTTTCTTTTTTTCCAAAAAAAGAAAGTAATAAAAACTTAAATTCTTTGTACCAGTTAAAAAAATGTATAAAATTTACATCTGTGCAGTGGAGTTGTTAAGTTCTAGAAACAGTCTATGAAGCTTTAGTTTTAGCCTAGTAGAACAACTGTTAGAGACAGACGTATAATTTTTATGGAATTACATGATAATCATATTTGGATTTATAGAAGCATTTTACAAGTATTGCAATCATTGAGTAGAGATAATCATGGTATTTTCATCAGCTTGGTACTTTTTGAAACATGACTGTATTATGTGAGCAACCTGCAATTTTTCAGTACGTGAGAGCCTGCCCCACCATTCCTCTTGGTCCCCAGGGATTATCTCAAATCAGTACCTTTAGTTCTGTCTCCAAGGCCCAGGACACTTGTCAGAAGGAAGCAAAAAAGTAGGTCTACCCTCTTTCTCCCCAAAGAACAGAGTACCCCCCCACCTCTGAAGCAGGGCCAGAGGGACACGGCCGAAAAATTGCAGTTTGTCTGAATTACTTCTGTTTGAACTCCTTCCATGTTGTCCTGTTTACAAGTTAACCTAAGTTGGGGTATCTGTCACGGGTCTTCCTGTTTTTGTATTTAAATTCAACAAACAGCAGCAAGCTGTCCCCAGTAGTTCTGCTGCCCTAGTTAAATCTTCACGTGTACAGTGCGGGCCCTCTGGCGAGCACTTTAGTAAGTTATCAACTCACCGCTGTGAACCTGCCAATCCGCTGTAACAACTCTGCTTTCAAACAAAACCAAACAAAACTTAAAAAAAAAAGTGTTTGTGATCCAGCATTCTTGTCATCCTATGTGCATGCAGTAAGATCGGTTGGATATTAAACCATCAATAAAGTTTCACAAGATTTGAAAACCAAGTTTCTGTAGCTTCGATATCTAAGGCAGATGACCGTTATCTTGAAATGAGAGAAAAGGGGGGAAACTGCTTAGCAGCCCAAAGCATATACAATGTTCTTTTCAAAGGACTTCTTTGGGTGGGGGAGGGAAGGGGCAAAAGGGTGTTTTATAGCATCACTAAGACGTTCTCATTCCCCCACCTGGGAAACAGTCTGATGACAAGGGATGCCTGGTTGATGTTTTTAAAGACAACAATTTATTACAGTGCTATGGCATCCTACCGTGGAGGGGAGAAAGATCAAAGAGTAGGGGGCTAGGGAGAAGAAACAGATTTCTCTCAATTGCCTCAAATTTCACAATTCAGAATTTGCATTGTATTTGGAATCACAAACATAGAATTCTTACTGTGTTGGTTAAAGTAAAATTAATTTGCAGTTTTGATTTTCATCGATGAGCTGTACTTTTCCCCCATGATTGTATGTAGTTTTAATAAAATCATTTAGAGCAAGTGGGTGCCAACTGATGTTGCAGAATCTTTTGTCTAGGCACTCCTCCAAGATGCCAACAAGTCATTTTAAAATGTATGTCAGAGATGTAAAACAAACATTTTGGATTTTTTAAAACAGTATTTATTTGGAATGTTTTCATTTATCTAAATAACTATTGCTATTATGAATTATGAAAAAAGATTAATATCATGTGTGGCATATAGTGACTTCTTAAGACACACATCATGCAATCTGCAAACCCAGAAAATGTGTATATCTGTCTTTAGAAATTAGTGTTTATATCACTTACAGTGGTTTGTGAATAAAGAAAACTGGTTTGTAATATCAAAAAATAAAAGCTTAGTCTGAAAAGGTACCTGTGAGTCAGTGTTCTGAATCCTTTGGCTTCCGTGTGTTTCCTTCAAGGGTGCATTCCTTATCCACACATGTGGCTGTACTTGTGTCCGTCAGGGGATGTGGTGTGGGGCTGCCCAGGTGAGCACTAGGCTGCCATAGCCACTGGTGGTGCCTTCTGCCGGTGCACTGGCTGTTTGGCACACCAGGCTATTCCTCAGCATGGAAATGTCAGTCTTTGGATCAACAACCAAAACAAACTGTGCATTTCAATGAAACATCTGTTCTGGTGATTAATTCAGCTTTGGTGATGGGGAAGCTTGTATGATGAAGATGAAAAAATTAGTAAGTGTTAGGTTTACCTTTATTGAGTGCTTACTAGGAGCCAAGAATCCAGCTCAGGTTCTTGTGTTCCTTATTTCATTTAATGATTTAATACTCCCAGCAGGATTGAGTTATCTACCCCATTTAGTTATCTTAATAGTATCTTACTCTTATCTCATTCAATTATCTTGATACTCTTAACAAGTTGGTAACACGAATAAAGGTTTTAAAAATGTGGGATCTAGAAGCAGATGTTGTGAGTTTGAATCCTGATTCTGTCACCTGCTAGCTGCCACCCAGGACGAGATAAACCAAAGTCTGTGCCTTTGTTTTTCATCCATAAATCAGGATGTTAGTAATACATACCTCTTAATATTGCTGTGTAGAACAAATAAAACATTCTATGTGATGGGCTCACAGTGTACTTCATAGTTTTTTTTTAAAGATTTTATTTATTTGTTTTTAGAGAGAGGGGAAGAGAGGAGAAAGAGAGGGACAGAAATATCAATGATGTGCAAGAGAAACACAGATCAACTGCCACTCACACACCCCCAACTGAGGATCTGGCCCTCAACCCAGGCATGTGCCCTGACCAGGAATTGAACCAGTGACCTTTCAGTTTGCAGGCTGGCACCCAGTCCACTGAGCCACACCAGCCAGATCCAAACTTCATAAATTGTAAGCTATTCTTATTTACAGTGATGAAACTGAGGCACAAAGAAGTTAAGTTACCTGAGATCACACACCAAGCAAGTAACAAGGCCAGGATTCAAAAACAGGCATCCTTAGTTGTGAAATATTCTCTCCTGGCTCAATGAGAACTTTTAGCTTTCAACTTTAGAAATGAGAGAGAGGTCTTACCCTGAGTGTGACAAACAGCTGTATGACACAGGCTGTCTTAATAGCAATTGTTACACCATGTCAAGTATATTTAATGGCCCCTTCTCTGTAAACTCTTATAGTAGAGTAAACTGTGAGGGTTACAATGAACTTCCATTACCCTATGTCAATTGATCCTTGAAAACAGCATTGCTCTCATTTTATAAGTGAAGATGATAAGAATTAATAGGTCATATGATTTGCCTAAAGTCATTTCTAGCAACTTGTTGAAAGCAAGTGAGGATCTGTCTGAGCCAGGAGCTTGTACCCTCTTCCCAAAATTCTGCTCTTTTATTTGTGGTGATGGTGATGATGGTGGTGGTGATGTTAAGCCTGGACTTCTAGTACCGTCCTTAAAAATATGTTAATTAAAACAAAAAGTCACTAGCTTTATCCTGGCATATGGCAAGGAGGGAGATAATTATCTCCCTAAAATGATGGTTTATAATTGAGCCCCTACCCTGTCTAATTATGAGGATATAAGTATAGATTTAAAAAGCAGTGGTTTACATTAGACTTTCCAAAACTAGGCTCTTCTCTAAAATGAAGATAAGCATACACATTTTATGTAAAATGTAAAGTAAATAAAAATGGTGACAGAAGTGAAAGGGATTCTTAAAAGGCTCCAGCAACAAATGCAAATGCTTGTCACCTGCAATGTGGACAGAGGTGAGCAAATAAGCCCAAAGGAAGCCCATATGTGATGCACATGCTTTGTGCATAAATAGAGGCTGTTACTTGTTTTTCCATGGGCAATGCCCAGGAGGTAGAACCTCATCCCACCTGTAATTTTTTCTTAAAACAATATTTTAATTAAACAGTGAAATCTCCATGTTAAAAAAATAAAAATAAACAGTACAGGTGCAATTTAGTTGCTTACACAAGCATCTCAATCCCATCCCATTTCCCCCTGAACATCCTGAGGTCCTTGATGACATCTGAAGGCTATTTCTACTTCCTGGAAACTAGCCACCTTTTATGTAAAGGGAGCTCTGGTGAGCACTCTATTCTTCCAGGAAAGCACACAGCACACAAACATGTACACATACACTTATACCCACTACATGCATGCATACATGCACACACAGCAAAAGCCCCTTACTGCTGTGATCCTGCCCCTCTGATGTTCAGTCCTCTCTTAGAACCACATGAGGAGCTTGTTGAGAAAGCCCATGGGCCCTGTCTGATTTTGGCACTACCAAGGCTGAGGACCGTCACTGTTTGGGAGGGGCCATCTTCCAGAGAACTTCTTGATGGTGCTCTTGTTTGATTCTTCCTGTAAATGGAAGCCTTGTAATGTCAGGAGAACCAATCAACATGTATGTGCAGGTGTATACAGGTGTGCACATATACATAAGTACCTACCAACATGTACCTCTGTATATCCATGTACATTCTCAGCCTTGCTCAGGACAACCTAATTTTTCTTCGCCAATAAAGTTAACAATTAGGGCTGAAATAATATTCTCACATGAGAAAAGATAAAATAGTCATTTTGTGAAAAAACATAAAAAGGCTGTTTTTTATTCACTATTGGACAATATGTGTGCTCATCCACACACACACATATTACATATTTGGGAGATTTGTATGGAAAGTCACTAGCTGCAATTTTCTAAAAGATATGAAATTCTCATTGTGCAATTGCTGAGGATTCAATTTGATGATTGCTATTGAACCAAAGGCCAGTCTATCACATAACCCAAAGCAGAGTCCTCCAACTCATGGATAAAATCAGGGTTTCCCATTGCTGTTATCTGAAGTCCTAAGAGATGTAGATTTGGGGTTGAACAGGAGTGTCTGAACCCTTGGCACTTTTGAAGAGCTTCCTGGGAGACTCCATTCTTATGCCATATGCTATGTATTCATCACCCTGCTGGAAAAATGGGGGTGGGCCACTAAAAAGGTACCTCTGTTTCTGTGGCCTAGGTAATCAGGGTGCTTTGACCACAGATATCTGGGTTATTAAGGGAATTTACCATCAATCTCAAAGGGGAAATATTTTTGGATGGCAAGGTGGTATTATGAAGGAAACACCTAAGATTCTTTTAACACTAACAATGTCATTTTCTAAAGGGAACCAATGTTGTAGCTTGTCCTGAGAATAAAAGAAATAATAATAAAACTAGCTAACATTGTTTAAATACAATGCGGCACTTTACAAAACACATATTTAATTTATTCACTTACATACACACAACTACCTATATGTAGACATACATAAGACAGTCATCTTGAAAGTCTCTTAGCCTTTGTACTTCAATTATTTCATCTACAAAATGTAGATGATAGTGGTACCTACCTCATAAGATTCCTGTGAGAATAAGATGTGTTAAAACATGTAAAGCACTTAGCCTGACATAGAGCATTTTTATTTTAAATCATTTCTGTATGTATCTGTATAATTTAGATGAATCCATATACATTTTAGAGATTCAAGTAATACATATATTTCTTATCTCTAATACATTACATAACATGATTGTACATACAGATCTATATAATTGTGTACAACTAAAATAAATCCCTTTATATACACACATGGACACCAAATGCTTTTTAACATATAATATTTTTACTTGTATGCATTGGCATAACTACCCACAAATATATATGCCAATCTTGTAAAGCACTTAGATAACAGAGTAAGCAATCAGCAAATGGTACTTATTATTATTATTATCATTTCATTTAATTCTTACAAACTGGCAAGCTAGGTACTATCATTACCCAGTCTACCAGCAAGGAAGCAGAAACATCAGCAAGCCTGCTGACAAGCCCCAGGCACATGACTCCAAGAGGTAGAGCTGAGCCGTGGTCACCGGCGCCCTGACGGCAAAGTTCTGACTGCTACACATTACACAGTGCTTTACATACACCTTGACCCTTAATCCTTGTGGCAGCCCAAGTAAGTACTTTGCCCCATCACAAACTTTATAAGCAATGGAACTAAGAGCTAACTCCAGTATTCCTGGCTTTATTACACATTCCCCTTGAAAGTCCAGCTTTAACAACTGCTCAGCGAGTGCTTGTTTAGAAGGTGGGCTATCAGGAGGTCCCCAGTGTCCACCTCTGACAATGCAGACCACTCCAGCATGATCATTCCTCAGGACATGGAGCAGGTGCCTATGGTTTTGACGCTTGAGCTCTGTTACTGAAACTGACAGATGCCACATTACCTGAATAAGGCTAAAAGTCAGTGAGAGCAAGAGAATTCCCCAGGCTTAAAATGAGAACAACAAACAAGCACTTCAAGATAGAAAATAGAACAGAGACCTAAGAAGTAGGGTAATGTTGGTACTGTGGGCAGGTAACTATTGGGAGGCAGCAGAATGCAAACTGGCAGCTCATCAGCATGGAGACTCTAGCAAACTTTGCAAGGAGAGTTAAGTAACAATAACCAAAAACAAAAACAAAAACAAAACACAAAACCATCAAAACAAAACAAACAATAAACCCAGAAAACATTGCCTAAAAGCAGGCAGCAATAACTGCAAATGAAGCCCTCATGTTCACATCTAGAAAGTTAAAGTTTCTGCAAGCACATCAAAAACTTGTCTAGAACTGAAAAACAGGTCAGAGTCACTGCATGCAGCTTGCCTTTTATCTCCCCCAAACACTCCCAGGCCTAGAGCGGCTGAAAGTCATTACTAAGTAGGATTCAACACCATGGAAACTGCTACTCAGCTGGACAGTGCTGTCAGCATCCTGGGTGCAGCTGCTTTCTCCTTGGTGAGTTCCTAAACTGCGTAATTGGGTAATGTATTGTTCTTCTGACTGTTCCCACTTTTTTCAAAGCCCTGTTCTGCACTTCTTACCCTAAAGACTGTGTGTGTGTGTGTGTGTGTGCGCGCGCGCGCGCGCACGTTTGAGAGAGAGAGAGAGAGAGAGAGAGAACGAGAGAATGCTTTTTGGGAAAAGGAGTTAAGAAGGAAAAAAAATACCCAGAAAACTTTCAGTGTCATTTGCAACATTCTGATATGGAAATAAAAATTGTTTACATCTTGCATGGTAGAAGAAAAACAGAAAATGCTTCTCTCTCTATCATTTTTCCATCACCTAAAAACAAAACAGAATGACTTGCCCAGGCTGATACTGTTATTTCCATTAAGCCATCAAAGACTTGGACAGGCAGTAGCTAGAATGGAAAAACAGGCAACAAAATTCAGTGGTTAGAGGTCTTTTCCTCTTTTTAAAAATGTTCTAGATGAACCTGAGTTTCAATCCTGTCTCTGCCATCTTCTATTGTGTTCCCAGCTGTGTAACCTTAGGTAACTTGATTAGCCTCTCTGGGTCTTGCTTTTCAAGTGGGTGAAATGACTCATTGGGTCTCACTGAGAATTAAATGAGGTTGCAAAGCACTGAGGGAATTAGTTTCAGAAAAGTCACACACCTTCCACTTGGGGACAAAAATGAAGCCCCATGTTAAAAATTGAGACATTGGATATTTTAATAGAAGGTGGGAGTTGCAGGTGAGATTGGATTTGGAAAACCAGGGAGGATGCTCTACTATCGAAACTGATCTTGCAGATCTTCATGGCTCTTTGGTGTCTGTGTGGGCTCCACAGCAGTTCCCCGCAGGGAATAACCTGGGTAGGCTCTGCTTTGGGTTTGCAGGTCCGCACAATTGTATCCCCAAGAGCATAGCAACACTGACAGAATTAGGGCCATCCTACCCCACATGTGAAGCTCAGCACCACCAGTTGGTTCTGGTACAAGGCATTTATATACATAAAACGCCACTTCCTTAGTAGTAAAATAGAGGGTAATAGTTTACCACCTGGAAGGGTAGCTGTAAGAGGTAGTAAGAAAATGCACATAAACTGTCCTGAATAGAAAAGGTATTCTCTCCTTACCCCTTCATTAACCTCAAGATATTTTTTGTCTGGAAAATTCTGTCACTTCCTGGTTTAGAGGATTTAAAATAAAACAAAATGCCACAAACAAACAAACAGAAACTTTTATAGGTCCGCAAGACCCACTCTTTGCCTGACAGACACGGGGAGATAGGACATGGGAAGGCATTATGCCACAGAAGGAAAGCAATATTCCCAATAAAGCTGGACTCAGAGGACTTACATGAATAGTTGATAAGTTCCAAAATGTCAACAATTCCCTGAGTCCCCTGCCACCAATTTGGTTTCTCTCCTGACAGAACACTGAGTCCCCCAATATCCATGTGGATCTGTGTTAAGATTCGAGAGGGGGAGAATTAATAAACCCAGCTCACAGCAGCTATCTCACCCTTGGAGTAAGAGGTCACATCTCATCCCTAGACTTTCCAATTGGCTAAAACCACTTTCCTTCACACTCCAGCCCTGACCTCTAGATTCCTGGATGTCAGTTCCGTGAAGGAAGCAAATATTCTTTATCTCTTCCACATCATGTACCAGGACGCTGTGATTGAGTCCCATATAGGGGTTGCAACTCACCTCCTAGTGTCTTTACACCTCTATTGTTGGGTCTGTATAGGTTTTTACAACATAGGAGTTAAAATACAATATTTGTGAATTGGGAGAGTTCACAGAATTCTTCCCTTGAAAATCTGGAAGGTGGGGGAATACATATTGAGCCCACATTCCTCCCTGGTCAACAGTCAGAGGGAGCTGAGGAATAACTGCCTCCTTAATATGGAACAATACAGGGTTCTTCAGTGTTAAGGCCCTGTTCCCTTAATGCCAACCAGCCAAGAACTCACCTTGGAGTTGAGTTGAGAGAGCTGCATTCTAGGGCAACTTTGTTGGATAAAGATAGTCTAATCCTATTGGCTGAGAGGAAAGGGCCAAATAAAGTCATGTTATAGGTGTATAGTCACGGAAAGACACCCAACCTGGATGTCTAGAAAGTGCAAAAGTGAGAGAGAGAGAGAGAGAGAAGCAAGAAGTGAGACACAGAGAAGGAGAGGAGGAGGAGGAATGGAGGATAGGAGGAAGGAAGGAAGGAAGGAAGGAAGGAAGGAAGGAAGGAAGGAAGGAAGGAAGGAAGGAAGAAAGGAAGGAAAGGAGGGAGGGAGAAAGGAAGGAAGGGAGGGGAGGGTAAAAAGGAAAGGAAAGGAAAGGAAAAAGAAAGATCAGAACACTCTTTCTATTCTGATTCATAATAAATGCATTTGCTGTTTTTTCTCTAGTGATCTTTATATGGGGTTATTAAATTTTACATTTTTATTCAAGCTTATATTTTTTTAGTATTTTTTTCATAGCCTTGCCTTCTCTGGTATAGATTTCCTTATACTTTAAACTGGCATCATCCAATAAAAATATAATACAGGTACATAGGTAATTTTAAATTGTCTAGCAACATTGTCAAAAAGTAAAAAGAAATAGATGAAATGAATTTAAAGATAATATGTAATAATTACTATATTGTATCAATAATTTTAATATATTTTATTTAACTGAGGTAACTATCATTTAATGTATTATCAGTATCAAGTTATATTAAAGAAATGCTTTGCGTTCTCTTGTTCATGTGAAATCTTTGGTATATGTTGCAAATTTTATGCTCACAGATCTCACTTTGGATGAGCCACATGTCAAAGGCTTAATAACCATGTGTGGCTTGTGGCTCAACATTGGACAGCACAGACTCAGACCATTGACAAACCCTCCTGGCTGCTTTTTCTCCAAATCTCACGCTAAGCTAAGCTCCAGGAGTGAGGCCCCAGTAAGTCTGGCTGATCCCTTGGGCAATGCTGCAAAGTCCCCAGCTTTGTCACAGATATCACAGAGCTGGGCCTTGGTGGAGATTCCCTGCACATCTCAGCAAGGCAGACACTGGCTCACCTGCACTGACAGCTATCCTCCAAGAAGCCAGCCACTTATTTATTTTACTTCTACTTGTTGTCACTGATGCTCAGCTTCTTGAGAAATTACCCAGTACATAGCAACAGCTGGTCTTTGGGGGATTGTCCTGCTAAGTCAGCAAATTCTAAGACCCGGAGGAGGCAGACTATGAACTGGAAGTGTGTATCAGAGGGTGATTCAGGAGCAGAGGCTCAGCAACACTATGCCTCTCCATACCCCAACCCCAGCCACACCCCAAGGGGTAGAAGTCCCATCTCTTTGATGATTCTTTCATTCATCTCTTCACTCATCAACAATATTCACTCTCTCTACTCTGCCCCAAATGGAGTGCTGAACACTAGAGACACCAAAACAGAAGTAGCAGTATGGTCACAGTGAAACATTGCTAGTTTGCCTGATGAACCATCATATGTCCATCCTACACTTGAGTGTTCATTTTTATTGCTGTGAAAAAATCACCATATTTTTTCAGCTTGAAACAGACCTGTGTTATCTTATGATTTCTATGAGTCAGAGGTCTGGGTATGAATGAGACGGGACCTCTCCTTAGGACCTCCTGGCTGAAGTCAAAGTGCAGCCGAGGCTCTGATTCTCACCTTCCAAGTTCTCCAAGGTTGTTAACAGAATTTAAGTCCTTGTGGAGGTTGAGCTGAGGTGCCCACTTTCTTAACTAGCTGTCTGTTAGCAATTTCACTCACCTCCTATAAGCAGCCTGTAGTTTCTTTCCATGTGGTCTGCATACGAAATTTATGAGATTGATGTTTGCTTGCAGAGGTATGCCTCTTGAACTTTTTCACTTTCCTTTAAAGGTTGCTCAGATTGGGTTAGGCCCACCCAGGATCATCTCCCTTTGTATTAACTTAAAGTCAATGGATTAGAAATGTACTCAGGGCAGTGATTCCATAGTTACAGGTCCCTCTCATAGTCAAGGGGAGGGGATCATACACAGCAGGTTCACCAGGAAGTAGGAATGCTGGGGACCATCTTAGAATCCTACTCACCACACTACATCTTGTAAATTAGTTCATTTTTATCGACAATGTAAAAGACATCATCAGCTTTGTGATAAGAACTCCTTTAACTATCATTCTGACCTTTAAGAGGAAGTTTGCAGCTACCAGAAATTGGTGGAGTCAGATTAGAAGCTTTTTTTTTTTTTTTGAACAACAAAGCCTTGGAAGTGGCCCCCATGCTACAGTGAACTGTCACTGATGTAGTCTTTCCAGAACTTTCATAATGAGTTACCTGACCTTTAGAAATACAATAAATACAAGCTCTTGTGTTAGTTCTCTACTGCCACTTTACAAATTACCCCCAGATTTAGCCTTTTGAAATAACAAACATTTATAATCTCACAGTTTTGTTGATCAGGAATCCAGATACAGTTTAGTAGGGTCTTCTGGCTCAGGGTCTCTCACAATCACAGTCTCAGTGCTGCTTGGGGCCACAGTCATCTCAAGGTTTAGAAGGGAAAATATGTACTTCTCAGCTCGCTCCAAAGGTTATTAGCAGAATTCAGTTCCTTCTGGACTAATGGACTGAGGGCCTGAGTTTCCTGCTAACCCCAGTTCAGAGACCTTCCCCAGTTCCTAGACAGAGGGGAGTTCACAATACAGCAGCCTTCTTCATTACAGAAAGCAAGTGAAAAGAGTAGGGAGAGTCCCTGCAAGAAAGAAACCACGATATTTTATTTAATAACTTATTCTCACAATTGACATCCTACCATTTTGGATATAATCTAGTCTTAGAAGAAAGTCAATAGGTCCAACCCACACTCAAGGGAAGGGGATGACGCCAGAATATGAATGGGTTATAGTGCAGGCATATTTAAGAAGCTCCACTTCTGGGTATTTATCCAAAGGAGATAAAAACATTAATTTGAAAAGATACATGTACTCCTGTGTTCTTGTGTTCATTGATAGCCAAGACATGAAAGCAACCTATATGTCCATCAAAGTGAATGGATAAAGAAGATGCGGTGTGTGCGTATACATGTATGTGTGTGTGTGTGTGTATGCACAATGGAATATTATGCAGCAATAAAAATGCAATCTTGTCATTTGTGAAAAACAGATGAATCTAGAAGGTATTATGCTAATTGAAATAAGTCATGCAGAGAAAAGCAAATATCATACGGTTGCTCTCGTATGTGGAATCTGAAAAAACAAAACAAAGCAAAAACAGATTCATATAAACAGAGACCAAAGGGATGGTCTCCAGAAGGGAGGGGAGGGGTTGGTGGGGACAGGTGAAAAGGAGAAAGGGAATATAGTCAATAATATTGTGACAAGTTTACATGGCCAAAGATGATCATTACAATTAGTGGGGTGATCGTATTGTAAGTTATAAAACTGTTGAATCACTTTATTATACACTTAAACTAATATAACCCATATATGATTATATACCAACTATACTTAAATAAAAATAAAAACATAAATGTTATTGATAAGTTAGGTTCTTTAAAGCTAGAAAAGCTAAAGAATAATAAATTCTGTTTGGGGGGTCTAAATAAAAGATTGAAATTTTTTTAAAAAGCAGTTGTCTACCACAGTCCCCTAAACTGGGATAGTCCCAACCAATGTAGATCATCAACATTTTGAGGATTCTATTTTCTCTTTTTGTCAATGGACTATAAAACCTCACTGGATACATAGAAATAAAATTAAGTGAAGCAACTGAAGAAACTCTTTCATTCAGTTCTGGTCAAACTTAGTTTAGGGTGATAAACTCAGGCAGGGAAAGCTAGCTACACAGACAGCTATAATCACTATGATACTTAACCAGCCTATACCTTCCAGTCGGAGAGTGAGCCACAGCATGTCCCAGTTCTGAGTCCCTTTTAGGTGGTAAGATTGGTCGGTACAATAGGTTAGACAATGTGACTTTGACTTTGTTTACAACGACCTCTACCAAAGTCAATTAATCCTCAGATTAACACATATTTATACGTCAAATATTTCATGATTTCATCTTTCATCTGTTCTCCCACAGTTCTCTCAAGCTCTTCCCTAAAACATTCCTCAGGGAATTCACCCATTTCTGAAGGGTTTGTGTTTCATTTTTATAAGGCGTTTTCCCTTGTAACTTTCATGAGAAGGGTCACAGCTGCGCAAAGAAACATGAGTACAGTAGAAGAGGCTGAAACTTTGATAGGGCCTCAAATCTGCTCCATCAGACTCTGCTTTTGGCTTCCCTCACTCCTCTATGCTTCAAGCAGAACACGTTTTACCAACTCCTCCTCCTCACCTAGACAAAGTCCTGCTGACCTATAGACTTTCCCTGCCTTAATCCTATTTTTGAAAACTAATCCTTCCTTGGACTTTTCACTCTCAAGTGAAGACTCTGTTTCTGATCTGCCCACTCAATAACTTGCCCAGCAGATTCTTAGCACATCAAAGACAAAAGAGAGCTTATGGCATTTTTTTCCCCTCAACACGTGGTCCAGGGATTGACTGATTCGGAATCACCTGGAAAGCCACTTAACAGTGCAGGTCTTTGAGTCCCTCTGCAGACTTTGAAATATGGGTAGCTTGTGTTGAGCCCAGGCGATTTGCATGCAGCCTGGACTTTGAGAGCTACTGCCTTAGATCTCAACAACTCAAGAGGTTCTCAAACCCAGCTGCACACTCAAATCATGTGGGATGCTTTTGGAAAACATTCATGCCTGAACTTCATTTCCAGGGGTTCTGATTTATTTTATCTAGGTGGGCCAGGGCTGCCGTACTCTGCGAACTGTTACTGTCCTGTTGTCATTTTATATATGAGGAAACTGAGACTCAAGAAGGTGAAACAATCTGGGCAAGCAGTTAGCTAAAAAAAATTCGGGATTCCAACCCAGGTATAAAGGATTCCAAAATCCATACATTTTACTACCCTATAAACCCAGTCTGATGGTAAAATGTACTTCCTAATCTCTGACAGAATACAAAGCCGGGGAATTTGAAGTACAGAAAAGTAAAACATAGAGCATGGTTTGCTTTCTGTGGTCAGTCTTTTATCCCTTACTCAGACTACTTAGAGGAAGAACTTTCCATACAATGTTAGATTAGCTCAGATTCTTTCAGGTGCAGGGACCAAAACCTAACTCAACAACAACCATCAATATGTGAAAAGCAGGGAGTTACTGGGCCTCAAGTTTAGGCATGCTTGATTCCATGAATATGTAATATCATCAGATACCTCTTTCTTTTTACCCCTATTTCACTTTATGTTTAACCCTGATATATTTTTTGTACTTCAAATTATCTCCCTCCATTTGCTGGGTTAGTTACCATCTGGCAGCCTTCAGCCTATATTGTTTAGCTTAGAAAAACAGCTTAAGTAATAACGGCTTCTTTCTCACAGAAACCAGGTAGGGAACACCTAGCCAAATCCAGGGAAGACTTTTGATTCATCTTCCTTGGACCAATCACTCTTCCTGGGAGGAATGGAGCAGTCTGACTGGCCAGGTTTTGGTTAGTATCCTAATATAAATTTTTATCTTTATCTCATAAAACAAAAGATGCCCCTCCATGGAATATGAGTGTGGCATTGCAAAAAAAAAAAAAAGAAAAAGGAAGAAAGAAAGAAAAAATGTCTGTATATTAATGGAAATCACAGGTGTGTGCATGCTGTAGTCTATGACTTTGAATTCCAGCCCTGGGGCTTGATGGCATTATTAAAATACAAATTTCATTCCACATGTGAACTGAGTAACACTAGAAAGCCTAATTCTCCTCATTCTCTCTCCAGACTTTCTCTTCCATGTCTGTGCTCATAAAATTGGGGAAGAAACACAGTAAGTAAGACTCAAAAGCATAGTTGAAATTTAATTTTCTCAACATAACCATGACCATAGCTGTTAAGAATAAGTATTCTCCTCATCTGGGACAGTGCTAAGCTAATTTATGAAACCTTGAAGAAATGAAGACCACAGACATTGCCCATCCTGAAATCACTCTCTTTTCGTTTGGCTGCCTGCTGAGCTAATGACCCACTGACTGGGTTTTAGGCTTTTGAAAACCAAGTTCTAACATCAAACTTTCATCTCAGAGATAGCAGCCTGTCTCTAATGAATTTTTTATTTGTTTACTCATTGCTTCTCTGGGATATAAAAGTAACACTCATCTTTTAAATATTAAAAATAAAACTTTAAATCAGAGCCTAATCCAATGCCAAACTGTTTAAATTAATTACATCCAAGACCACTTTGCTTCTGGAGAAGTAACTGTCTGAAATAAAGAAAGATGGTGCTATGGGGAACGAGTGACATACCATATGTATGTTCTTCTTTTTTTTATCCTTTCTCAAGCATAGAGGTAAATTATTCATGCCAAACTGTGTACTGTACATCATGTGAGTTCCAGGAACACATCCGCCAAGCAGCTGTGCTCCCTTCCTCAGGAGGGGCAGCTCTCAAAGACTTCACATCACTCTCCTCTCTGCTCTACTGTAAGCCCAGTCTGTTGACTCTTGGGGGTTTAGAAAAAAATCAATAAGAGAAAGTGCCATGTGGCAAAGTTTGGCGTGGGAATGTCCAGATGCTACTCAGAGGAACCCTGGCCCCTCGAGGCTGCTTAGAGGACCAGGAGTGTATTCCACTGAACTTCTGGATATTGTTTACTTGTCTTCCACATGTAGGAAAAATAAAATACAATAAATAAAATACAACTGGATACAGGAAGACCCACCAGGATGTGGGATTAACTATAGGGAGAGAAAACAAATCAGTGATGACCTAGGGCCAGGGAGGGGTGGGTGAGGGAAGAGGAAGGATTACAAAGGGACCCCAGGAACCCCTGGGTTGTGTTAATAGGTTCACTATCTTGATTTCAGTGCTGGTTTAGTGATATGTACATATCTCAGAACTCACCAAATTGTATACTTTGTGTGTAGTGCATTTTATGTCAATCGTAGTGTGATAAATCTGTAAACACTCATATATGTGGATTTGGAGGCATAGGTCTTTGAGTTCCAAGTCTGCACCTACCAGTCCAGTAACCATGTATATATGTAACTTTATGTCTAGACTTCAGTTTCCTTATCTGAAAATAAGGATAATAAGAACTTCAGGAAGTTATTCTAAAAATCAATGACATAATGAAAACCCTAGTGTTCCTATAATGAAGCACTCAGTAAATCATTTAAACCATTAATTTAGTTCGGCTCTCTCTCTCTCTCTTTCCCCCCATTTTACCCCCATCCACCACAACTTAGATATATTTTCTTACATTTCTGCTGGGAATGCTGTTAATAATATCACTCCAGTCCCTGAAATTTAAAGGATCTAGCAATAATGCAAAACCATGCTTGTTGATTATAAGTTAACACTGATAGATAGCCAGTTGGCTGTGAATGCATTCTACACATAGTTTATACGTATCTCCAGCCACCCAAAGCTGATCCATGGGTCCAACAGGTCAAAACTATGTTGTTCACTTGACAAATGTTCTGGTCGGCTTCATGGATGGAATGATTCACCACAAAGATATCACAAAGTTTTCTGGGAATGTATGCAAAGCAATTGTCACTGATGACATTGCACATGCCTCTCCTAGATGCCAGGAAGATATCTAATGCCAATTGATTGTGGAAACTGCCTTCCGGTGATCCTGCTTTTCTCAAGCAAGCATTTTAACACATGTAGTAGCCTGGCTGGCTTGGTGAATGATAATGGACATCTCTCACACACATCAGTTAATCAGTTAATGAAAGTTAAAAGTGAAATCTCAATGCTTTCCTCCTAAGATTAGACAAAAGAAAAGAATGTCTGCTTTCATTACTTCTATTCAGCATGTATAAGAGGTCCTAAGAAGTGCAATAAGGCAAAAATAAAATGAAAGTCATAAAATTTAAAAGAAAGAAGTAAAACTCTATTCACAGGTGACATGTTTTTGCATGTAAAACCCCCAAATGAATCTACCAAAAGAGAAAAGCCAGAACCAATAAGTAAATTTAGCAAGTAGTAGAAGGCAAAGTTTTGGTTTTTTAAGTATATTTTATTGATTATGCTATTACAGTTGTCCCATTTTTTTCCTCCCCTTTATCCTCCTCTGCCTTGCAACCCCTCCCACCAGCAACCCCCCCACACATCTTAGTTCATGTCCATGGGAGATACATATAAGTTCTTTGGCTTCTCCATTTCCTACACTATTCTTACCATCCCCTGTCTATTTTGTACCTACCATTTATGCTTCTTATTCTTTGTACCTTTCCCCCATTCTTTCCCCTCCCCTCCCCTCCCCACAGATAACCCTTCATGTGATCTCCATTTCTGTGATTCTGTTCCTGTTCTAGTTTGTTTAGTTTGTTTTTGTTTTTTAGGTTTGGTTGTTGATGATTGTGAGTTTGTTATCATTTTACTGTTCATAGTTTTGATCTTCTTCTTTTTCTTCTCCTCCTTTTTCTTAACATTTCATATAATAAGGGCTTGGTGATGATGAACTCACTTAACTTGACCTTATCTGGGAATCATTTTATCTGCCCTTCCATTCTAAATGACGGCTTTGCTAGATAGAGTAATCTTGGATGTAGATCCTTCAGAAGGCAAAGTTAATATACAAAAATCAACTATGTCTCTGAAAAATAACAAACAACAATTGAAAAAATATTGGGGTAAATGTTATTTATAAAATCAAGAAAAATTAAAAATACAGATAAACTTAACAAAAGATGTGCACTGAAAACTGTAAAATATTGCTGAGAAAGATTATAGAAGACAAAATAAGGAAACTGCAATATTCATGCATTGGAAGATTCAATAGTATTAAGATGTTGATTCTTTCTAGATTTATTTAATGATTCAGTGCAATCCTATTCAATATCCCTAGAAACTTTTTGTAGAAATTAACATGTTTCTAAAAGTACAGTGTGGGACAAAAGTAGGTTTACAGTTGTGAGTATACAAAACACAGTTTAATCTTATATTGTAATGTATTAATTATTGTATTCTTTTCCATATAAACAACTATAAACCTACTTTTGCCCCACCTTGTATACTGAAGTGTGAAAAACCAAGAAGAGTCTAAATAATTTTGAAATAGGAAAAATTTAAAGAAAAAAAGTTAGAGGTTGTATAAGAGAATATCTTCTTGACCTTGCAGTAAGTAATGTTTCTTAGAACACAAAAACACTAACCATAAAAGAAAAAATAGGGCCTGGTCAAAATTTTAAATCTCTGTCTATCAAAAGACACTAAAAATAACATAAATAGGAAAAATATAGACTGGAAGAAAATATTAACAACAAATATACTTAACAATAGGCTTTTATCCTGAATGTATTAAAAAGAAGCTTCTGTAACCCATTTTTTTTTAATGGGCAAAAGAATTAATCACACATACACTTTACAAAAAGAAGGTATACCAATGTTCAATCAACTCAAGAAAAAGTGTCAAACATCATTATCCATCAGAGAAAAGCAAATTAAAACCAACAGGACATCGCTAGAATAGCTGCAATGGAAAAAGCCTGCCCTGGCCGCGTGGCTGAGTTGGTTGAGTGTCATCCTACAAAGTCAGAGGTTGCCAGTTCATTCCTGTTCAGGGCACATGTCTGGGGTGCAGTCCTGGTTCCCTGTAGGGTTGGGGGTGTGTGAGAGGCAGTTAATCGGTGTTTCTCTCCCTCTCTCGCCCTTCCTTCCCCTCTTTCTAAAAATAAATAAAATCATTTTAAAAAGAAAAAGACTAACACCACCCCATGGTAGTGAAGTAACTTGCATACACTGCTTGTATAAGTACAAAACTGTACAATTACTTTGGAAAATTGTGTGGCAATTTCTTCAAATAAATGAACATTCATCCACTATATAACTAGCAATTTGTTTCCTAGGTGTTTAACCAAAAGAAATAAAAACATATGTCCACAAAATAATTTTTTGCCACATTATCTTAATCAGTTTGGGTTGTTAAATAAGTAACAGAGACTGGGTGACTTAAATAACAAGCATTTTTTTTATCTCACAGTTCTGGAGACTGTTAGTCTGAGTTCATGGTTGCAGCCTGGTGGAGTTCTTGGTGAGGGTCCTCTTTCTAATTATGTCCTCACACAGCCTTTTCTTGGTATATGTATGTCCAGGAAGAGAGAGAGAGAGAGACAGATCTCAATCTCCTGTCTGTTCCACTTTTTATAAATGAACCTTGGGAGTTCACCTTTATGACCTGTTTTAAACTTAAATATCTGCCAACCCCCATACTGGGGGTTGGAGCATCAACACATGAATTTGGGGAGATACAAACATTCAGTTCATAATGGAGATTGCTCACAACAGCTTTAGTCATAATAGTCTCAAACTAGAAATAACCCATCAACAAAGAATGAATACGATGGAATTTGACATATAATAGAATGCTACTTGGCAATAAAAAGATACATAGAACTGATACAAAAATAAGGATGATTCTCAAAAATATGTTAAGTAAAATAAGCTGAACACAAAAGAGGACATACTGTATGATTTCATTTATATTGGTTTAAAACCAGCAAAGCAAATTTATGGTGATAGAAACAAAGTTGGTGGTGGCTTTGGTGTATGGGTTTGGTATAGGCATTGAGTAGGAAGGTAAATGAGACATTTTTCTGGAAGAACAAGCATATTTAATATTATTATAGGCATATGGGTTACACAGGTATGTGAATTTGTCAAATCTGTTTGATCTGGATGATCAGAAACTGTGTTATATTTTTTTATACCTTTAAAAAAAGTCTTATAAGGCATCTCAGTGATCTACAGGTCATCCACTCTTGGAAGAATCAAATGCAATTTCTGAGCATCAGTTCACATTTCCAGTCTCTCCATCCACCTGAAGGTTCGGACTGGTGGTGGTTGGTATTTAGAATAATAAAATACAGCCTGAGGGTCAGAATGTCATGCCTGGGATGGGATAAGAGGGAAACAGATTTCCCTTTTTTAAGCTGCAGAGTCATTCTCTATGAGTCTGGGGAATAGGGCCAGAAGCTGTGCTCATCAATGAGAACTTTTGTTGGATTATCACAAGTGAACTCAATTTGCACCCAAGTTCACAAGGGGTTACAATTTTCTTCAGACAATTTTTATACCTTGTCTACTGTAAATAATTCTTCTGCCTTCAGATGACCTAAACAAACCTTTGCTGAAAGTTTGTGAGAGTATCCTGGCCCTACCCCTTTGCCAACCAATCATATAGAAGTCAACTTATAAAAGTTTTTAAAAACTCACCATAGACTGAGGGGGTACTGGTTGTATAAGCTTTGGAACTCTATTCCTATCTAGGATGACTTACTTGGCCCTGACCATGCACCATAAAAAATACAATGCTATTTTCATACATTAGTTATAAGACAAACTTTCCCAAAATGACGCAGCTCATTAACTAAGGATATTTCTCAGTAGATTTGTTATATTAAAAAGGCACTGTGTCTACCATGCTAATAAACTCTGTTGTACTAAAACTCCACATAGATTAATTAAATGCATTACTTGCCCCAAAATGTGATGTATAAACACACACACACACACACACACACACACACACACACACACACACACAGTTTTATAATAATGGAAGGGTGTAAATTGCTAAAAGTTCTCTGTCCCAGAACCAAATGATTTTTAGTTCCTGGCTGCATGATTTTAAACAGAACTGAATCAAACAATCCCTTCACAGCTGAACCAAACACTTCTGCAAATAATAGCATGATGACACACTTGCACCACTGGGCTAAATGCACTCTAGGTGTCTGGCACTGGGGTGAACATTGGCTTTTGATTTTAGTTTTAGTCTGGGACTGCAGAAATGAGTCTGTCACCTGCCCTCACAATCTCTCAGAGAAAAGTTTCAAATGAATGTCCTAAATGAAATCTCTGTGCACAACATCCCCAACCCCCAGTCCATCCAGGGCAAATACTCATCATATTTTAAAAACGTGTAAGAACAAGAACAAAGGTCACTCTCACTTCCTACTCCTCCCTCCTCTTAAAAATAAACTGACCAGGTGGCTAAATTGCCAAAGATTGTCTTTAGCAGTAAAACTGCACCCCTGACTCAAGGCCCTTAGAGGGAAGAAGACCCCACAGATGATGCTGGGAGGGCAAGAGCACTAGGACTCAGTCCTCCCTTTGTCACTTCCTAGTTGAATGACTTTTGGCAAGCTAGTTCATCTCCCTATGTCTCATTATCTCATTTGAAAATAAGGGTTATTATGAGAATTATGTAAGTAAATCTGCATGAAATGCTCAGAACTACCTGACCCATAGCACTATAGCACGGCTACCCTCTGCAGTCTTCTATGCCTCCGCTCCCCATCTGTTCGATAACCAAGATGGCCTCTAAAGGACCTGCTGCCTTCAGCACTGCACTACCATTGGAGTGTTCACTGTGCTCCTTCCCATAGGCTACCACCCCTCCCCAACCTCACACCCATGCATTTACAGGGTTCTACTTCTCTGAATGAAATATCATTCCAGCCACTTCTGGATAGAGCTGGCATTATTTCCTTGTTGTAGGAAGCAATATGTTGTTGTGTTTAAGAATGTGAGGTTTGGAGCAAGACAGAACTGTGTTCCTTTATCAACTTTGTCACTGATGAAGAGACTCTGGGAAAGCATCTCAAAGCCTCAAATTCCTCTTTGGTTAAATGGAGATAATAACACTCTGGAACCAGGGGTTTGTTGGAAGGATTACAGTTTATACGTGTGAATGTATAACGCAGTTGGCATAGTGCATATGAAGCATTTAGTAAATGATTAAAATAAATAGTAATAATAGCAGCAGTAGCATTGCCAAAAGAAATATAGGTGTTTTTCAGACAAATATAAAAGCATAGAAACTGTAGAAAATATAAATACTGATGCTTAAAGAGATGATAAGTGGTGTGATAAAATGGAGCAAAATTGAACCCAGTTCTGTCATTTTGTAGCTCTGTGACCCTGGGCAAGTTTCCCGTGAGCCTCAGTTTCCCTATTTGCCAAATTGGTACATTGTCACATACTACAAGCACCACATAAGCATTGGGTACTCATCATATGTGAAGTAGAGACTATATGGAAGCCATCATAGTTACTCTCCAGTAAGTGGTGCAGTTCACTGCTTTCCTGGCATCGAGTAATTACTGCATTGAGACATTACTGAAGGAATCACAGGCATTGAGGGAAATTGAGAGCAGGAAACACTGACATGAAGAGTCAAAGAAGAAAATTTCTGAAACCGGGACAAAAGTGCATAGGAGAGAAGTTACGACTTAATCTGTCAGTATTGCTGGTTGTTGTTGCCATGTTAGAAGGATAGGTTTGTAGCCCTTTCTGCTCTTAATGGTAAGTCATTTCTGAAAATGAAAATAAGCATGAATGAACTTATATGCAGTATTTGCAAATACTATGAACTATGGTCCAAGAAAGCAAATTTTGGAAGCAAAATAAGTTGTTAAATATTCAGTTTCAGCAAGCATTTTTGCATACTGCTGTTAATCTTACTAGAAGATACAAACATTATATTATTTAAATATTATCCAGTGATGTTCATTTGTGTATTAGAGGGTTTGAATATTCATTATAGGCTATACAGATTTGTAAAACAAAATATAGTTGATATATAATTGGTAGATAAAAAGAAAGATATACATAAATGAAGAAAAAAGGAAAAGGAAGGAAGGAAAGAAGGAAGGAAGGAAGGCAGTCATTGTTGGAAAAGAACAGGAGCTCATATATGAAACAGCATGAGCCTTAGGGCCCAACTTGAAGATGCTTTTGGACATTTAACAATTCAACCAATGACAATGCCATTGATTGATGAAAGGCATTTTTCCATCTTTGGATCATCTGTTACAAAACAAAGATCAGAATATTGGATAGGGTAATTAATGTCTTGTGTTTTAAGATTTCAATTTAAGAATAATAATTTTAAACTATTCAACATCTGTAGATTTGTCTTTCTGTTTTTAAAGTGATTTTTTATTTGGAGTTTATTTTAAACAACATTTTCTATAATCAAATGTTTATACCAGGTAAAAATCATTGAAATATCTAATCTTATCACAATACATTGATTCACAACCATAACAAACCGATTTTTGTTACAGAAAGCAAGCAAACGATGACAATGTGATATGTGTTCCTGTTGACATAAGCCTGGTTGCTGTGATCAAACAAAGGAGGCAAACCCATTGTGTGAAACCTTCCTCTCTGTGCTTTATTTGCAGGTACTCACTGAGAACCAGCTTTGTGCCAATGCTGGGGAGATAAATCCATAATTTAGTTCAATTCTGTGTATTTAGGGGCAAGGTGGTCTCTGAAAAGAGTTTCTGAGCTTTGAAGGATGATGAAATGTTAGTAGGGCATTCCAGATGTGCAGTAGCAAGAGTGAAAATGTGTGAAACAGCAACCCATATAGGCAGAAAGTTTGTCCTGGGGCACAAAGGGTAGGGTCCAGGGAAGCAGGAATGGAGGTGCTCAGCAGAGACCCCCATTTGACCCAGTAAAAGACAGTCCACTCTCTTTCCTATGTCTCCCTCTCACCCAGAATGAGCTGGTTTAAAGGTGGCCATTTAAAGAGCTGGGCAATCTTTCAGGCTGGCTTCTTTGTGAGCCGCCCGGCTGCCCAAATCAAATGGAAAACAAAGCCGATCCTAGTGCACTGACTTAATGGGAAACATGAGCCATCTGTGGGTGTTCCTTCTAGTTCATTTGCTTCATTGGCAAGTATTAAACAGCCCCGTAAAGATCCAGAGAAATTATGGAAATTGGTATTAACATTAAAATCAGAGTACAATTAGAACATTTCACTGCATAATTATTTGGCAGGGCCTGTGAAGAAGCAGAGGATTCCCAGCTCTGTGATTTATTGGTCACAGGTCGTTTGACTCTTTGGAATCTCTAGGGCCAGGAACACATTCTGGGGGGTTGCCCCTGAAATGACAGTACACTTGGACCATGGTAAGAAACTTACATCATCTTTGTCTAATTCCTGGCAACTCTTCTTATGAGCTGCTGCATCAGCTTTGCTGAAGCCAACCAGAGCTCCATCCAGAGGAAGAGAACAGGCACAGACACTGGAGAAACCTCTGTGCCACACTCCTGTGTCATTGTTAAAGAAAGTGTACTCGGTCTGCTTATAATTAGCAATCCGACAGGCGTCAGAGAAAATGGTTAATCGCTGACATGGCCCACGGTGCTTTGTAACTAAACACCATATTGCAACAGACATGGAATTAATTACATAACACCCTGATCAAACATGTTCAAAATGAAAATGGGGGTGCAGATAAGGTATCAGACCTGCATGGCCAAATCCTCCCTATTATTTTCCTCTAAAACATAATAAGTGACTTAACTCTTGAATGTCAACAAGCTGTCTTTCAGCGTCTCTTGGCTCCAGGCCTGCAGCTGTAACTGTTTCTGGGAAGTTCTGAGTTGCTGGAGCAAAAGCCTCATATATAAACTCTAGACCTTCGCTATCATAGCATGTATTATGGGGACTGTGCTCACATCCCCCCTTAGCAGGTGAGTGTCCCATCTACCAGTTTCTGTAGGTTTTGACTGCTCATTACTGCCTTCCCTGAAAAATGACCTTCAGTGGCAGCAGCCATTTCCTTGAAGATGCCTAGGGGACTATGGCCACCTTCCTACTGGAATGCTGCCCACCCAGTGCCTGAGTGATGTGTATGTCTATCAGCCCAGGTCTTTTCCTGCTGGTGGAAGAGTACTGTGGTGCAGTCAACACTCCAGAGATCCCTGTGGGATCAAGCTGAGGTTATACTTCTCTGGGAACCCCATCTTTGTTTAATTTTTGATTGTGCCCTATTCTTCCCTCACTCTTTTCCTTCACTCAATAAATTGCTTGCCCAGAAAGAAAAGGGAACCCAATTTAAGATTACTATCATATTTTTACTTTAATTAATTAATTAATTAGTTTATTTAATTGTTCAAGTACAGTTGTCTCCATTTTCTCCCTACAACTCTACCCACCCCAGCCATCCTCCCTCCCACCCTCAATCTTACCCCCCTTTGGCTTTGTCCATGTGTTCTTTATACATGTTCCTTGACAACCCTTCTCCCTTTCTCTCCCTGCCCCCTGCCAATTATCCCTTCAGACCTCTCCTCTGGTTACTGTCAGTTTGTTCTTTAATTCAATGTCTCTGGTTATATTTTGCTTGCTTATTCGTTTTGTTGATTAGGTTTCACTTATAGATGAGATCATATGATATTTTTCTTTCACCCCCTGCCTTATTTAACTTAGCATAATACTCTCCAGTTCCATCCATACTATAACCAAGTGTAGGAGCTCCTTCTTTCTTTCTGCTGCATAGTATTCCATTGTGTAAATGTACCATAGTTTTTGTATCCACTCATTTACTGATGGGCACTTAGGTTGCTTCCAACACTTGGCTATTGTTAATTGTGGTGCTATGAATATTGGGGTGCATAGGTTATTTTGATTTGTGTTTCAGGATTCTTAGGATATAATCCCAGCAGTGGAATTGCCAGATCAAAAGGCAGTTCCATTTTTAGTCTTCTAAGGAAATTCCATACAGTTTTTCACAGTGGCTGCAGCAGTCTGCATTCCTACCAACAGTATACTAAGTTTCCCTTTTCTCCACCACCTCCCCAGCACCTATTGTTTGTTGATTTGGTTATGATGCCATTCTGACCTGTGTGAAGGTGTATCTCATTGTGGTTTTAATTTGCATCTCTCTGATGTCTAGTGATGCTGAGCATCCTTTCATATGTCTCTGGGCCCTCTGTATGTCCTCATTGGAGAAGTGTCTGTTCAGGTCCTTTGCCCATTTTTTAATTGGATTGTTTGTCTTCCCAGTGTTGAGTCATATGAGTTCTTTATATATTTTGGAGACTAAGCCCTTGTCCAAGGTATAATTTGCAAATATATTTTCCCATAAAGTTGGCTACCTTTTCATCTTGTAGATGTTTCTTTATCTGTGCAGAGGCTTTTTATTTTAATGAAGTCCCATTTGTTTATTTTTGTTTATTCTTTCCTTTATGTCCCTTGCTCTAGGGGACATATTGATGAAAATATTGCTGTGTGGAATATCTGAGATTTTCCTCCCTATGTTCTGCTCTAGGTCTTTATGGTGTTGTGACTTACATTTAAATCTTTTATCCATCTAGAGTTTGTTTTTGTGTATGGTGTAAGTTGGTGGTTGAGTTTCACTTTTTTGCATGTAGCTGTCCAGATCTCCCAACACTGTTTATTGAAGAGGCTATTTTTACTCCATGTTATGCTTCTGCCTCCTTTGTCAAATATTAATTGACTGTAGATACTTGGGTTTATTTCCAGGCTCTCTATTCTTTTCCATTGATCTATATGTCTGTTCTTATTCTAATACCAGACTGTTTTGATTACCATGGCCTTGTAATATAGTTTGATATCAGGTATTGTCATCCCTCTTACTTTGTTCTTCTTTCTCCAGATTGCTGCAGCTATTCGGGGTCATTTATGGTTCCATATAAATTTTTGAAATATTTGTTCTGTATCTGTGAAATATGTCATTGGCATTTCAATAGGGATTGTGTTGAATCTATATATTGCTTTGGGTAGTATGGACATTTGATGATGTTAATTCTCCCAGTCTATGAACATGGTATATGCTTTCATTTATTTGTCTTCCCAATTTGTTTCTTCAGTGTTGCTATATCAAATGGGATTTTTTTCCTGATTTCTGTTTCTGGTATTTCATTGTTGGTGTATAAAAATGCCTTCAATTTCTGAATATTGACTTTATATTTTACTGCTTTGCAAAATTCACTTCTTAGGTTGAGTGTTTTTTTTTTGCTGGAATCTATGGGATTTTATATGTATACTGTGATGTCATCTGCAAATAATGACAGTTTTGTTTCCTCCTTTCCAATTTGGGTGACTTTTATTTCTTTTCTTGTCTGATATCTGTGGCTAGGACTTCCAATACTTGTTGAATATGAATGGTGAAAATGGGTACCCTTATCTTGTTCTTGATCTTAGTGGGAAACATTTTAGTTTGTGCCCATTGAGTATGATGTTGGTTATAGGTCTCTCATATTTGGCCTTTATTATGTTAAGGAATGCTCTGTCTATTCCCACTTTGCTGAGTGTTTTTTATCATAAATGGGTGCTGTACTTTATCAAATGCTTTTTCTGCATCTATCAATATGATCATGTGATTTTTGTCTTTCCTTTTGTTTATGTGATGTATTACATTTATTGATTTGCAAATATTGTACCATCTTTGCATCCCTGGGATGAATCCAACTTGGTCATGGTGTATGATTTTTTTTAATGTATTGCTGGATGCAGTTTGCCACTATTTTATTGAGGATTTTAGAATCTCTGTTCATCAGTAATATTAGCCTGTAGTTTTCTTTCTTTGTTGTGTCTAACTGGTTTTAGGATTACGATGATGCTTGTTTCATAAAAAGAGTTTGGGAGTTTTCCCTCTTCTTGGACTTTTTGGAATAGTCTGTGAAGGATAGGGATTGGTTAGCTCTTCCTTAAATGTTTTGTAAAATTCTTCTGTGAAACTGTCTGGTCCTGGGCTTTTGTGTTCTGGGAGTTTTTTGAATACTGCCTTGATTTTGCCAGCTGTCATTGTTCTGTTCAGGCTTTCTACTTCTTCTTAATTCAGTTTTGGAAGATTATGTATTTCTAGAAATTTGTGCACTTCACCCAGGTTTTCAAATTTCTTGGCATATAGTTGTTTGTAGTAATTTCTTACAATCCTTCGTATCTCTGCAGTATCAGTTGTAATCTCTCCTCTTTTATTTCTAATTTTGTTTATTTGGGTCCTCTCTCTTTTTTTTCTTGATGAGTCTGCTTAAAGGCTTGTCATTTTGTTTATATTTTCAAGGAACTAGTTCCTGGATTTATTGATCCTTTGAATTGTTCCTTTAGCCTCTATGGCATTTAAATCTGTTCTGATCTTGGTTATTTCCTTTTTTCTACTCACTCTGGGCTTGGTTTGTTGTTGTTCCTCCAGTTCTTGTAGATGTTGGGTTAGATTGTTTATTTGAAATGTTTCTATCTTTTTTACATAGGCCTATATCACTATGAACTTCCCTCTCAGGACTGCCTTTGCTGTGTCCCATAAGTTTTAGACTGTTGTGAGTTCATCTTCATTTGTTTCCAGAAACTTTTTGATTTCTTCCTTGATTTCATTCTTAATCCCTTCATTGTTTAGTAGCACACTATTCAATCTGCATGAAGCTGAGTGTTCTTGAGTTATTTCCTTGAGGTTGATTTCTAGTTTCAGGCCCTTTTGGTCCAAGAAAATGCTTGATATGATTTCAATTATCTTGAATTTGTTGAAGCTTATTTAGTGTCTTATCATGTGGTTTATCTTTGAAAATGTTCCATGTGCATTTGAAAAGAATGTGTATTTTGCTTCTTTGGAATGAAGCAAATATATATATATATTTATATATCAGTATATATATGTGTGTGTATGTATATATATATATATATATATATATATATATCAGTTAAGTCCATTTGATCTAGGGCATTGTTCAATGCTGCAATGTCTTTGTTGATAGTTTGTTTGGAAGATCTATCAATTTTTGACAGTGGGGTGTTAAAATCCCCTACTACAATTGTGTTGCTGTCGATATCTTTCTTGAAGTCCTCCAAGATTTTCCTTCTATATTTCGGTGCTCCTATGTAGTTGCATATATGTTTACAATGTTTATGTCTTCTTGCTGGATTCTTCACTTGAGTATTATGATGTGTCCTTCTGGGTCTCTTTTTATGGTCTTTGTTTTGAGGTCTATTTTGTCTGATATAAGTATTGCTACCCCAGCTTTTTTTTCATGTCCACTTGCTTGGAATATTTTCTCCCAACCCTTCACTTTCAGTCTGTATGGGTCTTTTGTTCTGAGATGTGTCTCTTGTAGGCAGCACATGTATGGATCCTATTTTCTTATCCATTCAGCTATCCTATGTCTTTTGATTGGAGCATTTAATCCACTTACAGTTAAGGTTATTATTGATAGGTACTTATTCACTACCATTTCACTCCATTCGTGCCTGTGTTCCTCTCTCTCCTTTTCTTCCTTTTCTTAAAACAGTCCCTTTAGTATATCTTGCAGTGCTGGTTTGGTGAAGGTGTATTCTTTCAAGCTTCTTTTGTCTGGGAAACTCCTTATTTAACTTTCCATTTTAATTGAGAGCCATGCTGGGTAGAGTAGTCTTGGTTGCAGGCCTTTTCATTTCATTACTTGGAATATTTCTTGTCATTCCCTTCTAGCTTGTAGTGTTTCCATTGAGATGTCAGCTGCTAGCCTTATTGGGGCACCCTTATATGTTATTTCCTGTTTTTCCCTTGCTGCCTTTAAGATTCTCTCTTTGTGTTGGAATTTTGCCATTTCAATTATAATGTGTCTTGGAGTGGGCCTCTGGGTTCCATTTGATTGGGACCCTCTCTGCTTCCTATATTTGTGTGACTTTTTCTCTCATTAAATTAGAGAAGTTTTCCATCAGTACTTTTTCAAACAGGTTTTCTATCCCTTGCTCTTCTTCTTCTCCTTCTGGTATCCCTATTATATGGATATTATTATGTTTCATGTTGTCCTGCATTTTTCTTAACATCTCTTTTTTAGTTTTTGAGTCCTTTTTCCTGTTTTTGTTCTTTCTGGGAGTTTTTTTCTACCTTGTCCTCTAGCTCACTAATTTGATCCTCTGCTTCATTTAGCCTGCTTTTGATTTCTTCTACTGTGTTCTTCAATTCAGAAATTGTAGTCTTCATTTCCTCCTGGCTCTTGTTGATAGTTTCTATGTCCTTTTCCAAGTTGGCATTATTCACAGTAAGTTCTTTGTAACTTCTTTACTCTGTAGTTTTTGGTAATTCTCACTGAGCTCATTGAGCTTCCTTATAACTATTGTTTTGAACTCAATATCTGATAGTTGACTTGCCTCTATTTCATGTGGAATTCTTTCTGAGAATTCCTCCTTTCCTTTTGTTTGGAGGTTGTTTCTTTGACTGCTCACTATTTGTGAGACTCTTCTTGTTTGCCTCTGCTTCTTAAATTGATCTGTTTTGACTCCCTAGCCTTTTGGTGTGGATTTCTATGGCAAGAGACCTGTGAAATTCAGTGTTGCAGTCTCCTTGATCTCCTGAACTTGATGCTGTTGGAATGCCCTTTATGTTGTCTATGTTGGTTCTCTGGATGTTATTGAGTTTTGATTGCTGTTGGGTCATTCTTTGGTGGATCCTTCCCTCCAGCTGGTTGACTGAGGGTCACTCCACCCACCACATCTTGTATGCTGTTGTTCAGGTCCTGCCAGAACAAAACCACAAATCTCGGGGAACAAAAACACATCAGCAAAAATATCTCCTCTCTCACCCCCCACAATCACACTATCAACAGCAAATGAACCAGTATTAATAATGCTGTAAAGAGATTAAGACTATAGTAAGAAAGGAGAGAAATAAACTATAGTATAAAATCTAGTGATTTAATATGCACAAACTTGATCAACAATAAATGAATGTTAAAAAGCTATGCAGGAAAGAAAATATTGCTAATCATGGAGAAGACCACAGTGAATTTCATCTCAGTAACCACTGTTTTTTCTTTCTGGATCTGCCTCTGATGATGTCAGATGTTGACTTTGTCTGACTGTAGTCAGCCTGTCTCCTTCAGTTATTAATCTACTCTGCACACAGCAGTCAGGTTTAAGCCCCATAGGTCAGGGCAGAATCCCTCCTGGTGTTGGGGCTATTGTTTCCCCTCAGGCTGCTGCTGCTCAGAGGGGAATGGTCTGCATTAGCAGGATGGCCACTGCACTATGAGGGAATATGCAGCACCAGGATCCTGGTGGCTACTCTCTCAATTCTCTCCCCAAAGCCTCTGTCCACAGTCTCTCCTCAAGTGTCTCTAATCCACTCTGCTCTCCTTTTGCCAGGGACCTACTATTGTGGCTGTCTCCTTCAGTTGTTAATCTGTTAGTCACTCTGTACTCAGCAGTCAGGCTTAAGCACCACAGAACCAGGGCAGAGTCTCTCCTGGCTTCGGGGCCGTTGTTTCCCCTAAGTCTGCTGCCACTCTTAAGGGAGTGGTCTGCCTGAGAAGGATGGCTGTTGTCATATTGGAATTGGCTCAGCACTTGGATTCTGGTGGCTACTCTCTCAACTCTCTCTCAAAGCTTCTCTCCTCAGTCTCTCCTCAGGTGTCTCTAGTCCGCTCTGCCCCAACCATTGCCAGGTCCCTGGGTAAGTGGCTGCAAATGAAAATTTGTGTGTTGGCCCTTTAAATGGCTCTTTGTGTCTCCAGCCCTCAGTTTCTGACAGAGAGAAACCCTGCTGCTTTTTGCCACAAGTTGTTATCTGTGAACATTTTTGGGTTCTGGTGCTCTAGGCTGGGGATTCCAGCTTAGGGTTTAGACACCACACTTCTCAGTGAGATCCAACCACTTTCTTAATTACCCCTCCTGCACTGCTGCCTATGGACACCCAGCCTGCCTTCTCAAGCCTCCACTGCACTTCCTACCATTCAGTTAGTAATGAAGCTGATTCTTCTGTCTGTCGGAGGTTATAAGGTTTCTCACTCACTCTTGGTCAGTTGTTTGGTATAGGTGATTTCTCCACAATTTAATTGTAATTCCAGTTTGGTCCTGGGAGGTTAGTGTGGCTTCCATTCACTTCTCCACCATCTTGCCTCACTCCCATATTTTTAAATTAAGGATTGAATAAGTGTGATAGAATTTGATGTAATTTTGTGTTTCATCAGGATGCACGTTTACAAAAATGCAACAGAAAATTTCCTTTACTTGCATGTTACATTTGCTGAGTCTGAAGAATGAATGGTGATTGGAGGAAAGGATATTTATTGCACTGAGTCAGAATGGTAAGATAAGTTTCAGAGGAAAAAATAAAAAAAGATAATAAAGTAGGATGATGATAGGAATGCAATGTTTGGAGACACAACAATCAACTCAATTAAGCAAGTATTTTTTCAGTGCTTAGAGGAAGTTAAGACACACCTAGGAAATAAACATCCAAAATGTAGTTCCTGCCCATGAAGGAGTGACTAACATACATGAACACAAGGAAACAGGCTGACAATAACATTTATTGAGCACATACTGCATACTGCATGCCCCATATTACTTATTTGTAATATAATATCACATTTAATTCTTATGAAAATGCTATGGAGTGACTTATTTTATCACCACTTTGCACATGAAAAAAATAAATTTGGCTTACAGAGGTTAAGCCAGTTTGCCAATGTCACTCATCTAGCAACTGGTAGAAATGTGGTAATCAGGAGTCCTGGGAATGACAAGATTAGATGAGACAGAGAGGTTACATAAGAGAAAAGATAGCCTCACAGCTCTAAGTCCCATGAGCAAGAAAATAGACTCAGAAGAAGAGACAAGCTTTTCACTGTGTAATATCCAAATCGGCAGACAGCATTGATAAGCCAAAGACATTGGCAAAGCTTGTCTGCTTTGCTTTAAGTGCTAAAGTTATGTTGCTTCTACTGGGAAAACTAATAACATAACAAATGAAACTATTGTTCAGTTTCATTAAAAATAAATCTGATAAGATGGGCAGAATTGAATTAACCAATCTCAACAGAGTTCTCGTTATTGGAGCAAACAAAATATTCCCTCTAATAGAATAAGCCTTGGTTCATTTTGGCTGGCCTGAACAGCTCCTTGCTATAGATTTGGTTTCCAGCCTTTGGCTCTAGGCATTCTCACGCTAATGTTTGTATTAGCAGGTCAGCATAATGGATCAGCATACTAGATCTGGCAAGGGTTCTGGATGGATCAGCATGACAGATGCAGGCGCCTCAGTTACCCTTGGCAAACAGAAAACTGTCCTCCCCTCCAAGGAAGTCAGATTTAGGACTCTGGAGCATGCAAGAGAGAAATGGCTCTTGTTCCATAGAGGGTAAGGTTGGGCTAGAATTCTGTGATGGGCTGTTCTTGGAGTCAGGGATGGGAAAAGCAGACATTCAATATGCCTGCTTGTTTTGGCTGGCACTAATTGAAGTTAGCGCCAGCAATATTTCTGTTCCTTTGCATTGGCTAGAGTTCAAAGGCTCAAGACTGAATAACAAAGAGGAGCATGCAGGTATTTTTGTGGACACGCACATACACACAAATGCACACATGCATTTGCATAATTTTCCCAAAAAAGGGATTTGATAAGGTTTATAAATATATACAGAAACATAAAATAGAAAAATTAAAGAAACTCAGGTCAAATGTAGGATGAGATAGAGAAATAATATTGACTAATATTAACTAATTAACAAAATATATATCTAATGTGTGGCTGAATCACTTTTCAGAGATGGACCATAAATTTTGCTCTAAACTCAGTAGCAAACATGGAAACATCAATGTGTATGCACGTGTGAACACAAATATATATAATCAGGTCATGATTTATATCATTTACTGGATAAAACCAAACAAGGTGTCCAGGAGAAGTACAGTTTCTTCTGGTTTTAATGACTGAGAGCATTGTTTTAATTGTGCATACTTATCAACAGGAAACTGAATTAAATTATTAATAAATGGATGAATGAATTACTGTTATTAATAAAAAAGCAATTGATGTGTCATAGTTGGCAAAAACATTAAACCTCATGCTGCCCAATACGGTGTGCCAATTTCAATGCTTGAAAACTTTCTTCCAATAATCCCTGTACTACCACAGAGCTAATGATGCACTCACTGTTTTCCGTGATAATCTCTGCTCTAAAGTTATTTCTATTGAGGTGAATTTCCTTCACTGAAGCAACATAGTTCAGGTGGGAGTGTCTATAAAGGAAAAAATAAAGAATTTGCACTCAGATCTGAATTCTAACTATGCATTTTCTACTTTATAGCTGAGGCACCATGAAGCGACATCACCTCTCTGAGACTCACATTCCCCATCCATATGAAAGTCCTAGTAGCCATTGGACCATAAGGATAAGATGCAAGTATATATGTCTAGTATCTAGCTGCATGTAGCTGAGCAAGGTGGGTTCATTCTTTCAGTTCACTCACAACCTATTAATTAAACATAACATGTGGAATTTTACATATTAAGGATGCAACAATAACAAAGGAAGATCAACCCCTACTTTACAAGAGTTTACCAGACCCTTTGCTCAGTCTGGTTACATTTAATTTGTCCACATAGAGAAACTTCACACAACTTTATTAACAAGTTTGCCTCTACAATGAGAGTAGTTAGTCATCACATTTTTATTCTGATTCTCTGGTGTGAGTCTGACAAATCTTCTACTTCTAACTTTATAGTTAAAAAGTTAGACTTATAACAATGGAAAACAAACTAGTTGGTTAGCTGGGCATCTAACTATATGTATATCTGGCCTCAAATTATCTCTTTATCACTTCACTGTAGTTTACATAAACCCCAGTGATTTACCGGTAATCTGAGAAAAGTAATGTTTTAATTTTGCAGTTCAGTTCTAGCCAGCCAAGAGAGTAGTGCCTCCATTCAAATTTCTTCTAATAATTAAAAAGGAAAGAAAAGAGACAAACCAGCTAGGTCAATAGAATAAAAAGATACCTCTCCCCTGATATTTAAAAAACTTGAACCAAATACTTGTAAAAAAACGCACTGTTTGATGATTAAAGAATTAAACTCAAGCCCTGCACATATGATGTCTATTTAAATAAAGATATTTTGGTTACTTTTTGATGTTGTACAGACAAGTTATGAAGACAACTGATTCAGTTTTTAGTCTGTTTCCCCATTAGGACAACTCTGTGTTTCAAACTTTGGAATTGATATTTTGTAGGCGGGGCAAGACCCATGCATAGAACTGGGAACAGATATAGTGTGGGGCAAAAGTAGTTTTACAGTTGTGAGTACATGAAACATGGAGTTTATTCTTGTATTATTGTTTATTAATTATTGCATTATTTTCCATACAAAAAATTGTAGACACACTTTTGTCCCACCCTATACAATCATAATGATGATGAAGATGACCAATCTAAAGATGATAAAAAGCTGCTCTTTATCAAGCATGTTGTTTGTGTGAAGGACCACAATGAAAAGCTTTCAGAAGTTTTCAGTTCTCACCAACCCTAGGAGGTAGGCACTATTAATATCACCTTTATTTTACAGATTAAAAAAAAGCTGATGCAGAAAGATGTCAAAAAACTTGTTCAAGAGAGTGCTAGTGACAAGTGAAAAGCAAGAATTTAAACCTCTCAAGGGTGTCCAACCTTTTGGTGTCTCTGGGCCACACTGGAAGAAGGGTTGTCTTGGGCTATACATTAAATACACAAACAGCAACAAAAACTGATGAGCAAAATAAAGAAAAGGTTTTAAGTAAATTTACAATTCTGTGTTGGGCCACATTCATAGCCATCCTGGGCCACATGCAGCCCATGGGTGGTGGGTAGGACAATCCTGTTACACCAATTTCCATTAAGACTTGTCATTAGTTCACTTCAGGACTGTGGGCAGGTCAATTTGCTGTGAATGACGGTTTTCTAAAAGGTAAAAAGAATTTAACTCATAGATAAGACAACAGAATGGTGGTCACTATAGACAGGTGGGGGTGGGGGATGTGGTGAAGGGATGTGCTACACTTGAAATATGTCCTTTACTAACTCATAGCCACATTAATTTGGGTGAGTTTACAGGCTTGATTTCCGAGCTTGAAATAAATTGTAAACGGGTCAGCAGCTTCCAGAAACAAATCATTGCCTCTTTCTCACTCTTGATCTTTCTTACATACACCTGCATTGCTTTCTCACTTGTATTCTTCTGATTTTTAGAATATGACTTTCAAAGTTGCTGGAAATAATCATTGCACTTCCCTTACAGAGAGAAATCAAAAGCAAATATAAACTGCTCTCTCAGCTCAGTTCTAAATCTAAGCAGACCCAACTACTGTTGGATATTGCTTTGTATGCTAAGATGCAACATCTCTTTGAATAGAATAAACAAGGAAAACTTCCAAGTGGTTTACGGCTGCTAACACATTACTGAGCTGGCAAAATTCTTAAACTAATATTGCAAAGTAGCCCTTGGCATATGCTATTTTCAGCAGTACGTACTCTCTGTCACTATTCCTCTTTTCATGCCATCTGCAAAGCATACCCTGGCTTTCTTCTCCACAAGAAATTTGTCTTCCTGGAAGGCTGATTGAGAAAAAATAGAAAGCACTTGTTGGATTGGTTAATCACTACAGAGGAAGTGCTACCTTAGCATCCCAGAGTGGGCAGTTTGGGGTTTATATAGGACAGATGTGAGAGGTTGATATAAAAAGTAGGAGTGAAAGCTATCACATGCCAGCTAAGATATACTAAATATTTCTCATCTTCATTAGAAATAATTATATTTAAATTCCCGTTGCCTGATTAATTGGATAAAGGGAAGTAAGAGTGCCATAACTGAAAATCCCTCTGTTTGGTTTTTGAAGGTTAAACTGAATCCATACATGCATGATGGCTATATTTAAGGACATGGATTGGGAGTCAGGATATCTGAGTTTCTCTACTTACTAGCTCTGTAACCGTGTGCATGTGAATTCCACCTTCCTTCAGTTTTGGTGTCATCAATCAGATAGTCACAAAAGGCCTTTCCAGCTTAGAAGTGCTTTAGCTTGTCCAAAGGAGCATTCATTTAATCATTAGTTCAACAAATACATATATATGTGTATATAGACATACACATATATATACACATATATATAGTGCTGAGCACTGAAAGAGACAAAATTCCCAATACCATGGAGTTTATATTCAAGGAGAGGAGAGAGCCAGTAAATAAGTCAACAAATAACTGAACAAGATGGCTTTAGGTAGGAGTAAGTACCATAAAGGATTATAACAGTATGATCTGATAGAAATTAATTGGCATGGGTGAGAGTTAAGGTTAGTCATATATTATTATATGTTGTCTATTTATCAAGCAGGTGGTTTCTGACAGAGATAAAAGTACCTCCTACTGACACTTTAGGGTTTTATGAGGGAGTTTGCTATTTTATAGTGCTGCTGGGCCAGCAAATTAACATGTTGAAATACAAATTTTTTTGTTATAAATTAACTTTTTGTTCTCTTTTACATTACATTTTGAGCATTTGTTGTAGCCAAAATTGTGCAGGCATATATATTATTTATGAATTTCACTTTAGGACTGTAAAAGGGAAATTAGGCATTATTGTTTTATTTTTAGAGAGGGGGGAAGGAGGAAGAGAGAGAAAGAGAGAGAAATATCAATTTGTTGTTCCACTTATTTATGCATTTATTGGTTGATTCTTATATGTGCCCTGATCAAGAATTGAGCCTACAACCTTGGCATATCAGGAAGACTCTCTAACCAACTGAGCTATCCAAACAGAGCAGTCATTATTTTTAATAAGAGGAGGCATTGTGTCTGATAGGTTAAAAAATTAGTCATCTAGAACTTTCATAACCAGATCCATATGTAGCTGGCATTCTTGTGCGATGATCAATCATTAGGAAATAAATTCCTACAGGGAGTAAAGGGCACAAATTTTTTAAAGTAACAATGGTCAGGCAGTTATCTTTCCAGTTGGTACACACCTCATAATTTTTTACATCATCTGGATAATGGATATGGACTGACTACCTATACAAAAATAACTTTTTATATGCTAAGAAAAAGTACCCTAGTATTTATGGGGCTACTTGTGTTCTTATTTTAACTAGGTGAGAGAACCACCATGAATGACCACTTTTTCATACCCATTTGGCTTATCCACAGGCCTGAACCAAATAGGACTGATTAGAATCATTCTCCAAGATTCTTTTTTCAAAAGGAACTGAGAAAGGAATTAAGTAAGCATCATCCCAGGAGCAGTAGTATGGGGCAGGCAGCGGGGAGGGTGCCATAAAATTCAGTAACTATTGACAGGCATGTTTTCTTGCAGAGAGAGAAAACCTGTTTGAAGGAAAAGAATGAAAGTAATATACAGACAGGTATCTTCACTCTTTTATTAATTCATTCATTCAGTGATATTTTTCACACTATTATCTATAGACATTATGCTGACTCTTGAGACAAATAAAGCCTCCTTTCTCCCCACAACCTAAAGACACCCATAACAGAATCCCCAAAACACTGTGAATGTTAATCTCTATGGGGAAAAAAGAGACTTTTCAGATGTGATCATATTAAAAACCTTGTGATGGGAAGATTATCCTGGATTGTCCAAATGGGTGGATCCAGTATAATCACAGAGGTTCTTATAAGAAAGAGACAGAAAGTTCAGAGGCAGAAAAATTTGAAGATGCTGATGTCAAAGCTGTTGACTTCAAAGATGGTAAGAGGACCACAAGAAAAGAATATGAGGCACCTCTGGAAGCTGGAAAAGACAGGGAAACAAATTCACTCCTAGAATCTCCAAAATGAACTCCATTCTGCCAATACCTTCATTGGAGCCCTGTTGCCACTGTAGACTTATTTGGATTTTGATCTCCAGAACTGTAAAAGAATACATTTGTGTTGTTTCAAGCCACTAAGTTTGTGATCATTTGCTATAGCACTCATAAGAAACTAATACAAAGTGCCTGACCTAGAATCACTGATGTTCTAGTAGCAGAGACAACCTGTACCTTTTTTAAAGAAGCAAAACAAAAATATTAGAAGTCCAGTGATTAATAAATAAATCAATGAAATAACAGATGGAAAAATTGGTCCAATTGGTTTCAATTGGTCCCCAGGCCCAGTTAATTCCTTTTAGTTAGTCAACACAGGCCCAGTACCCTTTCACAAATCTCTCTTTTTTTCCTAAGTTTTTTTTCCAGTTGAGTGTCTATTCCTGTTGAACAAAAGAGCCCTGCCTAATACAATTTGCATTTGGGTCCTATAGGGGCTCTGATGCTTGCTGAATCAACCTGGAGGCAGTTTTTCAAGAAAGTCTTAATGTCTACCATAACTAGACTGTTCTTACAGGAAAATGTGCTTCTCCAATGCAAAAACATTTTGAGCAGCAACAAGAGTTTTCTGTGAATTCCTTATTAGACAGACAGTTCCACTAAGAAAACCTGTTATGCCTTGGGCAAGCTACTTAATCAAAATTCTAACTTATTCATTCTTTCCGGTTCATTTCTGGTATTCATTGAACATCTACTATGCACTAAGACCTGGGAAGACAACAATAAATGAGTCCAAATCCCTGCCAAGACTTAGTGAGAGAGATTCCACTTGAAGGAACTATTACAATACAATGTGATAATAACACTAGTCATCAGTGTTTATGACCACATTATATGTGTTAGCCAATGTTCTAAGCAATTTAAATGCCTTCTGTGTTGCAATGGTCACAAATATTTAGTAGGGAGTATCATTATACCTATTTTATGAATGAAGAAACTGAGGCAGATTTAATATGCCCAGCTGGCAAATGATGATGTCAGACTTTGCATCCAGGCTCCAGGACCTGGATTAATTACTGTAGTCTGCTGTCTTTGGGGAAAAAGAATAGGGAGCCACAGATGCAGTTTGGGAAGCAAAAGTGCTTGAAGAGAAGACAACTGGTTTGAGTTTTTCTGGATGATTAAGAATTAATCAAGTGGGTCAAGCCTGGAGTTTCAGGCAGAGAAAAGCTATAGGGAGTGACTCTGAGACTGAGCTGAACAGAATTTGACTGTTTGGCAACAGAGTTGGAGGAGTAGGCAGGACCATGTGTGTGAAGAGTTTTGTATTCCAGGTGAAGGGATGCCACTTTTGCCCTTCACCCTAATACCTTTGTTCATGGCTCCTGTTAATGTGCCTCACTGTTGCCAATCAGTTTTTCAGCACCTTGGTTCTGGTAGGTGTCAGATTATCATCCCAACCACAATGAATTTCTTTCTCTGCCTTTCTGATTGCCTGCTGTGGTAGCACTGTTTCTTTTGCCACAAGTTACAAAAACGCAACTGGGAAGAGCAAGGCCAGATCCAAGATATCAAACAGTATCATTATGGACCTCATTTGCCATCTTTCATCTTGGCTTCATTCCAATGCTTTCTTTTCAAGTCCTGATAAGCATCATTCTCATGGGCTTCCTTGTTTCCTTGCTTGCTCTGGCCATTCATTCATCCATTCGGACCTTCAGTGAACATCTACTATGATAATAATCCATCTAGCTGGATTATTTGAGGACACATAGATAAAGAAAATGCAACCCTTGCTCTCAAGTAGCTAAAGAGAAAGAGAGGAACATAAAGAATATTCATAAATGGTATGATGTGAGGGACTGCAGGAGCAGGGAAGGGACTCACTGATTTCAGGAAGGAAAAGATATTGAGTAGGGGTTTGGTACTAGTTTATGTGCTACTGCCTTTTAGCTTCAAACCTACTTCTTTTTTATACACTGTAATGTGATAGTGAGTCTGGGCAAACCACATTTCTGCTTTACCAAGTAGCTGCTGGTTAGACTCTGCAAATGAAGGTTCCCTAGGGAGCCTGCAAAGCTGGAGAAGGAAGAAGCGACTTGCTCCTGACTGTTAGGTTAGTATTGGCTTCCTCTCGGCTTTCTGTTTCTACATGCTCCATCCCAGCATGGCCCCTCTGCTCCATTTATTCTAGTAGTAGCAATTGATTCCAATGATCAGTTCTTCCAAAAACCACACAACCAGCCTCACTATAAAAGTGAGGGGGGTACTTGTATCTTTAAACCCTCATACAAGTCTCCTCCTCAGATAAGATCCCCCTCCACAATTTTGAGCTCAGAGACCAGTACCAGGCAAAGAGTGCCCGCAGGCAGAGGTCACCCCCAGCTTGGCAGGACTCTACCTCCAATCCGTTAAATTTTAATAATTCCTACCTTTTCCCTTTGTTCCTTCAGCCCTACGGGTGATAATTGCTCACCTGTGATATTTCAGTGTTCTTTTTGCCTTTCTAGTTCAATACCTACTTAATAATTCTTTGTATTAAATCTTCTCTGTTAAGATAACTGGTGTGATTTCTGTCTCCTGACCAGACCCTACTGATACAGCTTCCAAAGAAGTTTTGCTTACCACAGTTCTAAAGGATAAGGAGATACTCCAACAAGGAAAAGAGTTCAAGCTAATGCTTGAAAGAGGGAAAACAAAAAGAACACAAGGACTTTTGTTTGGGACCAAAGGCTTTTATTTGAATTTGACCATACCACCTTCCAACAGTAAGGGCTTCCCAGTCTTCTTATGCATGACACATGAAAAAAGATGATGTTTATGTAACACACTGGGTTAAGTGGAGAAAGCTGTTTTTATCCAAAGGTGACTGGCCTGAGGGCTGTAGTGCTCCAGGTCCCACATCCCTGCCCTGAGGGATTATTATCCCAGCACCCTAGATGGGAAATCCTATTTCAGACAATTTCATCTCAGGGCAGAAGAGCTACCATAAAAGACCTGTGTATGTGTGTAACTTCAAGGATAGGACTTAGTAACATAGGCTGTAGAGCCTGGAAGAGACCTTAGAGATGATACTATCCATGGTCTTCCTTTTGCCCAAGAAGAAATGTAGGTATGTAGATTTGTAGGAGGAAAGTGAACTAGGGGCAAATTCTTAAACCCCTCAATTTGTGGTACTTTGTTATAGCAACCCTAGGAAACTATAATACAGCTATAATTGAAGAAGCAAAAAGAACAAACAAAAATGGAAATAACGAGCACTGGTGTGGATGTGGAGAAATTGGAAGCCTTGTATATTGCTGGTGGGAATGTAGAATGATTCAGCTGCTGCAGTTTGGCAGTTACTCAACAGGTGAATCAGAATGACCATATGATCAGAAATCCCACCAGCAATTCCATCTCTAGTTATATACCTCCCAAAATTAAAAATAATTAATCAAACAAAAACATGTACATGAATGTTCACAGCCATACTGTTCACAACTGTCAAAAGTAGAAACAACCCAAATGCCAATCGACTGATGAATGATATATACAAATAAAACATAGGATCTACATACAATGGGATATTATTTGGCTATAAAAATAATAAAGTAGTGATACATGCAACAACATGAATAAACCCTGAAAAGCCAAAAAAAAAGATGCAAAACTTCATGTTATATGATTCCATTATATGAAATATCCAGAATATCTATAAAGACAGAAAGTAGGTTTAAAGCTGCCAGGGGCTGAGAGGAGAGGGAAAGGTAGAAAAACTTCCTAGTGGAGTTTTCTTTTGTGTGTGATAAAAGTGTTTTGAATTGAGATACAGGTGTTAATTGTACAACGCTGTGAACATTCTAAAGGCTATTGGATTGTACATTTTAAATGATTTGTTTCCTGTTATATGAGCTTTACCTCAATGTGAAAAGGGAAAACAAAAAAATAATGGCCCAGGTTTGGCCAAAGGGAAAGAGTACAGTTACATATTGATTGTAGAAAGATAACAGGAAGGATTGGAGAAAGAGGCAAGAGTAAAGAAATAAGAACAGAGACAGTACTCCTATGACCTAGGTAAGAAATAAAGGTCTTAGAATAAAGCTATGGCTGTGGAAACATAGAGAAACAAACTGATTTACAAGGTACTTAAGAGAGAGAACCATTGGCGTAAGCAGATAGAGAATGGCAACTAAGATCTGGGGTTCAGATCAATGTGTGTTTGATTCTCACCTCTATCACTTAACAGCTCTGTAGACCTAAGCCCCCATTTCCTTATGTGAAGAACCAATTAAGATAATTGTTATATCTTCCTGTAAATTCCAAGGTATCATAGGAAAGAAGTCAAGGACCTCCACTGGAGAGATCAAGGCTATGTCTCAAAGGAGCACATTTGGACTGAGGTTCTCAAAGATGACCCAAGTCAATAACATCCAGTTTTCTGGCCTCCAATACGAAAAGCACCTCCAGAATTGTCTGCAGTGTTTCACACTCTCAGCACTACACTCTTGAGGATGCCAAGTTGTCTAACATTTATCCACTAGAGGGTAAATCAATTTGCAACTGACTCAGAGACTATAGGCAAGAAGGAAATTAGCAGGAATGACCTGAATCAGTTAACTCCATTAAAAGAAGGAACCATGTAAATTTACAAGCAAATGTTTGAAGATTCTAGCCACTCCATCCTAACATAGTTGTCAAGTCCATTGACAGTAAAGTTGGTAAAACATTGTTCCTTGTCTTTTTACTATACCACTTGGTTTTGTTTTTCTGTTTGTTTACACTTTATTCAAGAGGTGAAAGGGTAGGGGCTTCAGTTGGGGATAGACTGAATTTGTGGTGTCTACAGCCTACCCCTCTGGAGATATGCAGCTAGAATTCACGGGTTGACTTGTATTTGTGCAAGGCAAGGGATTTTATGAGATAATTCAGGACAGAACTTACAACAGCATGTAAGATGCAGGTAGAAGGAAATCAGTGAAGACAATTAGAAGAGGGTTATGAGGTCTATCTGGATGAGTAAAGAAAAGTAACTAAAGGAAAGCAGTATCATGAAAACCAAGAGAAATGAGAAAGTTAAGACTAAGCAGCCCTGGCATGTCTGCATTCTCCTCTACCCCATGCTTGGCATCCTGAACCTTATTAATGAAAGTGGTGAAAGCAAATTAAAGGTATTAGAAGGCAGAAATGAAATAAGAATTGCATGGAAGGTATGTTACTGTGGGAAACAGGAAAATAAAATTAATCTAGAGGGAAATACAATTCCATGACTGCTGGCTATTCCAGCTAAACTAGTAAGCATATTTCTTGTAATTCTATAGTAGCTGGACAAAGTTTAAACTGCATTCTCATAAAAAGTCATTTGCCTTTTTAAAGGCAAGAACATAAAAGAAAAACATCCTTTTAGTCTCCCCCTTTGCAGCCCTTGGCTTCTAGTCCTATTTTTTTCAGTGAAGGAGCCTGGGAAATTGGATTTTGAGTGTTGAGGACACAGTTCAAAAGTTTCCAAACCTGGCGTGCCCACTTTGCTGGGGAAGAATAATGGGGTCGGCTTGCCCCGACTGCTTGAGAAGTCTCACTCTATTGAATTGAATCAACTTTAGACAACTGGATTTGAACTGTGACTTGAGAACAGAATGTTGTGAATCGAGTAGCTGTGTGAACTTTTCAGCCTCCACTGCTGACACATTTCCAGGGAAGCCCTTTAAGCTGAAGGGCTCAGACCTCCACTGCATTCTTCCCAATGAGAATGCATTTTAATGATGGTGCAGGCCCATGGGTTTGCATTTCTGCACAGCAGCACAGCCTCAGTTTTAAGGGTGCCTGGCTGACAATCACTTTTAAATATAAAAAGTAAAGATAAAAATAAAAGAAGGAAGACAATAACCAGCGTGCAAGTGCATTCTTTAGGAATTGGGTGCAATCAATTCTACACATTTGTGAGTGCTAGGGCTTTAAGCAATCTATGCTGGCGGTCTGGAGTCTTACATAAATGGGGAAATTGGTTTTGAGATGTTCTGTAAGTCATATTCAGAGTGTATTGGGTTTTTGTTATAGTTACCGTTCACTTGTTTGTTTTGTTCTTTTAATAATAAAGCAAAAAAAAAGTATCTGGATTTTCCCCACTCATGTATTTTCAAGAACCACCTGCAGGAAAATTGATTTATAAGTTCTTTAGGGGTTAAAATAAAACAAACCAAAAATCTTAGAGATGATACTGGCTACAGTCCCTTTGGTGGTTATTTATTTAGAAATTAGCTAACCAGGAGTGGGAAGAAAGGTCAGCTGAACACAGAGGAGAGAACAAAACTGAACTTGGAATTAGAAAATGTTCTTAGGACCTTTGTGAATGAACTTGTTCTGTCTTTTGCTAATTTTTACTCATGTAAAATGAGTTCAAGGCTACATAGAACTTTTTCAAATGATTTTCTTTGACTCTCCAATCTAATTTCCCAGCACATCCCCATTGTAGCACTTTGTAATGATTTATTTACATCTGCCTTAAAAGCTCCTGAGGGCAGTGAGCAGACTTGTTTTGACCCCACTGTATCAGTGCTGTATCTCCTAGGCTGAGCATAAGTGTCAGCTCTTTATACATTCAGTATCTGTGGCCTTGGGCAAGTCAAGTTCCTTCACAAATCCCAAATATGTAAAGTGGGTATAATGCCACTTAGCCTATAGATGGCTATGAGGACAGCATATGACAGTGTGATACACATTTACATTGCACTTATTTAAAAAGACTTTACCATGAGCCTCTATGTTATAATTTCATTTTTCCGGATTTACTGAAGGGACACTGCTTATTATGTAGAAAACATAGGAAACAGCAAAGAGAAAAATAAAACTCATGATATTTCTTCCTGATTCAGAGATATTCACTGATTTTTTAAGCTACTAAGTTTGTGATAATTTATTATAACAACAGTAGGACACTAATACTAACCTCTGCAATTGACCATCGTTTTCTCTTTCAGTTATGAAAATTATGAAAAAGATGGCTAAGAAGTGAAGAAAATGTAATTTACATAATTTCACAAAGGATTGGTTACTGCTTCGGTGTAAATGGAAAAAGGTCAAGTTGTAATTTCTTCACATAGAATTATTCCATTTCTGGGTAACATTCAGTGAGGGGCATGAACGTAACTAGCAGTGATAGGATTTCTCCCTCCTAGGCACTGCTTCCTAGTCTAGCTTTCCCTGCCCTCACCCTCACCTTATCTTTATCAGAGTGCTGGGCTCAGTAGACATATTAAAAAATTAATAACCCTTTGATGTTTCTCTCTCTCTTTTAAAAGTTTTTTTCCTAGAAAGGAGAGAAGGAGGGAGAGAGAGAGAGAGAGAGAGAGAGAGAGAGAGAGAGAGAATGAGCTGGTGAAAGAGAAAAAGGGAAGAGACTTTTCAGCAATATTTTGCAGTTCAAACTGTCAGGAACCATTACAGGGAAGTGAAAAGATTCTGTCTTGGCTAGAATATGTCACCTGTCTTTGAAAGACTGTGTTCCAAGATAAGTGGCTTTTTACCTCTGATTTCTTTCATAGCTGGAGCCTCTCACTTAGCCTAAGCTAGGAGCATGGGCTTCAAACCCTTTGCAAAATAAAGGAGAGGAAGAGAGAGCTTTGGGAAAGAAGAGATAGAAGGAGGCCTTGGAGTTCAACTTGCCCCCCTTCAGAGACTTGACAGAAGCAAGGACATTGACATAATTATTCAGGGAAAAGCTTAGGAAGAGTTTTCTCTTGATTGTTTTTTCTGTTTGTTTTTAGTCTTATAGTGGAGCTTGAGAAAAGATCAAAGAATGACATTCCTGTCTGGGAGAAAGAAGCAGGTTTACGGTAAGGATGCTGACAGTGTCTGGCTGGGCTTTTAAGAGTTCTGAACTCTGGCATGAAATTGAACATCAATAGAGTTTAAACAAATATAGCACTGTGTGCTGAAGAAATAACTAAACTTCTTGCACAGGAAAAATATCCTTTATCTACAAGAAGTCAAATCAATTAGAGAATGACCAAATAGTTTCCAATTCCAAGCATCTTTTGGTTGATTCAAAGGCAAGAGTTACAACCAGCCAGAGGGATTTTGATCATCGTATTCATTGTATTGTAAGTGGTCACCATTTCCTTGATGTTTTCAGGTAAAACATAAAAAAGGAAAAAGGACTCATGGACACAGAAAACAGTGTGCTGATTGTTGGAGAGAGGTGGGTATAAGAGAACTGAATGGTAATGGGAAAAAATACAATAAAAAAAGAGAAGAAAAAAAAAGCTCTCAACCTCGATGTGCCTCCCAAATCTGCTACTAGGATCCTGTGGCAACAAAATTAAGAAGAAATCAATTTGTTGGCAAAAAAAAAAAAATTCAATGAGAGGTCATTTTACAGATTGTTTGTACAAGTTTGCAAATCTTTCTGAGTCACTTCTACCTATTCTATTCCCCATCTAACACAATTCTAATCACATAGGGTCGAGAAAGAAGAAAAAGACATTTTTAGGAAAGGTAAATGAAACTGAATTCTGACTCCTATGTTTACAAACAAAATTTAATGGAGTAGCTCTGAAGATCGAATTGGCTTTGTCAAAGAATTCATGAATCAAGCAGCGGCCCATCTAGCAACTAGAAGAATGCACCAAAGGGGTGTACAAAATGTAGGTTTTGATAAGGAAGAAGGGTGCAGCAAGAAAGCTATAAACAAAAGAAAAGAAAGGGCTTTTTTCTTTTCAGACCAGGATGTCTCTGGGGGAGAAGGAAATGGCAAGGGTTTTATTATGCAGATTGCCTCTTCTTTCCATGGGGTAAAGAGTGAGGTAGTAGAGAGGGTGCATAAAAAACATTAGCTCATTGGTGTTGATCAGAAACTAGTTGACTAATATTTCTGGGAGATGTTTAAATAGCAGTTAGGTCAGGTATTAAATCTAGATTTGGTATCATGTTTTTTTTTTAATTTTTTATTTTAGTTTATTCAGTACAGTTTCTATCCTTTATTTCCATTCCTGACCACCCACCCATTCCTCCCCTCCTCCCTCCCCTTTCCAACACCCCTAGTTTTGTCCATGTGTCCTCTATATTTGTT